>CM039515.1:34013049-34600919 GCA_022432975.1 Begonia masoniana
CCAAATATTTTAAAGCAAAAAAAAAAAAATATCTCAACCAAAATGAGCTCCCAAAAAACTAGAACCAATTATAAACTTGCCTCAAAATTCAGCTATTTTCCATCATGACGTGTTGCAAAACCGCGTTATCGAGCTTGTGGTTGAGATCAAATTCATGCGGATGTGCTCACACCCTCTCAAACCCAAAGTTTATCGTGTCGATCTCCAAATGCACGTTATCGCATACAATGCTTTTTGTAACACTATCATTTTCATCTTTCCACTTCCAAAATATCGGAGTATAGAACGTGACGGAATCCCTCTGCGAAGGAGGCATGTAATCGAAGCGCCACTATCGATCAACCAACTTGTATTTTGGCCAAGCGAGATTAACGACGTCTCCGTCATAACAATAAAAACATCCTCAGGGACGTGGTTACCCTTCTTCAAAAGGATGATCTAGCTCGGGTTACAATAAGTTGAAGGTCCGGAAGGAAGATGTACCGAAAATGGCATTCTGAACGAGGTACGGGCATTACGAGTTCCTTGTCATGTCTTTTGGACTCACTAATGCCCCTGCAACGTTTATGGACCTGATGAACCGTGTATTTAAGGATTTTCTGGACAAGTTCGTTGTGGTGTTCATTAATGATATATTGATTTATTCTAAAACGAAGGAGGAGCATGAAGAGCAATTACGGATTGTTCTCGGAATTCTACAACGACACCAGCTTTATCGGAAGTTCTCTAAATGCGAGTTTTGGCTGGATCGAGTCAGTTTTCTCAGCCACATCATATCAGAAGAAGGGGTTTCTGTGGATCCGAGCAAAATTCAGGTGGTCAGAGATTGGCCACAGCTTAAGAACGTGCGGGAAGTACGTGGATTTCTCAGATTAGCTGGCTACTATCGGAAGTTTATAGAGGGATTTTCAAAGATTGCAGTTCCCCTCTCGTGCTTGACTCGGAAGAATGAGAAGTTTGTGTGGTCGGCTACTTGTGACAATAGTTTTATGGAGTTGAAGCAGAAGTTGACCACAGCTCCAGTTCTGACGCTACCTATCGAAAGGTATGAGATTCAGTATATATTGTGATGCGTGCGGAGTTGGACTCGGTTGCGTATTGATGCGGGAAGGAAAGGTTATCGCGTATGCTTCTCGGCAGTTGAAGCCATATGAGCAGAATTATCCTACGCATGATCTGGAGTTAGCAGCGGTTGTCTTCGCACTGAAGATATGGAGACATTATTTATATGGGCAGCAGTGCGAGATATTTTCTGACCACAAAAGCTTGAAGTATTTATTCACACAGAAGGAGCTTAATATGGGACAAAGAAGGTGGCTGGAGTTCGTGAAGGACTATGACTTCGATATTAAATACCACCCAGGAAAGCCGAACATGGTCGTTGATGCTCTGAGCCAAGTGCCTTCTGCGAGTCAGCCTTCACTTGCAGCATTGTCAATTACACTGCGGTTTGAGATTGAGAGGTTCGATGTGGAGATAGTGGCAGAGTTGTCCAGTATGCTCACCAACATTTCTCTCAGGCCGACTATTCTGGATAAGATACGTGAAGCTCAGCAGAATGAAATGGTGAAGGGTTTGTTTATTGTATGGGGAAGTAGGTGAAGTGAAGGAAGAAGAATGAGCGAAGAAGAAAGAAGGGAGGCAAAGGAGATGGCGATCGATCGCCCAAGGGTGGGGATCGATCGCCCCTTACAATTGCCGCTCCCTGGAAAAATCCAGGGACTGTGGCGAACGTTCGCCACAATGAGGGGCGAACGTTCGCCCCTTGTTTTCCAAACTGGCGATCGATCGCCCCTCATATTTGGGACAAACGTCCCTTTTTGCCCTCTGCCTATTTTTATTTTAGTTTTTAATTGTTTTAAATTTGTTTTATAACTGTTTTAAGTTTTGTTTTAAATAGTTTATAAACATAGACTCAGTCGATTTCAATTCCGATTTCGATTCCGACATTAAAAGTTTTATATCCGCTAAAACGCTAAGTTTAAAGTTTTAAGTATAAAAAAAATAATAATAATAATATGGAAAAATTAGGTACAGTGTTAGGGTCGTCACAATGGTCGAGACGCCCCGACAAATACCTGCACCGGCATGCCTCGAACCTCGCCAACTGCTTCCAATTCCTAGGCTTTCTCGTCTAGTTCACCCGCTACAATGTCGCTACCTACACCACAGAACACAAAACATAAGCCTAATGCTTAGTAAGTAGGGAATAAAGCATAGGAAAACAAAATGCACACTCAACTCCTAACACATGCAATTTTCTAACTCTCGTTGTGTTCCAATTCATCATCCGTTTCACTACTCGTAGCGATGTGATGACCCGAATGTGCACGTATGGTACGATGGCTGCACGAACCGTAACAACCCGATAACGTAGGTCCGCGCGGGTGAACCGGAAGGTGACGTTCGTAAAGAGGGGGTCGTCACAATCCCATATCGCTTGGGGAAGTATGTGGAAATGAAACATATGTAAGAGATCCCTTCCAACATAGCAAGATGCGTTTTGGAGCACAATTGACAACGGATCCCGTAAGAACTCCGAAGTTAAAAGTGCTTCAGCAAGAGCAATCCCAGGTTGGGTGACCTTCCGGGAAGTTCTCGCCAAACAAAGCTGTTAGGGGAGGATATTGTGCTACGGCCCAATCCCCAGAGCGGACAATATCTTGCTGGGATAAGGTGTCGTTACAAATGGTATCAGAGCCTGTACCCAACCGGAATTGTGGCCAACGAGGACGTTGGGCCCCCGAGGGGGGGTGATTGTGATGACCCGAATGTGCACGTATGGTACGATGGCTGCACGAACGGAACCCGGATGGCGGTACGTCGGAGGGGAAACCGGAGGTGACAGGTCGTAAAGAGGGGGTCGTCACAATCCCACATCGCTTGGGGAAGTATGTGGAAATGAAACATATGTAAGAGATCCCTTACAACATAGCAAGACGCGTTTTGGAGCACAATTGACAACGGATCCCGTAAGAACTCCGAAGTTAAAAGTGCTTCAGCAAGAGCAATCCCAGGTTGGGTGACCTTCCGGGAAGTTCTCGCCAAACAAAGCTGTTAGGGGAGGATATTGTGCTACGGCCCAATCCCCAGAGCGGACAATATCTTGCTGGGATAAGGTGTCGTTACAAATGGTATCAGAGCCTGTACCCAACCGGAATTGTGGCCAACGAGGACGTTGGGCCCCCGAGGGGGGGTGATTGTGATGACCCGAATGTGCACGTATGGTACGATGGCTGCACGAACCGGAACCCGGATGGCGGTACGCGTCCGCGCGGGTGAACCGGAAGGTGACAGGTCGTAAAGAGGGGAGTCGTCACAATCCCTATCGCTTGGGGAAGTATGTGGAAATGAAACATATGTAAGAGATCCCTTCCAACATAGCAAGACGCGTTTGGAGCACAATTGACAAACGATCCCGTAAGAACTCCGAAGTTAAAAGTGCTTCAGCAAGAGCAATCCCAGGTTGGGTGACCTTCCGGGAAGTTCTCGCCAAACAAAGCCGTGAGGGGAGGATTATTGTGCTACGGCCCAATCCCCAGAGCGGACAATATCTTGCTGGGATAGGTGTCGTTACAAATGGTATCAGAGCCTTACCCAACCGGAATTGTGTGCCAACGAGGACGTTGGGCCCCCGAGGGGGGGTGATTGTGATGACCCGAATGTGCACGTATGGTAACGATGGCTGCACGAACCGGAACCCGGATAACGGTACGTCCGTGCTGGCGAACCGGAAGGTGACAGGTCGTAAAGAGGGGGTCGTCACAATCCCATATCGCTTGGGGAAGTATGTGGAAATGAAACATATGTAAGAGATCCCTTCCAACATAGCAAGACGCGTTTTGGAGCACAATTGACAACGGATCCCGTAAGAACTCCGAAGTTAAAAGTGCTTCAGCAAGAGCAATCCCAGGTTGGGTGACCTTCCGGGAAGTTCTCGCCAAACAAAGCCGTGAGGGGAGGATATTGTGCTACGGCCCAATCCCCAGAGCGGACAATATCTTGCTGGGATAAGGTGTCGTTACAAATGGTATCAGAGCCTGTACCCAACCTGAATTGTGGCCAACGAGGACGTTGGGCCCCCGAGGGGGGGTGATTGTGATGACCCGAATGTGCACGTATGGTACGATGGCTGCACGAACCGGAACCCGGATAACGGTACGTCCGTGCTGGCGAACCGGAAGGTGACAGGTCGTAAAGAGGGGGTCGTCACAATCCCACATCGCTTGGGGAAGTATGTGGAAATGAAACATATGTAAGAGATCCCTTACAACATAGCAAGACGCGTTTTGGAGCACAATTGACAACGGATCCCGTAAGAACTCCGAAGTTAAAAGTGCTTCAGCAAGAGCAATCCCAGGTTGGGTGACCTTCCGGGAAGTTCTCGCCAAACAAAGCCGTTAGGGGAGGATATTGTGCTACGGCCCAATCCCCAGAGCGGACAATATCTTGCTGGGATAAGGGGTCGTTACAGCGTACATCTCTTATAAAAATCAATTCTACTCGAGACACATAGGCGTACATCTCACGTAGAGACTCATAAGCGTACATCTCACGTAGAGACTCATAGGCATACATCTCACGTAGAGACACATCGGCGTACATCTCACGTAGAGACTCATATGCGTACATCTCACGTAGAGACACATCGGCGTACATCTCACGTAGAGACACATCAGCGTACATCTCACATAGAGACTCATAGGCGTACATCTCACGTAGAGACACATCGGCGTACATCTCACGTAGAGACACATCAGCGTACATCTCACATAGAGACACATCATTGCATATCTCACGTTCCAAACTCACACGCAAAACATGCTCAAAACTTGTTCTTTTCATAATTCAAAACCATGATGCATGTCATACAACGAACAAAATAAAACACTACAATCAAACAACCAAACAAACAAACATCCCTACCGTTCCATGGTGTAGGCCCGAAGGCAACGAAAACACGTAATCCTCTACTTACCTAAATCTCCAGGCGTACTTACTCTCTTCGGCTACTTCGATTACTCGCTCGTTAATCCTAGCACATTAAGAAAACAATTACCTAAAAGTCATCAAAGAACTTCTAAGAAAATATCTACTCTAATTCTAGCAATAAACCAAGCTAATACTTAAATTTTAAACCAAAATCCAATTTGTTTTAAAAACAACATAACTAATTAAATCCTTCCATCGCTACAAATTTGGATTATAACACAATGCATTCAACCAACTTTAAAAATCCATAACTAATTCTATACACATCGAAACGCTTCGATTCCAAAGCCCATAGATTTATTAAAGTGTCTATTTTACTCCATTAAAATAGTTTTGCAAGCTAAAATAAAAAAGAGGTTCGACAGACACCAAAATCGAAACATGCCTAAATTTTCTTTCACAGTTTTTGATCCAACTTTCAAAAATCATAATTTAATTTATACTTATCATAATACGTTGATTCTAACGCCTATGGACTCCTTAAAGAGTCTACTTTAACATTCCAAGGTTAATTTATCAATAAAAACCATCCACTGAATCAGAATTACTAAAAACCGAAACTGCTCCATGAATTTTCCAGTTTTTGTACAATAGATTCAAAAATTTGTAATAAATCGTATAGGTGTCCAAATTTGATGATTCAAATTGCTATGCAAACCTTAGAGTGTCTAGTTTCTAATAGTTAAAACCATTTTTCAAACCAACAAAATTAGTCAGCCAAATTTGACAAAAACAGAGCCTTCCCTGTTTCAAAATCAACTTTCAATTTCCATCACAATCTTAACAAATCTTAAAACCTTTTCTAAAATCACCACTAACATGCTTCCATAACCTAATCCAGCACCAATTAGAAGAATAAAATCCAACAAAGAACCACCATTATCGTACAAGCATTAGGGTTTATAAAACATCCTCAAACCTTAACAAAATCTACCCACCTATGCATATAAAACTCTAACTTACATACTCTAAAACCCATAAGTAACTTACCTTGACAAAATCTTGAGAAGAGGCAGGGATTTTGCGTGAGAACCTTCAGAACATGAAGAAAGGGAGATAGGCTTTTACGGCAGAGAGAGACATCTTCAATAAAACCCCAAAATTTCACTTTATCAAAAGTGATAAATATTTAAAGGATAATGAGATGGCAAACTCTTATTTGACCACCACCTAATCTTATCCTCTCTCATTATTTTAAATCTTAAAAATATGCATTCCTAAGTAATTCTGACGTGAGAATTTAACATGTACAACTAAAGTTTTTGACTTAGTCAACACAAAATTTTCCTTTTTACTTTGCAATCCAACATGGAAGCGCCCTTCATTCTCCACTTTTGTTTTCAAAATTCCATTTACTTTTGACTTTTCAATCTCTCTTTCTCTTCATTTGTTTATTTAATTTTTTTTTCCTCTTTCATTTTCTCAAGTCAAAGTCTTCTTCTCATCTCTTTCAACGTGAACACCTTTGTTCTTTTCCCCACTTTTCTTTCACTTTTATAGTCATTTATTCTATTGGTTCTTCAATTCCATTGACTTTTCAAAAAGTCATTTTCTTTTGACTTGTCAACACTTCTTTATTTTCCATTCCTTCACTCCAACGTGAAAGCATCATTTCATCCTCATTTTCTCTTATAATTTATCATTACTTAATTTAGTATTTTAAATAATAATACTAACCCCTCCAAACATAATATTTCCTTTTAATTTTTTTCACATCTTGACTCCCATTGTAACATAACTCTAGATTGCATAATAAACTCCCCTAACTGTCTAATCCAAGGCCTACGAGCGTTGTAGGAAAATCCTGGGTGTTACAGATTCTCCTCGTTTTGTCTAGGTGCATTTGGCATTTTCTTGTTCCTAAATACATTCGGAAATTCACACATACAATAAACATCTAAGAATCATACTTAAACTTAGACACTTATAGTTGTTGGAGTTTACTTATGTGGCAATTTGTGCTGGCAGGCAGTCTGCAGAATCGATTTTAAAACTCGGGTCGCTCTGATACCATAATTGTTACGACCTCAGTGGGTCGAGGCAGGTTCTGGACATAACTTAGTCATTTAAATCTTAGAACCACTTCTTGTAAATTCTTTTTAAAAACTCGTGGATGTTTAAAAGGAAAACAAACTAAAACCTTAAATTCTCAGAACTCGACTCTTTCATATATCTGACGGCGTATTCATCCATAGAGTCAAACAACATAACTCGGGCAACAATCTTATCTGCAAGGTCAGGCGACTTAATTGTCCACAAACTACTTTTACATTTTCGTCCAATGACTGTTAAACATTATCGCCCTCTGATCTGGTGGCTTCATCATCCACAGACCATGTGGCTTCATCATCCACAGACCATGTGACTTTATCATCCACAGACCATGTGACTTTATCGTCCACGGTTCACATGACTTCATCACTCACGGGTTACATAGACTCATCATCCACAGACTAACGTCCATAAACTTACTTAAATTTATCATCCACGGACCACGTGACTTTATCGTCCAGTCCACGTGACTTCATTGTTCACAGATTGCACAATCGTTATCGTTCACAGACTACTTAGTTGTTATCATCCATAGACGCTATTACTTCAAACGACATCGTTCTGGACAATATCTTTAGACGACAACTTTGTCCACAGACTTTATCGTCCACAATGTCAACGTTCATAAACGTTATCGTCCACAGAGTAGACGCCTACCTTCACTGACAACCTAAAATTATGAAATGGACGACTACTTTTACTTACAAAATGGACAACTACATTCACTTACGAAATGAACGGCTACTCATACTTCAACTCTCGATTTCACAGAAATCATTTTTGCTCTTAAAAACTTAAACATGCGTAGCGGAAGACTTAAAGAAAACAGATGAATCTTTAGACTTAAAATCTTCTTTAAAAATGAATTTGTACCAGACAATCCTAGCATTCATCATCATAAGAAAACCTTATCTTACTTATACTTCAGTATCACAGACCTTACTAAAATATGCTACGAGTAACACTCCATGGGTCAAAATCGCTACCAAGCCATAAATCATCGCCATGAGCACCATCAAGCAACCAATCTTAGGCATTATTACTTTGATTGAGATCCTCACCTTCCAATTCGTCACCTACATCATAACGTTCAAACTATAAGCCTAATGCTTAGTAAGGAGTGCTACATATACATAAGTGCTCATGAATGCATACTTAATAAAATCATGTTCACATTCTTTATTCAAATCATGGAAGACATGTTCGTGTTCGTGTTCTTGATCATATCATGGGAATCATGTTCATGTTCGTGTTCTTGATCATATCATGGGAATCATGTTGTTGTTCGTCGTTCATTTATGTGCGTGTACTTGGTCCTTGCGGACAGAAATCTTGGTCCATTGAATGGACAGTGACATATACATGTTCGTTTACTTGTTCTTGTTCTTTTCAAGTTCTTGTTCATCGTTCACATATCATGGATTAAGGAGGGGATCGTGCTGGGGGGCAGGCAGAGTGCGTGTACTTGGCCCTTCAGGCAGAAATCTTGGTCCATTTCTGGACAGTGACTTGGCCAAACCACCCCAACCCTCACTTAATCATACTTGCATACATTTCATATTCTTATCTTATTCGTAAAAGAAACATGCACATAAAACATTTTCGTATACTTGGAAGATAAATCATGATGCATGGATTATGTATGTATAACAGAACTTCACACTAGAGAAAACTCAGACATTCAGCATATATCATGGTATAGATCATGAAAATCAAGGCATTATTCTTAAGATCTTACTAACGTCCTCGTGGTGTAGGGCCCTAATGGCCGGAATCCTAATGCACTCACTTACCTAGACTCCATAGCAATGCTATTCCTTCACTTGAATCCTTCTCCACCTAAGACATTTCATACTTCAATGTTAAATATATCCTGAATAATCTAAACTCAAAGCTGGGAAAATCTTAGCTAAAGAAATCATCCTAGAATCTAGCTTAAACCTCTAAAGCATTTCACTGAGCACCAAGTGTGCAGAGCTTAACCTTCATTAACATTTGTAACACCCGATTTTACGGGATTTTGTAATTCCATAATATAATGACATTTTTGTAAATATGTCAAATTAAGTCTGTTTTGCAAGCAAAGAGCGTTATTATAATCCTAATAATTAATATGGATTTTAAGAAAATTTCAGGAATTTTAGGGGTTGTAACGCTAAATTACGAGAATTACGTTTCTCGTAATATAAAAGGACGTTTTAATAAAAATAGTAAACGAGGTCCATTTTGCAAACAGACAGTTTTAATATAACCCTAGTAATAAGTTGGATTTATTGGTGAAATAAGGAGATTTGGAGAAACCGAATCGCTAGCTAAATAACGAAACAAATGACGAAACAATTAGAAAATCAAATGAAGGGCAAAACGGTCATTTGACAAGTCAAAATTATAAAACAAAACACAATTCTTCTTCTTCTTCAGAATGCTTCACGCGGTTTCTTCTCTCCCTCTCCCTCAGGCGATTTTTCATCGCCTCTCACAGCGTTCTCACTTCCGACGCTCGTTCTTCCTCCGGTTGACCTCCGTTCTTCACGTTTTCTTCCCCAAACTCGATTATAGGTAAGGTTATATTGTTTTGGAAAGTTTTTTCATAGTTTTTGGGTTGTTTAACGTTAGGGTTTTCATTTAGGGTTTTGTTAAAAATGTCGATTTGAGTTTGAAATCGATAGGTGTACCGTATTTGTGAATATAATAGACGTATTGGGCGTTATTGGATGAAATTAAACGATTCGTTGAGAAATGTTCGGGTTTTATGGATTTCCGAGTTTTTAGGAAACTCCGTTAAGGGAGGTTTTGGTAAATTGAACGTGAAATGCTTGGCGAAATGCCTCAATAAAGTGTTTTAGAGTTTTAAGAAATTCTTTAGCTAAGAGTTCGTTAGTTTTGACGCTTAAAGGTTTGAACATGCTTTAACGACGATTGTTATGAAATTGCTTTAGGTGAACAACGGTCGTGGATAGAGCTAGAGTTGCAACGGACGCGAGGTAAGTTCTCGTGAAATACTATGGCCGATTGGCCTACACCGTACGTCGAAGTCACGTCGAGGATCATTAGTGAATTGCTTGTTTAGACGCTTTGGTTGGGTAGCTAAGATTAGTTCCTTTATAGATTATGTTTTTATTGTCTTGATAGTATATATGTTATACGTTTATGTTATGCACGTGTTCATGCATCATGGTTTTCAAATACGTTTTCAAGAAAAGGGGTGTGGCCCGAGAGGGGGGCTATCGATCTATTGTGAAGGCACGAAGGGGCTTGTCACAGTACCGCATCGTTTTTAAGAAAATGAATTTCCGCATTACGTTTTCAAGAAAAGAGGTGTGGCCCAAAAGGGGGGGCTATGGATCTATTGTGAAGGCACGAAGGGGCTTGTCACAGTACCACATTGTTTTTACGTTTTCATGAAAGGAGGTGTGGCCTAAAAGGGGGGCTATCGATCTATTGTGAAGGCACAAAGGGGCTTGTCACAGTACCTGTAACGCCCCGAAAACCCACCCGGATTCTCGGTTTGCTACAGGGACTACTCTGAGCTAAACAACTTACTAATTCCCCTTAATCCTAACCATTAAGCACCACGGCGTCCTCCCCAAAAATTTCGGCAGAGTAACACCTGAAAATGGCGCCCCCAAAATGCTAAGTACCTGCAAACGAATAAATCCCAACCAATCCAGAATACTCCTAATCAACTATCCTACATACGGCATGCGAAATCTCCAAATAGCAGTAAAGAAGGAACTAAAATACTAACATCGGTAAGTGAAGAAAGTCCACAGTATAGGGCGACATATCACCCTTAACTATAACTATATACAACAAATACAAATACCGCCACAAAAGACTAAAAGTCCTACTCCCTTTCAACACCATGCTACGGCTCCCCCTGGGTCGAGTCACCCTAACACTGTCATCAACCGGGGCCCTGGTCGCACTCCACCAACTGTCACCTACTCCTAGTCAGACTCTCGGTACACACCCACTAGCTCAGCAGTACCTACACCACAGAACACACCGTAAGCTCCAAGCTTAGCAAGTAAAGTGCTGAAAAATAAACGTGAAGCATGAAAACTGGTTATGCAATCCTAACACATGCAGGTCTCTGCACACGTTGTCAACATCTCTCTGCATCGCATCTCACCGAGGTTTGGAATGTAACTGCACCGGGTAGTCAGTCCGTACACCGCACTGTTTACCGGCACGTCACCACCGTCTCGGTTCCTTTAGGAACGAGGTACATAAGTGACACCCAAAACAACCCCTTGTCCCGACTCGAATTGCAACCGCACCAGGCAGTCGGTTCGTACACCGCACTGTTTACCGGCACGTCACCGCCGTCCCGGTTCCTCCAGGAACGGGGTCCATAAGTCACATTCCAGCCACTATCTCGACTCAAAGTGCAATCGTCCGGGCAGTCAACCAATACACCGCACTACCACCAGCACGTCGCCACCGCTCCAGCTCGTCCTGGAAGCAGGGCCCACAGTCACACTCCAGCCCACTGTCGCCTGTCCGCACCGTACCTCACCTCCACTACTCTCCCTCCGTGCTTGAAAACATGCTCAAAACATTTTGCGTAGCTTTTAAAACATGATGCATGCTGACCATAATCAACTAATTACAACTCTACATACGCATCACAATCAATTAACGACGACACCACATACGCATCACATCACAAACGTGCCTACAACCCATAACGTGCACAAAACTCACAACTGACGTACAACTCACCTTGTAACACCCAAGAATTTCTTACGACGCACGTAGGCCTTTGGTTCGAGGATTAAAGGAGTTTCGATGATTAGAGGAGTTTAACATGCATCTTAGAGTTATGCTATTTATAGGAGTCAAGAAGTGAAAATTTTGAGAAAACACTATGTTAGAGTAGTTAGGATTGTTAGTGGATAAAATAATTGAGAGAAATTCTTGTTGAATGGAAAAGTTAAGGAGAATAAAAGGTCTTCCACGTTGGCATGCATGAAGTTAGCAAAAGGTGTAACACCCGGGAAATTTCCTCCAACGTAAATACCTTAGATTTGGAGGTGTTAGAGGAGTATAATTAGGGCCCTAGAGTTTTCCTAAACCTTTTATTTAGAGAGTGAAGAATAGTAGTGAAAATAAAAGAATAAGACTAGAGTATGGTAAATTGTTGTTTTAGATTAAAAAGGGATAAAAAGTTTAAGTGAAAGAAAATGGAAATTTATAAAGAAGAGAAGAAAAGATGATGATTACGTGGGACTTTAGAAAACCAAAAAGGGGGAGGTGACTTTTATAAAAAAAAAATGGTGTGATAAATTTAAAAGAAGTTGAAAAGTCAAATATTGAGAGAATAAATGAAGGAAGAAGAAGGTTATGAAATTTGAAGTCAAAAAGTGAATGGTTGAAATTTCAAATGAATAACAACCAATAAGAAAATAAAGCTAATAATTGAAGGGTATGAAAAATAATGAAAAGTGGAGTTTAGGAGTGTTTTTCACGTTGGAAGAAAAAGGAAAGAAAGAATGTTTGACAATTCAAAACTAAAAGTGTGTTGAAAAGTCAAAAGACTTAACAACCAATAGGGAATAAGAATTTGTGATAAAAAAATGAATGGAAAATGTGGGTTAAGGAGGCAGCCACGTTGGATGAAAGAAGGAAAGAAAAGTGGTGGTTAATTTATAAATTTCAAAAGTTTTGTTGAAATTGTCAAAAGTGAAAGTTAAGTTAAGATAAATTAGAAAAATACCCTTCTTCCTCCCCATTACTCCACGAAAATTTGCAGCAAGCTTTAGGTTTGCTCCATAATCTTTTCTTCAAGCTTTTCAAAAGATTAAGGTGAGCTTTTGATGGGGTTTTGAGTTTTATGCATTTAGGGGTGATTTTAGAAGTTTTAGGGTGTTTTGTGAGGTATTACATAGGGTTTGAAAATCCTAAATGATGAAATCCGAAAATGGGTAGCACATGCGAGGAACTCTGGTAGAGTTTCCCAGTCGCGTTAGGGTAGCACCTGCGAGGAACTCTGGTAGAGTTTCCCAGTCGCGTTAGGGTAGCACCTGCGAGGAACTCTGGTAGAGTTTCCCAGTCGCGTTAGGGTAGCACCTGCGAGGAACTCTGGTAGAGTTTCCCAGTCGCGTTAGGGTAGCACCTGCGAGGAACTCTGGTAGAGTTTCCCAGTCGCGTTAGGGTAGCACCTGCGAGGAACTCTGGTAGAGTTTCCCAGTCGCGTTAGGGTAGCACCTGCGAGGAACTCTGGTAGAGTTTCCCAGTCGCGTTAGGGTAGCACCTGCGAGGAACTCTGGTAGAGTTTCCCAGTCGCGTTAGGGTAGCACCTGCGAGGAACTCTGGTAGAGTTTCCCAGTCGCGTTAGGGTAGCACCTGCGAGGAACTCTGGTAGAGTTTCCCAGTCGCGTTAGGGTAGCACCTGCGAGGAACTCTGGTAGAGTTTCCCAGTCGCGTTAGGGTAGCACCTGCGAGGAACTCTGGTAGAGTTTCCCAGTCGCGTTAGGGTAGCACCTGCGAGGAACTCTGGTAGAGTTTCCCAGTCGCGTTAGGGTAGCACCTGCGAGGAACTCTGGTAGAGTTTCCCAGTCGCGTTAGGGTAGCACCTGCGAGGAACTCTGGTAGAGTTTCCCAGTCGCGTTAGGGTAGCACCTGCGAGGAACTCTGGTAGAGTTTCCCAGTCGCGTTAGGGTAGCACCTGCGAGGAACTCTGGTAGAGTTTCCCAGTCGCGTTAGGGTAGCACCTGCGAGGAACTCTGGTAGAGTTTCCCAGTCGCGTTAGGGTAGCACCTGCGAGGAACTCTGGTAGAGTTTCCCAGTCGCGTTAGGGTAGCACCTGCGAGGAACTCTGGTAGAGTTTCCCAGTCGCGTTAGGGTAGCACCTGCGAGGAACTCTGGTAGAGTTTCCCAGTCGCGTTAGGGTAGCACCTGCGAGGAACTCTGGTAGAGTTTCCCAGTCGCGTTAGGGTAGCACCTGCGAGGAACTCTGGTAGAGTTTCCCAGTCGCGTTAGGGTAGCACCTGCGAGGAACTCTGGTAGAGTTTCCCAGTCGCGTTAGGGTAGCACCTGCGAGGAACTCTGGTAGAGTTTCCCAGTCGCGTTAGGGTAGCACCTGCGAGGAACTCTGGTAGAGTTTCCCAGTCGCGTTAGGGTAGCACCTGCGAGGAACTCTGGTAGAGTTTCCCAGTCGCGTTAGGGTAGCACCTGCGAGGAACTCTGGTAGAGTTTCCCAGTCGCGTTAGGGTAGCACCTGCGAGGAACTCTGGTAGAGTTTCCCAGTCGCGTTAGGGTAGCACCTGCGAGGAACTCTGGTAGAGTTTCCCAGTCGCGTTAGGGTAGCACCTGCGAGGAACTCTGGTAGAGTTTCCCAGTCGCGTTAGGGTAGCACCTGCGAGGAACTCTGGTAGAGTTTCCCAGTCGCGTTAGGGTAGCACCTGCGAGGAACTCTGGTAGAGTTTCCCAGTCGCGTTAGGGTAGCACCTGCGAGGAACTCTGGTAGAGTTTCCCAGTCGCGTTAGGGTAGCACATGCGAGGAACTCTGGTAGAGTTTCCCAGTCGCGTTAGGGTAGCACCTGCGAGGAACTCTGGTAGAGTTTCCCAGTCGCGTTAGGGTAGCACCTGCGAGGAACTCTGGTAGAGTTTCCCAGTCGCGTTAGGGTAGCACCTGCGAGGAACTCTGGTAGAGTTTCCCAGTCGCGTTAGGGTAGCACCTGCGAGGAACTCTGGTAGAGTTTCCCAGTCGCGTTAGGGTAGCACCTGCGAGGAACTCTGGTAGAGTTTCCCAGTCGCGTTAGGGTAGCACCTGCGAGGAACTCTGAGGTTTCATAGATAGTAGACGTGTAGAGGTTTCCGAATGTGGGTGGCACGTCGAAATCCGTTGAAAAAGAGGGAGTTATGGCCGTTCGAAGTGGACGCTAAAATAGTGAGAAAATCGGGTTTTAGGTTTTTGTTTTGTTTAGTTGGTTGAATTTTAGTTAGTTTTGGCTTAAGATTCTTTAGAATTTTTCTAGAATAATTGCTAAGTTATTTTTCCTATTGTTAGGTTGTCGATGCGAATAGTTGGTTGGACGAAGTGAACAATCGGAGTGCCGAGTAGCCAGGTAAGTAAAGGAGTCTGTGTTTTTGCCTTCGGGCCTACACCATGGAACGGTAGGGTATTCTTGTTTACTTTGTTTGGTTGTACTCTGGTAGAGTTTCCCAGTCGCGTTAGGGTAGCACCTGCGAGGAACTCTGGTAGAGTTTCCCAGTCGCGTTAGGGTAGCACCTGCGAGGAACTCTGGTAGAGTTTCCCAGTCGCGTTAGGGTAGCACCTGCGAGGAACTCTGGTAGAGTTTCCCAGTCGCGTTAGGGTAGCACCTGCGAGGAACTCTGGTAGAGTTTCCCAGTCGCGTTAGGGTAGCACCTGCGAGGAACTCTGGTAGAGTTTCCCAGTCGCGTTAAGGTGGTACCTGCGGGGGGACTAGAAGAGTTAGAGTCACCCAGTCGCGTTAGGGTAGCACCTGCGAGGAACTCTGGTAGAGTTTCCCAGTCGCGTTAAGGTGGTACCTGCGGGGGGACTAGCAGAGTTGAGTCACCTCGTCGCGTTAGGGTAGCACCTGCGAGGAACTCTGGTAGAGTTTCCCAGTCGCGTTAAGGTGGTACCTGCGGGGGGACTAGAAGAGTTAGAGTCACCCAGTCGCGTAGGGTAGCACCTGCGAGGAAACTCTGGTAGAGTTTCTCAGTCGCGTTAAGGTGGTACCTGCGGGGGGACTAGCAGAGTTGAGTCACCTAGTCGCGTTAGGGTAACACCTGCGAGGAACTCTTGAAGAGTTTTCCAGTCCCGTTAAGTGTGCCTGCGAGGGACTACTGGAGTTGCAGTTTAGAACTTCGATGAGTTCTGTTCTGTGAATGAGCAACGAAACGCACACGAAACAAGAGCAACTGAGCGAGTAGAAACTTCATGTGTTAGGGGTTGTGTTACATTATGCTTTGATGTGCATTAATTCCCTACTTGCTAAGCATTAGGCTTACGTATTGTGTTCTGTGGTGTAGGTGACGACGTCATTACAGGTTAGAGCTATGTGGAAAGCTAGGGTTGGGACGCAGCTTGTGAGGTACACGGTATGCCGGTGCGGGTACTTGTTGGGGCCGTCCGACCATGATCTTCGGGAGAAGTATGAGTTTTGAATGAGATATAGGTAGTTTTGTCGGGAGTTTTGTCAGATTTTGTTGTGGTAAATGATAGTAGTTTTGTAGCTCTTTTGGTTGATGTTTTTGGGAGTTACTGAATTGATATATATTCTGAGTTTTGGGGTTTATACAAATTAAACATTATGCTGCTGGATTTTTCGTAGAATAATCAAATATTGTTTGGATATGCTTTATAAATGGTTTTGATTTTCAGGTTTTGGGTTTTTAGTAATTTTGTCTGTTATGCTGCCCGATTGTTTTTAGTAAAGCTAACGTTGTTTATTTTTAATGATTTTCGTGTTTTTGCTGAAAAGTTGTAGTCGAAAATTATTTTTAAAAAAAATCGTTTTAGACACAGTTTGGGTTAGCGACGTAGCACACCGAGCCGGGGTGGGTTCGGGGGCGTTACAAGATGGTATCAGAGCAAAATGGTCGAGTCGTTCAAAGGATTACCCGACAATGCCGGCCGCCATGCAACGTGCTTCACCGACTGTAAGTATTTCTTTCCTTTTAGTTAGTTAGTTTGTAACTAAGATTAGATTTTCTAACTTTGTACAGGATTAGAACTAAAATGCCGAAGCACCCAAGACGACCCGGACGACCTAGAAACGAACCAGAACCACCTAGAAACCCATTGGCATAGTCGGTTAAGCAGCTTGCAGATTTGGTTACAAGGCAATCTGAAATAGTTGGAGTTATGATAAATCGGGGAATAAGTTCTAGTGGAGAAAGATTTTGGGGATTGAAGCCTCCGGCATTTGAAGGTCGTTTGACTGATCCGACAACTGCTGAGAGTTTGATATGCACCATTGAGAATATGTTTGATGTTGCTGAGGTAGAGGAAGAAAATAAGGTGAAGTGTGCGATGTCCCACTTAGCTGCCGATGCCCAAAGCAGGTGGGAAATGGTGAAGGCTACCACAGAGGCTCATAGTATGACATGGAAAGAGTTCAAGGAATTGTTTTTCGACAAGTATTACAACAAGACGGTCCAAGCTGCTAAACGTATGGAATTTATGGCATTAAAGCAAACAAGATCGGTAGGGGAGTATATTCAGCAGTTTGAATCATTGTCCTATTTGCCAGCCACCTACTTAGTCGAGAAGAAGACATATTTCAATTTGTTGCAGGGCTTGAAGCCGGAGATTGAAATGCTGGTAAGACATTCGGAGTTGAAGGAATACCGTTTAATCGAGTGGTGCCAAGCCTTAGAGGGGGAGGAAGTTTGCTGGTAAATTGATTAAACTGGCAGAAGTACTCGGGTCAAATATTCACAGGAATTACTACTCATGATGGGCGGTGATGGATCTTCTTCACAGCTTCAGGGGACTAAAGCCCGGGAGAAATTTTGAATGATCAGAGAAAGGAAAGAAACCAAAACAGTGGAAGAAGAGAGGGTATCCGCAGTGTCCTAAATCTTGAAAGTCATCCGGGGGAGTGTGAACAGTATGCAAGGAAGTGTTATAAAAACTGTTTTTGAACTGGGCCAGTTATTTCTAGAGATTGTCCGAAGCCAAAAGTTGCTAGATGTTTTAGTAAACAACCTGACTATCTAACCACAGATGCCTCGTAGCAAAAAACAAAAAAGACCAGCTACATGGATAACAAGAATCTTCACCATGAACGAGCCAAAATGTAAGAATAAAGTTGATTTAATGATGTCCTTAGAGAGTTGGATAACCTCTTAGGAAAAGACTTAGTGAAATTGTCGAGTGTGTAGGGATAAGGTAAGTGAGAAAGGTTCGAGGTTCGAAGTTTTGACTCGTATGTAACGAAGTCAAAACCAGTGATTTTGGGAATAGCTTAGGGAAGAGTTAATACGTTTAAAAGTGGATAAATAAAAAAAACAAAAAAAAAAATTGGTCATTAAGAATTTAGTGTTCTGTATAAAAAATTGAGGAAGTCAAAAGATATTGCTTATGAGTGAAAGAGAGTTCACATGGAAATTTTGGTGTTACTTGACCTAGGAATATGTAGAGCCAAGAACCTAGGTGGGAATAACTGTAACACCCGACATTTCGGCCAGGTGATTTTCTGACCATTTTCATTGTCACCCTCTTATTTAACCGTTATGATTTAAATTTAATGTTAAGACAAATTTATTACAAGTTGTGTGAAACAAGGTTGGGTGGCAGTTTTGTAATTAAAATCGATGGATTTAGTATAAATAGAAATGGAAACCTTAAACCTCATTTATTACCACTGTAGCCGACATTCCCTCTCGGCGATTCCTTCTTTCCCAAGTTCTTGCTCTCGGCTACCAGAACTTCCCTTACCGACGGCTGGTTTCGAGCTTGCTCTTCTCTGCAAATCCATACCCGAGGTGAAGAAGTTTAAAGGAAAGAAGCTCGGATTGCTAAGGAATCCAGGTAAGTGAATGTATTAAGATTTTCGGCCACTAGGGCCCTACACCGCAAGGGTATTAGGAAATCACTGAGATGTTAGCTTATTGACTATGATTTGTTATTTCCACGATATGAAGAAGTTGTGTAAGTAAATGTAAAGTTACAGGATGTTTTACTTGTCCTCATGATATGACTCGCGAAATCTCCCACTGGTGGAGGCCGAGTTAATGATATGTATGACTCGCGAAATCTCCCACTGGTGGAGGCCGAGTTAATGATATGTATGACTCGCGAAATCTCCCACTGGTGGAGGCCGAGTTAATGATATGTATGACTCGCGAAATCTCCCACTGGTGGAGGCCGAGTTAATGATATGTATGACTCGCGAAATCTCCCACTGGTGGAGGCCGAGTTAATGATATGTATGACTCGCGAAATCTCCCACTGGTGGAGGCCGAGTTAATGATATGTATGACTCGCGAAATCTCCCACTGGTGGAGGCCGAGTTAATGATATGTATGACTCGCGAAATCTCCCACTGGTGGAGGCCGAGTTAATGATATGTATGACTCGCGAAATCTCCCACTGGTGGAGGCCGAGTTAATGATATGTATGACTCGCGAAATCTCCCACTGGTGGAGGCCGAGTTAATGATATGTATGACTCGCGAAATCTCCCACTGGTGGAGGCCGAGTTAATGATATGTATGACTCGCGAAATCTCCCACTGGTGGAGGCCGAGTTAATGATATGTATGACTCGCGAAATCTCCCACTGGTGGAGGCCGAGTTAATGATATGTATGACTCGCGAAATCTCCCACTGGTGGAGGCCGAGTTAATGATATGTATGACTCGCGAAATCTCCCACTGGTGGAGGCCGAGTTAATGATATGTATGACTCGCGAAATCTCCCACTGGTGGAGGCCGAGTTAATGATATGTATGACTCGCGAAATCTCCCACTGGTGGAGGCCGAGTTAATGATATGTATGACTCGCGAAATCTCCCACTGGTGGAGGCCGAGTTAATGATATGTATGACTCGCGAAATCTCCCACTGGTGGAGGCCGAGTTAATGATATGTATGACTCGCGAAATCTCCCACTGGTGGAGGCCGAGTTAATGATATGTATGACTCGCGAAATCTCCCACTGGTGGAGGCCGAGTTAATGATATGTATGACTCGCGAAATCTCCCACTGGTGGAGGCCGAGTTAATGATATGTATGACTCGCGAAATCTCCCACTGGTGGAGGCCGAGTTAATGATATGTATGACTCGCGAAATCTCCCACTGGTGGAGGCCGAGTTAATGATATGTATGACTCGCGAAATCTCCCACTGGTGGAGGCCGAGTTAATGATATGTATGACTCGCGAAATCTCCCACTGGTGGAGGCCGAGTTAATGATATGTATGACTCGCGAAATCTCCCACTGGTGGAGGCCGAGTTAATGATATGTATGACTCGCGAAATCTCCCACTGGTGGAGGCCGAGTTAATGATATGTATGACTCGCGAAATCTCCCACTGGTGGAGGCCGAGTTAATGATATGTATGACTCGCGAAATCTCCCACTGGTGGAGGCCGAGTTAATGATATGTATGACTCGCGAAATCTCCCACTGGTGGAGGCCGAGTTAATGATATGTATGACTCGCGAAATCTCCCACTGGTGGAGGCCGAGTTAATGATATGTATGACTCGCGAAATCTCCCACTGGTGGAGGCCGAGTTAATGATATGTATGACTCGCGAAATCTCCCACTGGTGGAGGCCGAGTTAATGATATGTATGACTCGCGAAATCTCCCACTGGTGGAGGCCGAGTTAATGATATGTATGGCTCGCGAATTCTCCCACTGGGGAGGCCGAGTGATGTATCATGATTGCCGCGATAGGCAAATGACTATGTACCCCTGTCTTCCTCCCTCGTTCCCTGCCTTAATACATGTTATGTAAATGATAAAGATGAACATGAATGAAGAATGGTTTATGAACTTATGTCCTTTAAATTGTGTACTCATGTATGTCTGTCAGCATGCATTCCTTACTAAGCATTAGGCTTATAGTTAAACCTTATGGTGTAGGTGAAGAAGGTTCAGGTGAGGATGTTATGTTCAAAGAGGATGCTTAAGGCTGGTTGCTGGAGGATGCTCAAGGTGACAGTGCGGGACTGGAGAGGCGATTTATGACCCCTGGTTAAGACTCTTATGTTACAGTATGTTAAAGAATATGGTAGTTAAGTAGGATGAGATTATTTAAAACGTTGAGCTTTGAAACTGTCTAGTGGATCACTGAGTCAGGGAATGATTATATAGATTTATAAATGGTCTGTTGCTTAAGTCTTCCGCTATATGCATTTTGAATGAGTTGTGTTTTCTTTCTGTTGGAAGGAGTCATTTGATGATTTAGAGTTCTCTACCGTAAGACGGAAGATGTAAAATGTGTTTTGTCGCTTAGCGACCGGAAGATGTAAAATGTGTTTTGTCGCTTAGCGACCGGAAGATGTAAAATGTGTTTTGTCGCTTAGCGACCGGAAGATGTAAAATGTGTTTTGTCGCTTAGCGACCGGAAGATGTAAAATGTGTTTTGTCGCTTAGCGACCGGAAGATGTAAAATGTGTTTTGTCGCTTAGCGACCGGAAGATGTAAAATGTGTTTTGTCGCTTAGCGACCGGAAGATGTAAAATGTGTTTTGTCGCTTAGCGACCGGAAGATGTAAAATGTGTTTTGTCGCTTAGCGACGGAAGATGTAAAATGTGTTTTGTCGCTTAGCGACCGGAAGATGTAAAATGTGTTTTGTCGCTTAGCGACCGGAAGATGTAAAATGTGTTTTGTCGCTTAGCGACCGGAAGATGTAAAATGTGTTTTGTCGCTTAGCGACGGAAGATGTAAAATGTGTTTTGTCGCTTAGCGACCGGAAGATGTAAAATGTGTTTTGTCGCTTAGCGACCGGAAGATGTAAAATGTGTTTTGTCGCTTAGCGACCGGAAGATGTAAAATGTGTTTTGTCGCTTAGCGACCGGAAGATGTAAAATGTGTTTTGTCGCTTAGCGACCGGAAGATGTAAAATGTGTTTTGTCGCTTAGCGACCGGAAGATGTAAAATGTGTTTTGTCGCTTAGCGACCGGAAGATGTAAAATGTGTTTTGTCGCTTAGCGACCGGAAGATGTAAAATGTGTTTTGTCGCTTAGCGACCGGAAGATGTAAAATGTGTTTTGTCGCTTAGCGACCGGAAGATGTAAAATGTGTTTTGTCGCTTAGCGACCGGAAGATGTAAAATGTGTTTTGTCGCTTAGCGACCGGAAGATGTAAAATGTGTTTTGTCGCTTAGCGACCGGAAGATGTAAAATGTGTTTTGTCGCTTAGCGACCGGAAGATGTAAAATGTGTTTTGTCGCTTAGCGACCGGAAGATGTAAAATGTGTTTTGTCGCTTAGCGACCGGAAGATGTAAAATGTGTTTTGTCGCTTAGCGACCGGAAGATGTAAAATGTGTTTTGTCGCTTAGCGACCGGAAGATGTAAAATGTGTTTTGTCGCTTAGCGACCGGAAGATGTAAAATGTGTTTTGTCGCTTAGCGACCGGAAGATGTAAAATGTGTTTTGTCGCTTAGCGACCGGAAGATGTAAAATGTGTTTTGTCGCTTAGCGACCGGAAGATGTAAAATGTGTTTTGTCGCTTAGCGACCGGAAGATGTAAAATGTGTTTTGTCGCTTAGCGACCGGAAGATGTAAAATGTGTTTTGTCGCTTAGCGACCGGAAGATGTAAAATGTGTTTTGTCGCTTAGCGACCGGAAGATGTAAAATGTGTTTTGTCGCTTAGCGACCGGAAGATGTAAAATGTGTTTTGTCGCTTAGCGACCGGAAGATGTAAAATGTGTTTTGTCGCTTAGCGACCGGAAGATGTAAAATGTGTTTTGTCGCTTAGCGACCGGAAGATGTAAAATGTGTTTTGTCGCTTAGCGACCGGAAGATGTAAAATGTGTTTTGTCGCTTAGCGACCGGAAGATGTAAAATGTGTTTTGTCGCTTAGCGACGGAAGATGTAAAATGTGTTTTGTCGCTTAGCGACCGGAAGATGTAAAATGTGTTTTGTCGCTTAGCGACCGGAAGATGTAAAATGTGTTTTGTCGCTTAGCGACGGAAGATGTAAAATGTGTTTTGTCGCTTAGCGACCGGAAGATGTAAAATGTGTTTTGTCGCTTAGCGACCGGAAGATGTAAAATGTGTTTTGTCGCTTAGCGACCGGAAGATGTAAAATGTGTTTTGTCGCTTAGCGACCGGAAGATGTAAAATGTGTTTTGTCGCTTAGCGACCGGAAGATGTAAAATGTGTTTTGTCGTTTAGCGACCGGAAGATGTAAAATGTGTTTTGTCGCTTAGCGACCGGAAGATGTAAAATGTGTTTTGTCGCTTAGCGACCGGAAGATGTAAAATGTGTTTTGTCGCTTAGCGACCGGAAGATGTAAAATGTGTTTTGTCGCTTAGCGACCGGAAGATGTAAAAGTGTGTTTTGTCGCTTAGCGACCGGAAGATGTAAAATGTGTTTTTTGTCGCTTAGCGACCGGAAGATGTAAAATGTGTTTGTCGCTTAGCGACCCGGAAGATGTAAAATGTGTTTTGTCATTTAGTGACCGAATGATGTTTTAATTTAGCACGCGAGGCCCACGTGCCCACCGGAAGATGTCTCCTTTTAGGTGATGATAAGCGAGTCACGCGTAATACACGTGATGATCGGACGACTAAGTTTCTGAGGGTTGTCAACGCATGCAACCCATGCAGACCCGAGTGGTATTTTGTATTAAGAGAATTGAGGGCACTTCCTCTTTTCCCGAAATTGTCAAGAAACCGATGACCGAGTCCAGTCGCTCGACTCTGTGAAAGTTTGAGCCGACGAGGCGTGGGAAGTTGGGCATGAGAGGGTTTGTCTTCCTTAATGGTTCTGCGTCTCTATTACCAGTTTAGAAAAAAAAATATATATGTAAAATGTGAAAGTCTGTTGAGAGATAGTAAGTGAATGTAATAATAGTAAAAGTCAAGCAAACGATTAATGAAAGGATATGAACACGTGACGGCTCCTGGCCGGGGGCGTTACAATTGTGGTATCAAAGCAAAATCAGGTTCTAAAACCGATTCTGCAGACTGCCTCCCAGCACTGACTGTCACTTGAGCACACCTCAGCAACTGTAAGTGTTTATGATTTCATGTATGTCATTAAGTTAAGTTATGCCTGTAATGATTTGCCAGGAATCCCAAGATGGTTAGAGGTCAACAGAGAGAGGCCAATGAGGATAGCAATGCTATTGCTCAGTTGACTGAGTTGGTCATGCGCCAATCTCACCAGATAGAACGACTGATGACAGCTAGAGAAGAACAAGGCAACTCCAGTACTAACGCAACTCATGATCACGGGGGTGAGCGCTTTCACCGGCTTCGACCCCCGGTGTTTAATGGGTATGTTTCAGATCCTGTCCATGCTGAGGAGTGGATCCGAAAGATTGAAGACATGTTTAAGTATGCAAAGGTTGACGAAGGGGATAAGGTCACCTATGCTGTCTTTCATTTGGAGTTAAGTGCAAGGCATTGGTGGGACTCGATCCAGAGCACCCCTAATGCCGAAGCTATGACCTGGGGGATGTTCAAGACTGCCTTCTTCGACAAGTACTTCAATAGGACTGTTCGGGCCAACAAGAAGAAGGAGTTTATGAATCTACGACAAACTGGCTCTGTGACGGATTATATATGTGAATTTGATGCTTTATCACGGTTTGCTCCCCGTATGATTGAGGATGAGGAAGATAAGATTTACCAGTTTGTTCAAGGACTGAAGCCAAGTCTGTACATGAAAGTGAAGACTGCCGGGATACATAATGTACCTTATGGTGAAGTGACGGCTAAGGCCTTGGAGCTAGAAGAGGCAGAAATGACAGCATATGCACAACGCGAACAGCCAAAGAAACTCATGAAGGACGCTCAGCCGCCACCACGTCAGAACAAGGGTTGGCAGCCACGACAGAACAGGGGACCACAGCAACGAACAGCATGGAATGAAGAGGCCCCTCAACCAGAATGATGACCAGGGAAAAGGAAAGAGACCTCTGGCGCCTCTATGCCCTACATGTCAGAGGAACCACCCTGGTGAGTGCAAGTTGCTTTCTGGCCGCTGTTTCAGGTGTGATAAGACCGGACACATGGTCAGAGATTGTCCCATGCCGCCAGACCCGAACCGTGCAAGGGTTGTACCCAGAGTGTATGCATTGATGGAAGATGAGGGAGCTGATCAACATACAGTCATATCAGGTACCATCATGATCTGTGGTTTTGCTGCTTATACACTCATAGATACAGGGGCCACACACTCGTTTATATCAACCTTGTTTGTATGCAAACATAGCATAGGACCCTTACCAGCTGAAAGGTTATATAGTGTTGTGTTGCCATCAGGGAGGTCCCTACATTCAGAGCAGATTGTTAAGGGTGACGTCGTGTCCTTAGGGGATAAGAATCTCTATGCGGAATTAATTGTCATTGACATAAAGGGTATGAAGTGATATTAGGGATGGATTGGTTATTTAGACATCATGCCACGATAAGTTGTCGATCTGGAATAGTTGATTTTAGACCCCCAAATGATAACCATTATTCCTTCCAAGCTATTCCTAAATAAGTAAGATACCAATTATATCCTTACTAGAAATATACCGAATGCTGAGAGGTGGTTGTGAGAGCTACCTGGCTAGTGTAATAGATGACCGGGTGAAGAATAAAATTGAGCTACAGGATATTCCTATAGTCCGAGAGTTTCCCGAGGCATTCTTAGATGATTTACCGGGTATACCACCTGATAGGGAAATAGAATTTGTGATTGATACATACCCCGAGGCATCACCTGTATCCAAAAATCCTTACCGTATGGCATCTGTTGAGTTGAAAGAATTGAAGGTTCAACTGCAGGAATTGGTTGACAAGGGATTTATTCGCCCCAGCAGTTCTCCTTGGGGTGCACCAGTCTTATTTGTAAGGAAGAAGGATGGTTCTCTTAGAATGTGCATAGACTACAGGGAACTAAATAAGTTGACAATCAAGAATAGGTACCCCTTACCCAGGATTGACAATTTGTTTGACCAATTGCAAGGAGCTAAGGTATTTTCAAAGATAGATTTACGTTCGGGTTATTACCAACTGAAGGTTAAAGAAGGAGATATACCAAAGACGGCCTTCAGAACCCGCTGTGGACATTATGAATTCTTAGTCATGTCGTTTGGTTTGACAAACGCCCCTGCCGCTTTTATGGATCTAATGAACCGTGTGTTTCGTGAGTATTTGAAAAAGTTTGTGATTGTATTCATAGATGATATCTTGATATATTCCCGAACTGTGGCTGACCATGAAGAACATTTGAAAGTAGTTTTGACGACATTGAAGGAGCATCAACTTTACGCCAAGCTGTCTAAGTGTGAGTTTTGGTTAGATAAGGTTAATTTCCTTGGCCATGTAGTTTCTGCTAATGACATATCTGTGGACCCAACCAAAATTCAGGCAGTAAAAGATTGGCCTCAACCTAAGAATGCCAGTGAAGTCCGCAGCTTCCTTGGATTGGCAGGCTATTACAGAAAGTTCATCAAGGGATTTTCTATGATAGCTAAACCCCTGACAGGTTTGACAAAGAAGGACATTAAGTATTCTTGGACTGAAGCCTGTGAAGATAGCTTCCAGACGTTAAAACTGAAGTTAACAACAGCTCCTGTTTTGACCCTCCCAACCGAAGAAGGAAAATTTAGTGTTTACTGTGATGCTTCTAAAGTCGGTTTAGGTTGTGTTCTGATGCAAGAGGGTAAAGTTATAGCGTATGCTTCTAGGCAGCTAAAAAGTTACGAGCAAAATTACCCCACCCATGATCTAGAATTAGCTGCCGTTGTTTTTGCCTTGAAGATTTGGAGACACTATCTATATGGACAGCAATGTGAGGTGTTTTCTAACCATAAAAGTCTAAAGTACCTCTTCACACAGAAGGAATTGAACATGAGACAGAGACGTTGGTTGGAATTTGTCAAGGACTATGATTTTGAGATCAAGTATCACCCCGGGAAGGCTAACTCTGTAGCTGATGCGTTGAGTAGGATGTCAACAACAATGCAGCCCGTGATTTCAACCATGTCTATACCCTTAAGAACAGAAGTTCAGAAATTTGACTTGGAGATAGTTCCGGAGTTATCAGTCTTGCTCGCTAAGTTAACTATTCAGCCAACAATTCTGGAAAAGATCAAGGATGCACAACAGAAGGATTCAGTGGAAAATATCAGCATGATGGATAAGTTGAAGGACACCACCTCCGAGTTCAGTCTCTCCAAGGATGGGATCCTGAGGTTTAGAAATCGGTGGTGCATTCCTAATGATGTGGAATTGCGTAAGTTGATCTTGGCTGAGGCGCACTCCTCTTCCTTTTCTGTACATCCTGGCTGCACCAAGATGTACCGAGACCTGAAGTTACAGTACTGGTGGCCTAACCTAAAAAGGGATGTTGCTAAGTATGTAGAGTCCTGTTTAGTATGCCAACAAGTCAAAGCCGAGCACCAACGTCCAGGAGGTACTCTTCAGCCGTTGCCTATTCCCGAGTGGAAGTGGGAACACATAGCCATGGATTTCGTAGTAGGACTACCTAAGACGACAAAAGGGCATGATTGTATTTGGGTTGTGGTGGATAGACTGACAAAATCGGCCCATTTCTTACCTGTAAGGACCACCTATACGATGGACCAATTTGCTGATCTTTATGTTCAGGAAATTATTAGGTTGCATGGGATCCCTGTATCCATTGTCTCTGACCGTGACCCCAGGTTCACCTCTCGATTCTGGAAAAGTTTGCAAGGTACATTGGGTACAAGGTTATCTTTCAGCACAGCTTTTCACCCACAGACCGATGGCCAGTCAGAAAGGACGATTCAAATACTCGAAGATATGTTGAGAGCATGTGTACTTGACTTTCAGACAACTTGGAGCAGACAATTACCTCTAGTTGAGTTCTCCTACAATAACAGTTATCAGTCCACCATTGGTATGGCACCTTATGAAGCACTGTATGGTAGGAAATGTAGGTCACCTCTTTATTGGGACGAGGTTGGTGAAGCAAAACTCCTTGGGCCTGATATTCTGCAGCAAATGTCAGATAAGATTACCACTATTCGGAAAAGAATGATGACTGCACAAAGCCGACAGAAGTGTTACGCAGATCAAAGGAGAAGGGAACTCGAGTTTTCGGTAGGAGATGAAGTATTCTTAAAGGTGTCACCATTTAGAGGAGTCTTAAGATTTGGCAAGAAGGGAAAACTTAATCCTAGATTCATTGGACCCTTCCCTGTCTTGGCAAAAATCGGGAGTACAGCTTACAGACTGCAACTGCCTCCATCATTGGATAAAGTTCATAATGTCTTCCATGTGTCAATGTTAAGGAAGTGCATGCGTGATCCGATGCAGGTCATCCAGCCATCGGATATTGGTTTAGAGCCGACACTAGAGTATGAGGAGAAACCGATACAGATACTGGAATATGCAGTCAAGACTCTGAGAAACAAAGAGATCCCATTGGTGAAAGTTTTATGGACAAATCACGGCATTGAAGAGGCCACATGGGAAAGGCAGCAGGAGATGTTGGACAAATATCCTAAGTTATTTGCTTGAGCAATTTTCGAGGACGAAAATTTCGTTTAAGGAGGGGTGGATGTAACACCCGACATTTCGGCCAGGTGATTTTCTGACCATTTTCATTGTCACCCTCTTATTTAACCGTTATGATTTAAATTTAATGTTAAGACAAATTTATTACAAGTTGTGTGAACACAAGGTTGGGTGGCAGTTTTGTAATTAAAATCGATGGATTTAGTATAAATAGAAATGGAAACCTTAAACCTCATTTATTACCATTGTAGCCGACATTCCCTCTCGGCGATTCCTTCTTTCCCAAGTTCTTGCTCTCGGCTACCAGAACTTCCCTTACCGACGGCTGGTTTCGAGCTTGCTCTTCTCTGCAAATCCACACCCGAGGTGAAGAAGTTTAAAGGAAAGAAGCTCGGATTGCTAAGGAATCCAGATAAGTGAATGTATTAAGATTTTCGGCCACTAGGGCCCTACACCGCAAGGGTATTA
Organism: Begonia masoniana; assembly: GCA_022432975.1. Classification (NCBI taxonomy): domain Eukaryota; kingdom Viridiplantae; phylum Streptophyta; class Magnoliopsida; order Cucurbitales; family Begoniaceae; genus Begonia; species Begonia masoniana. Next base: position 34,041,718 of record CM039515.1, read on the forward strand.
GGAAATCACTGAGATGTTAGCTTATTGACTATGATTTGTTATTTCCACGATATGAAGAAGTTGTGTAAGTAAATGTAAAGTTACAGGATGTTTTACTTGTCCTCATGATATGACTTCTCTCCACGAACTTTATGTCTATGCACTATGTCCCTGTTATGATTAAGTTGAGAATATGAAAAGCAAATGTAACCAAGATTAAGTGCAGAGCGGGGAAAGACTATGTTATGCATGACTCGCGAATTCTCCCAATGGTGGAGGCCGAGTTAATGATATGTATGACTCGCGAAATCTCCCACTGGTGGAGGCCGAGTTAATGATATGTACGACTCGCGTAATCTCCCACTGGTGGAGGCCGAGTTAATGATATGTATGGCTCGCGAATTCTCCCACTGGGGAGGCTGAGTGATGTATCATGATTGCCGCGATAGGCAAATGATTATGTACGACTGCCGCGATAGGCAAATGACTATGTACCCCTGTCTTCCTCCCTCGTTCCCTGCCTTAATACATGTTATGTAAAGGATAAAGATGAACATGAATGAAGAATGGTTATGAACTTATGTCCCTTTAAATTGTGTACTCATGTATATCTGTCAGCATGCATTCCTTACTAAGCATTAGGCTTATAGTTAAACCTTATGGTGTAGGTGAAGAAGGTTCAGGTGAGGATGTTATGTTCAAAGAGGATGCTTAAGGCTGGTTGCTGGAGGATGCTCAAGGTGACAGTGCGGGACTGGAGAGGCGATTTATGACCCCTGGTTAAGACTCTTATGTTACAGTATGTTAAAGAATATGGTAGTTTAAGTAGGATGAGATTATTTTAAAACGTTGAGCTTTGAAACTGTCTAGTGGATCACTGAGTCAGGGAATGATTATATAGATTTATAAATGGTCTGTTGCTTAAGTCTTCCGCTATATGCATTTTGAATGAGTTGTGTTTTCTTTCTGTTGGAAGGAGTCATTTGATGATTTAGAGTTCTCTACCGTAAGACGGAAGCTGGAAGAGGTAGTCTTCCGGCTGACGTCATCGGCAGATGCCGAAGGAATAGTTGTTGATGGTTTAGTCTTCCGGCTGACGTCATCGGCAGATGCCGAGAGATAATTGTTTGATGGTTTAGTCTTCCGGCTGACGTCATCGGCAGATGCCGAAGGATAGTTGTATGATGGTTTAGTCTTCCGGATGACGTCACCGGAAGATGTAAAATGTAATGTGTTTTGTCGTTTAGCGACCGGAAGATGTAAAATGTGTTTTGTCGCTTAGCGACCGGAAGATGTAAAATGTGTTTTGTCGCTTAGCGACCGGAAGATGTAAAATGTGTTTTGTCATTTAGTGACCGAATGATGTTTTAATTTAGCACGCGAGGCCCACGTGCCCACCGGAAGATGTCTCCTTTTAGGTGATGATAAGCGAGTCACGCGTAATACACGTGATGATCGGACGACTAAGTTTCTGAGGGTTGTCAACGCATGCAACCCATGCAGACCCGAGTGGTATTTTGTATTAAGAGAATTGAGGGCACTTCCTCTTTTCCCGAAATTGTCAAGAAACCGATGACCGAGTCCAGTCGCTCGACTCTGTGAAAGTTTGAGCCGACGAGGCGTGGGAAGTTGGGCATGAGAGGGTTCGTCTTCCTTAATGGTTCTGCGTCTCTATTACCAGTTTAGAAAAAAAAAATATATATGTAAAATGTGAAAGTCTGTTGAGAGATAGTAAGTGAATGTAATAATAGTAAAAGTCAAGCAAACGATTAATGAAAGGATATGAACACGTGACGGCTCCTGGCCGGGGGCGTTACACCAATACTTGTTTTAAGTGTGGTCAACGTGGACATTTTATCAAGGACTGCCCCAAAAATAACCAGAATCAACCAGTGGCAGCCGCTCGAGTTTTCACTATGACCAAGGAAGAAGCTGAAAATAATGCAGATGTCATAACAGGTGTGCTTCTAATTTCTGAAGTACCTTCCCTTATATTAATTGATTCTGGTGCAACCCATTCTTTTATATCTCTTAGGCATTCAAAGAAATTAAATAAGGTAATAGAACCTTTAGAACATAAGTTGGGAGTAGCTACACCGTCTGGTGCAGTAATGACCGCCGACTCTATTATTCGGGAATGCAAAGTTCGTATTGGAGATAGAGAATTGGAGGCAGACCTAGCTATTTTGGCCATGCAAGATTATGACATAATTCTCTGCATGGATTGGCTAACCAAACATTATGCAACTATTGATTGTCGCAAGAAGATCGTAATATTTCAATTGCCTGAAGCGGAACCATTCTTATTTCATGGCGATAAAAAGAGTTCAAGAATTCCCATTATATCATCTTTGCGAGCACAAAGATTATTGAATTCTGGATGCTTTGCATTCTTGGCGAGTGTTGTGTGCACTCAAACCAAGGAAGCAATGGCCCTGGATAAAGTGATGATAGTTCGTGAATATCCGGATGTCTTTCCAGATGACTTAGCAAGTTTTCCACCAACTAGAGACGTAGAATTCAGCATTGATATTCTACCTGGAACGACACCCATCTCTAAAGCTCCATATAGAATGGCACCAATTGAATTAAAGGAATTAAAAGTTCAACTAGACGAATTGCTAGAAAAAGGATTTATTCGACCAAGCTTTTCGCCATGGGGAGCCCCTGTATTATTCGTGAAGAAGAAGGATGGATCTATGAGGATGTGTATTGATTATCGAGAACTGAATAAAGTCACTATCAAGAACAAGTACCCACTCCCAAGAATCGATGACTTGTTTGATCAATTAAAAGGTGCAGGAGTCTTTTCAAAAATAGATCTTAGATCTGGCTACCATCAGTTAAGAATCAAAGATGATGATGTATCCAAGACGGCATTTCGGACAAGATACTGCCACTATGAGTTTCGAGTTATGCCTTTTAGATTGAGTAATGCTCCGGCCGCCTTCATGGATTTAATGAATCGAATATTCAAGAAATTCTTAGATGAATTCGTAATTGTTTTCATCGACGATATTCTCATATATTCAAAGAGTAAGGAAGATCATGAAAGGCACCTGCGGATTGTTTTATCAATTTTGAGGCACGAGAAATTATATGCAAAATTCTCCAAGTGTGAATTTTGGAAAAAAAAGGTGAATTTCCTTGGCCATATTATTTCAAAGAATGGTGTAGCAGTGGATCCAGTAAAGATAGAAGTTTTTAGTAAATGGCCTCAACCAAAGAACGCAGCTGAGATAAGGAGTTTTCTTGGTCTTGCGGGGTATTATCGGAGATTCGTGGAAGGATTCTCAAGTTTAGCTAACCCACTTACAAAATTAACCAAGAAAGGTGCCAAATATTTATGGACTGAAGAATGTGAACGAAGCTTTCAGGAGTTAAAGAAGAGATTGATCTCAGCACCCATACTTACTCTACCATCTGGATCAGGAAAATTTGTGGTGTATAGTGATGCTTCAAAGTATGGACTGGGATGTGTTCTCATGCAGGAAGGAAAAGTGGTAGCTTATGCCTCGAGACAGTTGAAGGAACACGAGAAGAACTACCTAAATCATGATTTGGAGCTTGCAGCGGTGGTTCACGCATTAAAGATTTGGAGGCACTACCTTTATGGAGAAAGGTGTAAAATCTATACCGACCATAAAAGTCTAAAGTACTTCCTAACTCAAAAGGATCTAAATATGAGACAACGCCGATGGTTGGAATTGGTAAAAGACTATGATTGCGAGATTATTTACCATCCTGGTAAAGCTAATGTTGTAGCTGATGCATTGAGTAGAAGAGCATCGTCTCAAGTTTCTTCGTTGCGGCTGATTACAGGACAACTAACTAAGGAGATGCAGAAATCTAACATCGAAATTGTACCGTTTGGGCTAATAGAGAGATTGTCTGCTATGACACTTCAACCAAGTTTTCTTGAACAAATAAAGGATAAGCAACGCGGCGATGCATTTATTTGCAAGGTGAAAGAAGAATTGGAAGCTGGAAAAGTTTCTGAATTTTCCATATCTGATGGTGGGATTATCCAGTTCAAAAAGAGATGGTGTATACCAGATGATGTTGAATTGAAAAGAGCTATATTGGAGGAAGCACACTCAATCCCTTACTCGGTACACCCAGGTTCAACAAAAATGTATCGAGATTTAAAACAACATTATTGGTGGCGTGGATTGAAAGTAGACGTAGCCAAATTTGTTGAGAAATGTCTCACTTGTCAGCAAGTCAAAGCGGAGCATCAACGACCTGCTGGAACATTGCAACCACTTATGGTGCCTCAGTGGAAGTGGGAGCATATCACTATGGATTTTGGGGTGGGACTTCCTAAGACAGTTAAGGGTCACGACTCTATTTGGGTTATAGTTGATCGATTGACCAAGTCGGCGCATTTTCTCCTAGTAAGGACCACATACACTATGGATCAGTATGCTCGGCTTTATGTTCAAGAGATTATAAGATTACATGGTACGCCTGTCTCTATCGTGTCTGATCGAGATACGCATTTTACCTCTAAATTCTGGAAGAGTATGCAGAAAGCTATGGGAACTCAGTTGAACTTCAGTACAGCTTTTCATCCTCAATCAGATGGACAATCAGAAAGAACTATTCAGACCCTGGAGGATATGTTACGAGCATGTGCTATTAACTTCCAAGGAAATTGGAGTAAAAATCTGCCATTGGTGGAGTTCGCCTACAATAATAGTTATCAAGCTTCGATAGAGATGGCACCTTATGAAGCTTTATACGGCAGAAAGTGCAGATCACCAGTGCATTGGGATGAAGTAGGTGAAGGCATACTTGTTGAGCCAGATATTTTGAGACAGACTGCGGAGATTGTTGCTTTATTCAGAAAAAGAATTCTTACGGCCCAGAGTAGACAGAAAAGCTACGCTGATAGAAGAAGAAGAAAATTAGAATTTGCTGAAGGTGATCAGGTATTCTTAAAAGTCTCGCCAATGAAAGGTGTGATGCGTTTTGGGAAGAAAGGAAAGTTGAGCCCAAGATTTATAGGCCCGTATGAAATATCAAAAAGAATTGGAGAGGTTGCTTACAAACTAAATTTGCCAGAGTCACTCAAGCACGTTCACAACGTATTTCACATATCTATGCTGAGGAAATATATTTCAGATCCTTCGCATGTTTTACCTATGAGATCTGAAGAAATTGTACTCAACCCGAACTTATCCTACGAAGAGAGACCGATTCAAATTCTGGAATCAGAAGAAAGGAAGCTACGGAATAAGAAGATTTCACATGTACGAGTTCTATGGAAGAATCAAAAAGTGGAGGAGGCAACCTGGGAAAAAGAAGAAGAAATAAGAAAGATATATCCGGAACTTTTCAGGTAATTCTTTAAATTTCGAGGACGAAATTTTTTTTTAGGAGGGTAGATTGTAACATCTAAAAAACGTGCAGCAACCAATTTTGAATAAAAAGAAGGAAGAACTTCCTTCCAGCCCGAAAATTTTGACATAATTTTGGCCGACGAAATTTGACAATCGGCAGTGGGAGATACGTGATTAATTGGTAGAGCTAGCCCTATAAATTGGGTAGCTCAGTAAGGGAGAAATTACACCAAAACTTGAAAGAAAAACCTTCCTCGTCGAAGCTCTCTCGGCCGAGCTCCTCTCCGACGAAAAACCCCTCTCTCTCAGCCGAACTTCTCTTCGGCGAAACCTCTCCTCTGCGCGACCGAGCTCTGGCGTCGATCCGATCTCTGGTCTCGTTCGGCGTTCGGCGTCCCTCGGCCACGCCCCCTCTCTCTCGATCTCTCTCCCTTTCTCTCTGTTCTCCATCGCGAAGAAGAAGAAGAACAGAGGGAGAAGGGTTTTATTTTTTAAAATTGAACCAAATCGGTTCTTTTGAAGCCAAACCGAACCGGCCCAGCAGCAAACTGAACCAAAACAGTGAACCAGAATAGTAACCGAACCAATACTGTTCACTTGAACTGGTACTGTTTACAACCGGGCACTATTCATCCTAACCAAACCGAACCTGAACCAATCCGAATTTTGACCCGACTCAAAATTCGATCCGAACCGATCTCAGATTTTACCGGTAAGGAAATTCTGCCTAAATTCTTATGAAATTGGTTTATTAAAGTGGGAAATTTATATTGGATATTTTATTTAGGTAGAAATTTCTGAAAGTTGTCTGAATCGATTTAATTCGATCATATTCGACCCATGAGTCACGAAACTATTTGGAATTTCAGAAAACTCGATAACCCTATTCGCCCGAAATTCAGGTAAGTGAAAGTACAAGTTTTCCAATATTTTGGCTACAACCCTACATCACAATAAATTTATATTATTTTCTTATAACTATTTTATTACACGATTTGATATGTGAGCACTCAAATCTAGTCATTGTTATAGAATAATTTAAAAGATAAAATTTGTAGGACATTTGCACGTGTATGAAAATGATGGAATTGACGGCAAAGCTACGAGCTTAAAAGTAAAAGAGGTGGGAACACCTGATTAAAAGTAAAAGAGGTGGCAACACCTAATTAAAAGTAAAAGATGACGAAGCCATGATGGCCAAGTCTTAAAAGATGGTTCAGGAATGAGTTCCAACCAGTATGTAACTGTTAACATGATTCGGTAAAAGTACATGTTTTGTAACTGCACATATTATCACTTACTGAGATTGTTTCTCACATTTTTGTAAATTGTGATGTAGGTGAATTTTTATCTGAGGAAGAAATGGCTCTGATCGAGAACCCTCCAGAGGCAATTGAGTATACAGAAGAATGAAATGGTTTTAAAGAGAGTGATATAAATTAATATGTTTAAATTTTTAATATTTCACATTTTATTGTTGAAAACGTTGAATAAGTTTTGTTGAATTTTCTTATTTAATAAAGTTTTATGAATTAGTAATTCTGTTTTTATTTCAATGATGACTCATTGTTTAAAGTTCAAATTTCCGCGCATTAAATTATTTAAAGAGAATTTTCAAAATATTAGGGAATTAGGGTTTTAACGCTCGAATTTAATTTGATAAAATGATTTGGGGAAAAATTTTAGGGTTTTGAAAATAGGGTTTCAAATTGGGGAAATCAAATTGGGGATTTTAAATTCGGGGCGTTACAGAAGATTGATCCACCATTGTATTTTAAAAATTTCTGACCAAGCCAGCAGAGGCGAGCGCGAGCAGAAGCAGAGAGAGCGGAGGCGACGAGGAGAGCAGAGGCAGCGAGAGCCAAGCAGAGACGGCGCGAGCAGAGGCAATGAGAGGGGAGGCGGCACTAGCAGAGGCATTGAGAGCTAGGGCTTCTGAGTTCTGAGTCTGGGCTGCGGGAAGGAAAGGAGTGGTTTTAGTTTTTTTTTTTAATTCTTTTAAGTTATCCGACTCATGGGTTGGATAACCCACCGGGCCGACCCATGGGTCGGTTCTCTCATGGGAAATCACGGTTCTGGTACGAGGAACATGGAACCGGACTGCAGTTCCCGGTTCCTCAATCCATGGAACCGGAACCGGTTCCATGGCAGGTAGAACCGACCGAGAACCGGCCCGGACTGCCGGTCCGGTTTGGTTTTGCAGTTCCGGGCCGGTTCTGCCCACCCCTATTAGAAATATTGAATTGAAGCACAAGGACACGTGATCAGAAATACATCAGAGGCGTTGATTGCGCGACTACGTGGCCGAGAGCGCTCCAACAGCTCTTTTCTTCTGCAACGACTATTTCCTTTCCAGTTCATTATTTCCATTATGGTTTTTCCATCTGTAACCATCAATCTCCAAAGGCTATAAGAGTCTGCCCCGAACGTTTGTAACCTAGTTTTTAGATTGAATATTTGGATTTAAAGAGTGAACTTGCAGAGTCCAACGCCATAAGGCATAAATGTGAAATCGATGAGTGGTTTGTGTAGTAGAGAAAAATGAAGGGTGATATATATGTCTCTATATTTATACACAACTAGTCCAAATGATTTCTAAACGGTTCTTAGATTTTACAGACAAGACAGACCATGTGATACTAGAATGAATACGTTCTACGGCACACTAGGCAGAGAACACAAACAAAAATTGGCTGGAGGGAGATACATACCAACACCAAGAACACTCTTGAGTAATTTCTGGAGCATCACCAACAGCAGGAGCATCCAGAAGGAATGTAATCTACTTGTTGCTCGGTTTTTACAGCTTTGCGGCTTCTCTTTGCTTCCGCATTAGCTCTCTTTTCTTCTGCTTTGTGCCTCACTGATGCTAATTTATTCATAAGCTTATCATGAGCTCGCCCCCTAATCCTCTCTACCTCTACCTGCAGGATACAAATGGTAAGTTTTTAACTTCACACCCCAGAAATCTTTCTATAGTTCCAAATGTATCATCAAATTTTCATGCATGTAGAAAAGGTAGCTGGTTTCTATATTCTGTGTTGACAAAGAGCAAACAAGAGAGTGCTACTTTCTAACTTACAACTTCACAGTGCATAAAAATATTTTTAGCATCTTTACTTGTTCACTGTGCAATATATGGAAATTATGCTGCAAGTAGAAATCAGATAAACAAAAACGCATTGAATGCAAAACGTTATTTTAAAAGCGGATAATGAGATGTTGCTTCTGTTTACTAAATTTTGATAATGTGAAACCTTGCATTACCTCCATTTTCTTCATCTGCTTTTGCTTTCTGGTGATTTTCCCATGCTTGAATTTTCAATTCTTCACGCTTAAACCTGAAATTACGAAGACAACTTCCCCCTTTAGGACATATTGTAAGACGTAGGAATTCAAAACAATAAAAACTTCATAAATGCAATTAATATATTCTCAGATAAATACTCCCTCCTATCATAGATCTTCTCTTTCAATAATAAGCTAAATAAGCAGGATATATATGGTAGAATTATTCTCATAACAATTCTTTCCTCAACAAAAACTAACGGTGATCCATCAAATTTTTGTATCCTTGAAATAGCACAAAACATAAAGCTCCATAAATTTGTGTAACATAAAATAAGACATTTATCTAAGAAAGATTGACTGAGCTTGTCCCTATGTAAACCACAAAACATATGGATTTACATATATATATTGAGCGTGCGCAAATATTACAAATATGAAACAAAATTACAGTCTATTCCATGTGACTATTCAACTTTCATGAAAACCAAGAGATTTTTGCCCTGAGAAGAATATAAGACGTGTTAAAAATAAAGAATAGGAAAAAGCAGTAAACCTTGCCGTATACTTGGCTTTCTCAGCCTCCTCCCATGCTGCTGCACGTGTCTCGATCACACTTCTTTTCAGCTGTGGTGTTGCAATAGTTTTTAGTGAAGTAGATGCATCCTTATCCTCCTCCTCTTTGCTAGCCCATGCAGCAATATTCATTTTTCCTAACTGTGTACCTAAAACCATAAATCTCCCTCCTTGTTCTAAGTTGTAGCTCCTTCTCAGACAACTCCTTATTAGGAATCACTTGGTCATTATGTAAAGGAGGATTGATGGTAGTCGAAGATGGTTCAAACCTCTCAGGGGTTGATGGTCGAGAAGAAGTAGGACTGCGCATTGGTGTTGTCGCCCTCACAGGAGTTCCAGTTCTTGAAGGTTCTTGGCTAGCAATAGGGGTCATTTCTGTACCCATATCTCTCATTGACACTGAAAGAACAAACAAAAATTGGAAAAAAGCTTGGGCTATGTGCAATCAAGGTAGAGGAACTGCTGCAACATAGGAGCTTCTGAAGAAATCGTCTTTCTTCGTGCTTCATGTGGAGAGCTAGAGTTGTGTGCCGTGGAGAAACTGGAGCTGCTGAAGAAGTTGGTATTGCTTGCCACAAGAGGAGAGTTTTGTTTCGGTTTTATCAGAGGAAGAGCAGAGACAAGCAATTGAAGAGGGAGACAAGGAGAATTAATGCGAGAACCACCTCCTCTCTTTCATTAATGATCCAAACACCACACATATTGCCGGATCCCACAAACTCTCTTTCCGGCTCGTGGTAGGATCTGACAAACCCACCTTTTGATGACAAATCTCGAGCTTCTCTTTCGGCAAAGACTTCGTCAGTATATCCGAACCGTTCTCACTAGTGTGCACTTTTGCCAAGTGCAACTGCTTCGTCTAGAGCAAGTCTCGAACCCAATGATATCTCACATCAATGTTGTAACGCCCCGAGTTTTCTGAACCCGGTTTGTTATTCATAAACCCGAACATAACTAAGAAACTTTGGACCAAATTTAAAACTTCGCTCGAAAGTCAAAATTTGACATTTTCTAAAACTTCAAAACATTTAAAAACTTGCAGCGGAAATCATTTGAGCAAAAATAGAGTTAAACAAAACTATAGGACAATGCTTGATTAATCAGTTGGGATGTTAAGGAATAATCGGCCAAAAGAAATAAAGGTTTAAATCGCGAAATACTTTAAAAGTTTCAAAAGTCAAACGCATCTGCCGCTGTACAAAGTCAACGGAAGAGGCTGAAATAGATAGCAGAAGGCTTCTTCCGGTGACAAAACGACAAAACATATTACTCTCATCCACCGATAGTTAAAAATACTCGACATCATCCAATAAGTTTAACAAACGACATCCACTGGTGACTAAACGAGAAAACTTCTACTACATCATCCGATGGTTTAACACACGACATCCACCGGTGACTAAACGACAAAACTTCTACTACATCATCCGATAGGTTTAACACACGACATCCACCGGTCACAAAACGACAAATTACATTCTACATCATCCGATGGATTTAACACTCGACATCCACCGATCACAAAACGACAAATTTTCTACTTATATATTCCGATGGCTTCCACTGAAGACATCTTCCGATAGACAACAGAACAACAACTCAACATCTGCCGATAGACATTATCCATCAATAGAGAACAGAGCAACATTTCAACTACTCCTTGCTATGCAAACACAACTCTAACTACGGAAAGGAATTTACTTACTTCACTGAAACCATTCAGAAACAATTCAAATCATTGCATTACTCAAAATCCAGTAAGATCCAACATTAAAACCCAACAAAATACTATTATCAGAAAAATCTCAAAAACGTATTCAAAATATTGAAACCACTACTGTCATGAAAACTCAACACACTTAAATTGAGACATTGTCAACTAAACCTTCACACCAACTGACATCAGCTAAACCATCCCATCAACTGCCAGATTGTTACATAGATGCACTCCTCCAACCAGTCTAGTCCTCAGTAAACTCAGTAAACACTCCTGCTGTCACTTATTCACCTACATCACAAAACTCATCTATTAGCCTAATGCTAAGTAAGTAAAGCAGTAATGAAATGAAATGTTGAAATATGAATTCCTAAACATGCAATTTCTACTTTCTCAACTCAGTTGTTCATGCATCGTTTCTGTTCAGATCCCTTTGTGAAATTGGGAGTTGGATCAACTCTCCCAAAGTATAAATATCCACTGACTCATTAAGGGGCGGATTAATTCTCTTAACAGTAAATCTGATTCACATAGTTGTTTTCGATCCCCCTGTTCGTTGGGAAGCGGATCAAATTTCCCAAAGTCTAAATATCCACTGTCTTATTAAGGGGCGGATTATTTCCCTTAACAGTAAATCTGATTCACATAGCTGTTTCATTATGTTCATTCCTTACCATGCCAACATGCATTCAAATTCATTTTCGTATACTTTTAAAACATGATGCATAACATACAGACACATTCAAGTAAACATAAGTCCTAACGTTTTGTGATGTAGGCCCGAAGGCACAAGCAAACTTCACTTACCTGGCTTCCCGAGAGGTTTCTGGTTGTAGGATATTCCAAGAGCTGGCTCACCTAAAACATAAGCACAGCATTACTCTTCGTTCTAAACATTCGGAAATCTAAGGGGCTAGTCCTGGGAGTTCTTTTCTTCACCATTCTCGATTCATCGCTAAACCCCAAATCCCATCCCTCACTCACAGCACTCCTAAAACGCATACATTGCCATCCTTCAGTTACCTAGACACTAAAACAGCAAGTAATCGAATCAAAACTCACCTTGGTTGAAGGAAAATCGGGCAAGGGAATCGCCTAGAGGTTCCTGCTGGAGAACTGATGGCCGAGAAAAAAAGGGATGAACAGAATGGCGGCTACAGTGCATTAAACCCAAAACCTCTTTCCTTAAATACGTTATCCACTTTTCAAATTGTTAATTACCCTTTTGTTCTTGTATAGTTATTAACTAACCTAATCACTTTCTCTCCCAATTCTTCCATAAAAATTAGCACATCATAATTGATAAATTAAATTTGGTTTAATAGAACCAGGTGCTACAATCTACCCTCCTTAAAAGAATTTTGTCCTCAAAATTTAGTACCTGAATAATTCTGGATATTGGTCCATCATGTCTTGCTGGCGCTCCCATGTTGTCTCTTCTACGTTCTGGTTGTGCCATAAGACTTTCACTAGTGGAACCTCTTTGTTGCGTAATACCTTCACTGCATAGTCTAAGATCCTTACTGGTTTCTCTTCATATGTAAGAGTAGGATGAATTTCAATACTCTGCTGTTCCACAATCTGAGATGGATCTCGTACACATTTCTTAAGCATGGAGACATGAAACACATTATGGATTCCTTCCATAGAGGTTGGTAGCTGTAACTGGTAGGCTGTCTTCCCAATCCTTTTCAAGATCGAGAATGGTCCAATGAATCTGGGGTTCAACTTTCCTCTCTTCCCAAATCTCACAACACCTTTGAATGGGGACATCTTGAGAAAAACTTCATCACCTATCACAAACTCCAATTCTCTACGCCTACCATCTGCATAACTTTTCTGTCGACTCTGAGCTACCAAAATTCTCTGTCGGATGAGGGCAACCTTCTCAACAGTTTGTTGCACAATGTCAGGACCAAGCAACTATGCTTCACCAACTTCATCCCAGTACAAAGGTGATCTGCATTTTCGTCCGTACAATGCCTCGTATGGCGCCATTCCTATGGTTGCCTGAAAACTATTGTTGTAAGAGAATTCTACTAAGAATAGATTCTTGCTCCAAGAACTTTGAAAATCCAATGTGCATGCACGAAGCATATTCTCTAGTGTTTGGATGGTTCTTTCGGACTGTCCATCTGTTTGAGGGTGAAAAGCTGTGCTAAAGTCAAGCTGTGTTCCTATAGCTTTATGTAAACTTTTCCAAAACTTGGAGGTAAATCTGGAATCTCGGTCTGATACTATGGTACATGGAACTCCATGCAGCCTAACAATCTCTTGCACATACAATTTAGCAAGCTGATCCATCGAGTAAGTCATCTTTATAGGTAGGAAATGGGCTGATTTGGTTAGTCGGTCTACTATCACCCAAATTGCATCATGTCCCTTTGCTGTCCTAGGTAATCCAACAACAAAATCTATAGTTATTTGCTCCCATTTCCATTCGGGAACTGGTAAGGGTTGCAATGTCCCTGAGGGTCTCTGATGCTCGGCCTTAATCTGCTGACAGCACAAACACAATCCTACATATTCTGCCACACTTCGTTTCATGCCTGGCCACCAATAATGATGTTTAAGATCCTTGTACATCTTTGTACTCCCAGGGTGAACAGAGAACCTAGAAGAGTGTGCTTCAGAAAGAATCTCATCATGAAGTTCCTTAATAGCAGGAACAAACCATCTATTTCTAAACTTAAGGATTCCATCGGTAGAATGGTTAAAATCTGACTTGTCCGTAGAATCCATGCTTAACTTGTACTTGTTACACTCATCATCATTCGTCTGAGCTTCCTTTATTTTCTCTAGAATGGTAGGCTTTAAGGTTATGGCTGAAAGTATAGCTGATACACTGGACACTGCTTCTAGATTAAACCTTTAGAATTTTGACTCTAAGGCTAACGGTATATTGAAAATCATAGTTGGGGTTGGTGTTGTTACTCTACTCAAAACATCTGCCACAACATTTGCTTTGCCGGGATGATATTTAATCTCGAAATCATAGTCCTTTACAAATTCCAACCATCGACGTTGCCTCATGTTTAGTTCTTTCTGTGTGAAAATATACTTCAGGCTTTTATGGTCTGAAAATATCTCACAAGATTGTCCATACAAGTAATGCCTCCAAATCTTAAGCGCAAATACCACTGCAGCTAATTCTAAGTCATGTGTAGGATAGTTCTTCTCATGTGTTTTCAACTGTCTAGAGGCATAAGCTATTACTTTTCCATCCTGCATTAAAACACACCCAAGACCAATTTTGGAAGCATCACAGTAAATGCTAAATTTACCATCTTCAACTGGAAGGGTTAAAATTGAAGCATTGGTCAGTTTCTATTTCAAAGTCTGAAAACTATGCTCACATTCATCAGTCCATATATACTTCACACTTTTCCTTGTTAACTTAATAAGGGGTGTAGCAATCTTCGAAAATCCTTCAATGAATTTTTTATAATACCCTGCCAGTCCAAGAAAACTCCAGATATCTGTAGCATTCCTTGGTTGGGGCCACTCCTTAACTGCTTGAACCTTTGCTGGATCAACAGATATGCCATCTCCAGAGATGACATGTCCTAAAAAGTGAACTTGGTCCAACCAAAATTCACACTTAGAAAACTTGGCGTATAGTTGGTGCTGTTTTAATACTTCCAACACCAAGGTCAGGTGCCTAACATGCTCATCCTTGGAACGGGAATAGATTAAAATATCATCGATAAACACTATGACAAACTTATCCAAGTATTCATGAAACACCCTATTCATAAGATCCATAAAGGCTGTTGGTGCATTTGTCAATCCAAAGGACATAACCAAAAACTCATAATGTCCATATCTTGTGCGAAAGACAGTGTTTGGGATATCTTCAAATTTAACCTTCAACTGGTAATAACCGGACCTAAGGTCAATCTTAGGGAAAACTCTTGCACCATTAAGTTGGTCGAATAAATCATCAATCCTTGGTAATGGATACTTGTTCTTGACAGTTAACTTATTTAGTTCTCGATAATCAATACACATCTGCATCGATCCATCCTTCTTTTTGACAAAAAAGACAGGTGCACCCCATGGTGAAAAGTTAGGGCGTATGAACCCTTTCTCCAATAAATCTTCCAACTGTTTCTTCAATTCCTTAAGTTCTGTAGGTGCTAGTCTATATGGATTTTTAGACACATGCTCGGCACCGGGGTAAACATCTACAACGAATTCTATTTCTCTGTCTGGTGGTAAACCAGAAAGGTCATCTAGAAATACTTCAGGAAAGTCTTGGACAACTAAGACATTTTGAGGATTTGCCTTTCCTACAAGTTGTGTGTCTAAAACACTAGCTAAGAAGCACAAATACTCTCCACATAGGGAAGGTCTAGTGTAAATAGAAGTCATCACAGACATTTCCTTACTCTTCTTTGAAGCTTGAAAGGTATGCTTCAAACTACCAGGGGGTTGGAAGCTAACTATTCCAGTCCTACAATCAATTGTGGCGTGGTGTTTAAACAACCAGTCTATTCCTAGGATTACATCAAATCCCACTATATCCATAATAATAAGATCAGCAGGTAGACTTACATTCCCTACTAACACTTCACTGTCAAGCACCACTTGGTTAGAGTGCATGCGCTCACCAGAGGGTAATGCAACATTAAATACATGCATGGAAGGGGTAAACTGTACATCTAACTTAACAGCAAATGCAGATGCTATAAATGAATGCGTTGCACCAGAATCTATCAAAGTAAAAGCAGGCACAGAGTTGATCAATATAGTACCTGACACCACAGCAGGCTGGTTTTTATCACCCGATTCCATCATGGAGAATATCCTCGATTTAATCATAGCAGGGCCACTCTTAGGAACTGGACAGTCTCTACTAATATGGCCGACTTTGCTACAATTGTAGCATCTGGTGATTCTAGGCTTTGAGCATTCTTTGAACGTGTGTCAACTTCCTCACAGTTGAAACACTTCCCAAATCCCAGTCTGCATTCGCCCGGGTGGTTCTTCAAACACTTAGGACACTGGGGAAATTTCCTGACATTCTGTACCTTCCCTCCTGCTCATTGGCTATTTTGGCCTTCAATTGGCCTCTTCGTTCCTCTTTGTTGGTGTGGCTGGATGAACCTTTGTGGGACCTTCTTTGGTCCAGCACATTTCCTTTCAGCTTCTTCCACTTCCAGAGCAGTGGACACGACTTCACTGAATGTCAAGCCTTTAATACCACAAAATTTAACTCCTCGGTAAATTTTCGGCCTCAATCCATGCACAAACTTGAACACCTTATCCTCATCCTTGTGAGCGAAATGTCCAGCAAACTTGGACAAGGACTCGAATTGCCTACTGTATTCGGCCACAGACCCTGTCTGCTTCAAGTTCAGAAACTCCAACTTCTTCGCGGTTTGGACTGTGCTGTTAAAATACTTCTCATAGAAAATGTCCTTGAATTGTGACCAAGGCATCGCCAAAACATCCGTGGTGGTCTCTATTGTCTCCCACCAGAGTTGAGCTTCACCAGCTAAGTGAAATATTGCCATCATGACCTTGTCTCCTTCTCCAATGTTGGCACACCTAAACATACTTTTAATCTTCCTAAGCCATCCTTAAGCAATAACCGGATCAGATGACTTTCCATCAAACGTGGGTGGTCTTAGTCACCGGAATCTATCTCCAGAATGTTCATTGCTAGAACCCGAGTTGGCACTTCCTTGCACCTCCCGGTTCAACAGTACTCCTAGCTGGTCTGACTGTTGGCGCACTAAATCTGTTTGCTGATGCACTAAATCTGTCAGCTGCCTAATCACACTAGGCTCCTCTTCACCTCTCACATTTGGCATTTCTCTTGGCACTCTAGGTCTCCCTGGGCGTCTGGCCATTGTACTAAATTCCTGTACAGGGTTAATTACACTCTTAAATATCTATTAACTAAGGGTAACATAAACACTTACAGTTGTTAAAGTACTTCCATGCAACGATCGGCACTTATGAGTAATCTTTTGAACGATTTAACTGAATGGCTCTGATACCAAACTGTAACGCCCCGAGTTTTCTGAACCCGGTTTGTTATTCATAAACCCGAACATAACTAAGAAACTTTGGACCAAATTTAAAACTTCGCTCGAAAGTCAAAATTTGACATTTTCTAAAACCTCAAAACATTTAAGAACTTGCAGCGGAAATCATTTGAGCAAAAATAGAGTTAAACAAAACTATAGGACAATGCTTGATTAATCAGTTGGGATGTTAAGGAATAATCGGCCAAAAGAAATAAAGGTTTAAATCGCGAAATACTTTAAAAGTTTCAAAAGTCAAACGCATCTGCCGCTGTACAAAGTCAACGGAAGAGGCTGAAATAGATAGCAGAAGGCTTCTTCCGGTGACAAAACGACAAAACATATTACTCTCATCCACTGATAGTTAAAAATACTCGACATCATCTGATAAGTTTAACAAACGACATCCACCGGTGACTAAACGACAAAACTTCTACTACATCATCCGATGGGTTTAACACACGACATCCACCGGTGACTAAACGACAAAACTTCTACTACATCATCCGATAGGTTTAACACACGACATCCACTGGTCACAAAACGACAAATTACATTCTACATCATCCGATGGATTTAACACTCGACATCCACCGATCACAAAACGACAAATTTTCTACTTATATCTTCCGATGGCTTCCACTGAAGACATCTTCCGATAGACAACAGAACAACAACTCAACATCTGCCGATAGACATTATCCATCAATAGAGAACAGAGCAACATTTCAACTACTCCTTGCTATGCAAACACAACTCTAACTACGGAAAGGAATTTACTTACTTCACTGAAACCATTCAGAAACAATTCAAATCATTGCATTACTCAAAATCCAGTAAGATCCAACATTAAAACCCAACAAAATACTATTATCAGAAAAATCTCAAAAACGTATTCAAAATATTGAAACCACTACTGTCATGAAAACTCAACACACTTAAATTGAGACATTGTCAACTAAACCTTCACACCAACTGACATCAGCTAAACCGCCCCATCAACTGCCAGATTGTTACATAGATGCACTCCTCCAACCAGTCTAGTCCTCAGTAAACTCAGTAAACACACCTGATGTCACTTCTTCACCTACATCAAAAAACTCATCTATTAGTCTAATACTAAGTAAGTAAAGCAGTAATGAAATGAAATGTTGAAATATGAATTCCTAAACATGCAATTTCTACTTTCTCAACTCAGTTGTTCATGCATCGTTTCTGTTCAGATCCCCCTATGAAATTGGGAGTTGGATCAACTCTCCCAAAGTATAAATATCCACTGACTCATTAAGGGGCGGATTAATTCCCTTAACAGTAAATCTGATTCACATAGCTGTTTCCGATCCCCCTGTTCAATGGGAAGCGGATCAAATTTCCCAAAAGTCTAAATATCCACTGTCTTATTAAGGGGCGGATTATTTCCCTTAACAGTAAATCTGATTCACATAGCTGTTTCATTATGTTCATTCATTACCATGCCAACATGCATTCAAATTCATTTTCGTATACTTTTAAAACATGATGCATAACATACAGACACATTCAAGTAAACATAAATCCTAACGTTTTGTGATGTAGGCCCGAAGGCTTCGGAAATCTAAGGGGCTAGTCCTGGGAGTTCTTTTCTTCACCATTCCCGATTCATCGCTAAACCCCAAATCCCATCCCTCACTCACAGCACTCCTAAAACGCATACATTGTGTAACGCCCCGAATTATCAGAACCCGGTTCGTTACCCAAAAGCCCGTACATGACTAAAATTTCTACCATATATTTTTAAAACTTGCAGCGGAAATCATTTGAAATATTAAGAAATAATCGGACAAAAGAAATAGACGTTTGGACCATGAAAACACTTTAAAAGTTGCAAAAGTCAAACGCACCTGCCGATGAGTAAAGTCAACGGAAGAAGCAGAAAACAGGAAAAATAAAAGACTCCTGCCGATGACGTCACCCGAATGAAAAACCAAAGACATCTCTCGGTAGACTGTATCTGCCGATGCCTAAACGACAATTTACTTCCTACATCTTCCGATGACGTCAGCACACATCTGCCGATGAGTTTACTGAGACATCAACCGATGGACTTAAATCTACATCTACCGATGACGTCAGCACGCATCTGCCGATGAGTTTACTGAGACATCAGCCGATAGATTTATACCTACATCTACCGATGACGTCAGCACGCATCTACCGATGAGTTTACTGAGACATCAGCCGATAGATTTATACTACCGATGAGTTTACTGAGACATCAGCCGATAGATTTATACCTACATCTACCGGTGACGTTTCTGAAGACATCTTCCGATAGACAACATAACTCATCATTTACCGGTAGAAAACTGAGTACATCTCAACTACTCTTCACAAAACATACACAACACTGATTACAGAAAGGAATTTGCTTACCTTTCCAAGACCATTCAGAAACAGCTCAACCCATTACATTAATCAAATCCAGTAAAATAACCTTTAAAACACAACAGATCATCGTTATTAGAAAAAACTCAAAACGTGTTTAAAAATACTGAAACCATTACTGCTACGGAAACTTAGCATTTCTAAGTTTTAATCACTGTCAACTAAACCTTCTCACCAAACAGACATCAGTTAAATCGCCTCATCAGTTCACCAGGTTCGTGGCATGAGTGTGCTCCCCCAACCAGTCTATCCCTCAATGAACTCAGAAGAATCACCTGCTGTCACTTCTTCACCTACATCACAAAACTCATCTATTAGCCTAATGCTAAGTAAGCAAAGAAATGATGTAAAGAAAAGAATGAAATGCTGGAACATAAATTCCTAGACGTGCAATTTCTACTTTCTCCTCTCAGTTGTTCATGTGTTGTTTCTGTTCAGATCCCCCTGTTAAATTAAGAGTTGGATCAACTCTCCCAAAGTATAAATATCCACTGTCTCATTAAGGGTTGGATTAGCTCCCTTAACAGTAAAGCTGATTCACTGTTCAGATTCCCCTGTGAAATTGGGAGTTGGATAAACTCTCCCAAAGTATAAATATCCACTGTCTCATTAAGGGTTGGATTAGCTCCCTTAACAGTAAAGCTGATTCACTGTTCAGATCCCCCTGTGAAATTGGGAGTTGGATCAACTCTCCCAAAGTATAAATATCCACTGTCTCATTAAGGGTTGGATTAGCTCCCTTAACAGTAAAGCTGATTCACTGTTCAGATCCCCCTGTGAAATTGGGAGTTGGATCAACTCTCCCAAAGTATAAATATCCACTGTCTCATTAAGGGTTGGATTAGCTCCCTTAACAGTAAAGCTGATTCACTGTTTCAATATGTTCATTCCTTACCATGCCAACATGCATTCAAATTTCATTTTCGTATACTTTTAAAACATGATGCATAACACACACACACAGACACATCCAAGTAAACACAACCCTAACGTTTTGTGATGTAGGCCCGAAGGCAAACAAACAAACTTTACTTACCTGGCCCCTCTGAAAATGCACAGTTTCAATCTACTTCAGAAGTCTGCTCACCTAGGTTGAAGAAGAATCGAGCGAGAAAATCGCCAAGAGAGCTCTACTGCTCGCTGAAAACCCGAAGAGAAAGAGAAAAGAAATGTGAAATGGTGGCGGCTACAGTTCATTAAACCCAATCTCTCTTTCTTTAAATACGTTATCCACTTTTAAATTGCCCTTTTACATAAATGCCCTTGCTTAGCCACCCATTAACTTAGCCAATAACTCTCTCTTAATTCTACCATGAAATTGCAATGGAAACCGGGTGCTACACATTGTTATCCTTCAGTTACCTAGACACTAAAGCAGCAAGTAATTGAATCAAAACTCACCTTGGTTGAAGGAAAATCGGGCAAGGGAATCGCCTAGAGGTTCCTGCTGGAGAACTGATGGCCGAGAGAAAAAGGGATGAACAGAATGGCGGCTACAGTGCATTAAACCCAAAACCTCTTTCCTTAAATACGTTATCCACTTTTCAAATTGCTAATTACCCTTTTGTCCTTGTATAGTTATTAACTAACCTAATCACTTTCTCTCCCAATTCTTCCATAAAAATTAGCACATCATAATTGATAAATTAAATTTGGTTTAATAGAACCGGGTGCTACAAATGTGCTTGGACCTCGAATGAAATGACAAATTCTTAGAGAGATGGATAGCGCTCTGACTATCACTGAATACAACATATTTCTCTTGGAGCAAACCCAATTCCTCAAGGAATCTCCTCATCCACAAAGCCTCATTGCAACCCTCAGTAATCGCAATGTACTTGGCTTCTGTGGTGGATAGCGCAACGCAATCTTGCAGTTTTGATTGCCAAGACACGGCTCCCCCTGCAAAAGTCATCAAGAATCCTGAAATGGACCTCCTGGAATCAATGTCACCGGCCATATCTGAATCGGTATACCCAACTAGCATAGGATCACTGCCACCGAAATACAAACACAACCTGGAAGTACCTCAGAGATATTTGAGTATCCATTTCACTGTTTCCCAGTGTTCTTTGGCAAGATTGAAGAAAAAACGGCTGACTACTCCAACTGAATGAGCAATATCGGGTCGAGTGCAAACCATGGTGTACATTAAACTGCCAACTGCAGACGCATAAGGAACTCGACTCATATCTGCCTTGTCTTTCTCACTTGTAGGACATTACTCCGAATTGAGCTTGAAGTGACTTGCAAGTAGAGAACACACTGCTTTGGTCTTGCTCATGTTAAACTTTTCAAGTATCTTCTCGATGTAGTCTTCCTCTGACAACAACAATTTCTCATTCTTTCTATCACGAGAGATCTTCATACCAAATATCTTCTTTGCCGCACCCAAGTCTTTCATCACGAAAGACTTGTTCAACTCTCCTTTTAACTTAGTAAGTTTGCTAGTATCATGGCCTATGATCAACATATCGTCAACATACAAAAGGAGAATAATGAAGTCATCAACAGAATACCTCTTGATGAACACACAATGGTCTGACGATGTCTGGCTGTACCCTTGACTCACCATGAATGATTCAAACTTCTTGTACCACTGCCGTGGAGCTTGTTTGAGACCATACAAGCTCTTTTTCAATTTGCATACAAGTTGCTCTTGTCCTCTGACTTTGAATCCCCCAAGCTGCTCCATATAGATCTCTTCCTCCAAGTTACCATGAAGGAATACAGTTTTCACATCAAGTTGCTCGATCTCCAGGTTCAAGCGCGCCGCTAAACCAAGAGCAACTCAGATCGAGGACATCTTCAACACCGGTGAGAATATTTCTTCAAAATCGATTCCCTTCTTCTGACCGTATCCCTTCACAACTAATCAAGCCTTGTACCTTAGCTGTGAGCTTGCATTTTCGGTCTTCAACTTGTAGACCCATCCGTTCTTGAGAGCTTTCTTGCATTGCGGTAACTTCACCAAGTCATAAGTGTGATTATCGTGAAGAGACTGCATCTCCTCTTCCATGGCTTTCAACCACAATTTCTTCTCATTAATAGAAGTGGCCTCTTGGTAAGTGTCTGGCTCTCTGGTATCTGTGAGCATCACATACTCATCTGAAGTGTATCTCGTCGAAGGACGTCGCTCTCTAGTGGATCTTCTAAAATGAGGTTCTTCTAGCAACTCTTGAACCTCTTATTCAACTTGCTCAGTCGGTTTAACATTATCAGAAATGGGGAATTCGCCATTGGCAGGACTGGTATCGTGCTCCGATTCTGCTCCCCCTCGATCGGAATACTCTACAGGTGTGTTAAACGGATCCAAATCGATCAAATTATTAATGTCTCTCTCTGTCATTTCTGAATTATCGATGTCTTTGATGCCCTGGTCTTCCACAAACACTGCATCTCAGCTTCTGACAAGCTTCTTATGCACTAGATCGTACAACCTGTAGCCAAACTCATCAAGACCATACCCGATAAACACACAAAGGCCTCATCTTCACATCGAGCTTCAACTGCTCGTCTTTTGGAATGCGAACAAAAGCCTTGCACCCAGAGGTACGCAGATGGCTATAAGAAGCTTCCTTTCTGAGCCACATCTCGTTCGGAACTTTGAAACCCAACGGTACACTCGGCGTGAGATTCAAAACATGAACCACTACATTCAAGGCTTCACCATAAAAGGACCTCGGCAACTATGATTGCGAAAGCAAATATCTCATAATCTCAACAAGTGTCCTGTTCCTTCTCTCAGCTAACCCGTTCAACTGAGGAGTCTTCGGAGGTGTCTTTTCATGCCGAATACCCTTGCTTTCTGCAGTACTTATCAAAAAGACATCAGTACTCACCCTTATTATCTGTCCGAATGCACTTGAACTTCACACATGTTTCTCTTTCCACACGAGCATGAAACTTTTTGAAGACGTCTTGTCACAACCCAGACACTGTACCCAATTTCCGTGCTATTTTTTTTTTATCCCTATACTTTAAATAAACTCTAGGCGGACTTTAAGCGGAAATTAAACCGAATTCTAAATCAAAATCTAAATCTAGTTCGAAACCCATTTTAAAACAATTTATTTTAAACTTAAAACATTTATTTAAAACCATTAAAAACTAATTAAAACTCTCGTCCAACAAAACAGATGAAAGCAGGGGCATAAACGTAAAAGTCGCCCAAAAATGAAGGGGCGATCGATCGCCCGTTTTAAAAACAAGAGGGGCGAATGTTCGCCCCTCACCAAGGGCGAACGTTCGCCCCTTGGGTGATCATTTTCGCCAAGCGATCTCCCCCATGGCGATCGCTCGGCAAATTCTCTGGAAAATCCAGAGAAGTTGACAAACAGGGGGGCGAACGATCGCCCTCCTTGGCGATCGTTCGGCAACCCCTCTGGGTCGCTTCCCAGAGGGCTCGCCCCCCCCCCCCCCCCCCCCCCTTCCTTTCTTTTTTCCTTCCCTTCTTTTCTTTCTTCGATCTGTCCTCTGTAAACCAAATTCAACATAATAAACCCTTTCCCCTACAAACCATTAATGCTACAACATTAACCTCAATCACTCCATAATAAGCAACTCTAAACCCATTTCAAAACCGCGACTCAAAATGCGTTCAAAACATAGCCTATTGTCATAAAAATAAACTGTGTGATTCGGTTTAAAAACTGAACATTTCCCTAAAACCAACATTTACAAAATACGTTTTCAAAACATTTATAAATCCAAAACATAAACCTATCCACTATCCAAACCAGACAACCTAAAATAATTCCAACTATACAATAATTCATAATAAGTCCAGTTCACCCAAAAACCCTCAAAGTACCTAACCGTTTTCTCCACGGGTCAACACACGCATCGACTGCTCATGCACACCACCGCAATCGTGCTTCTTCAACCATCCTGTACATCGGGCGGAGGAACATCGTCCTCACCTGCTTCAATATCACCTACACCATACAGACACACTATGAGATAAAAATCTCAGTAAATCCTACGTAAATGCAGATGCGTGCAGTGCATATGGAGTTCAGAAATCATGCATACATACAGAGCGTCGCAGACAGTATATCACCGAGATATCATGCCCCTAACCGGAGGGGGGCCCATCCAGCGGTCGGACTACCCCGTGCGGTTAGAGGAGGGGGTACACGCTTACAACACGTACAGCCGTGCCTGAGCCCCACCTCGCGTGACCAGATAACAGATTACGTTCATTAATTACGTTACAGTGTATGTGGTACTGTGTCAGGCCCTTAATCGACCCACACAATAGATCTGAGCCCCCAATCTCTGGGCCACATCGGTTTTCTGAAAACATCGTGCGGAAATTCATTTTCATGCTTAGTTTAAAATACGTGATGCATGAACAGTTCAATATAAATGTAAACAAACAAGCATACGTACCATCAAGAATGTAAAAGAAATAACCTACAAAACGTTTAAACCTAACTACCCAACCAAAACAACTTAAACAAACAGTTCTCCAAGATCCTCAACGCAAAGTCGAAGTACGGTGTAGGCCAATAGGCCAGAGTAAGTCACGAGAACTTACCTCGTGTCCGTGGCAGCTCAAACTCCGTCCACGAGCGTTGTTTGTCTGAGCCAAAATACAACGGTTGATGTAAAAATGAGATTTAAACCGTTAAACATCCAAATTTAACGAAACCTTAACTAAGGAATTCTCCTACAATACTAACTTAACTCAACGAGGCATTTTATTCAACAAATAACATTCGATACCTTAAAATCAACATCGACGAGTTTTCCCCCAAAACTCAGAAATTGTAAAATCTCTAACTTTCGTCCTAAATCGGTTAACTTTATCCAATAACGTTCAATACGTTCATAATACTCAAAACTACGGCGAACCTATCGATTACGAACCCTAAATCCCGTTTTTAACGAAAACCTAAACGAAACCCTAACGTTCTAACTCCGTGAAAACCAAAAACTAACGCCCTAAAACCATAGATTCGTACCTAGGGTTGAGTTTGGTGAAGAAAACACGAAGAATGGACAACTAACGGAGGAGGAATCCTCAACGGAATGGAGAGGAGCCGTGACGATTGCCGGAGGAGAAAAATCGCGCAGGAGAAAGAGATGGCGTGAAGAAGAAGAAGAAGAACTTTGTTTTAAATTAAATTTTGACTTTGCAAATTACCATTTTGCCCTTCCTTTGATTTTCTATTTGTTTCGTCCTTCGTTTCTTTAATTAACCGACGATTCGGTTTCTCCAAATTTTCTTACTTCACCAGTAACTTCAATTTACTACCAGGGCTCCATTAAAACTGTTTGTTCGTAATTCGGACCTCATTTATTATTTTTACCAAAATGTCCTTTATATTACGTTAAACGTAATTACTCGGAATATAGCGTTATTATTCCAAAAAATCCCGTAAATTTCTTAAAATTCCTATAAATCGTTAGGATTCTAATAACGCTTTCTTTTTGTAAAACAGACTTGATTTGACATATTTACAAAAATGTCATTTACATTATAATAATAATAATCCGTACAACCGGATATTACAATTCATCCACCTTATTTAAAATTTTGTCCCCAAAATTTAACTATACAAACAACTCAGGATACTTAGCCATCATATCCTGTTGTCGCTCCCAGGTAGCTTCTTCCACCTCGTGGTTCCGCCATAAGACCTTGACCAGCGGAATCTCTTTGTTGCGCAATACCTTGATGGAAGTCTCCAAAATACGCACCGGCCTCTCTTCATAAGTCAAAGTAGGTTGTACCTCAATCTCTCTAGCCTCGACGTGTAACGCCCCGAATTATCTAAACCCGGTTCGCTACACTTCACTCTATCATGACTAAGAAATTTCGGATAAATTTTTAAAACTTCATTCGACATTCAAAATTTGACATTTTCTAAACATTCAAAACATTCGAAAACTTTGCAGCGGAAAATCATCTAAAACAACAATGAAGTTAGACAAACTGTAGAAAATATTGTTGGGGTGTTTAACGGAAATGTTGAAGTCATCTGCCGACGACAAGGTCAACGAAAGAAGCAGAAATAGAAAACCGAAGACTTCTGCCGATGATGTCAGCCGGAAGGAATGAAAACAAAAGACATCACTCGGTAGGCTTCATATACCGATGACGTGTACAACAACGCATCACCCTCTGCCGATAACGTCTACACAGCTTCCCTCTCGACTTCATCTG
Source organism: Begonia masoniana (assembly GCA_022432975.1). Taxonomy (NCBI): domain Eukaryota; kingdom Viridiplantae; phylum Streptophyta; class Magnoliopsida; order Cucurbitales; family Begoniaceae; genus Begonia; species Begonia masoniana. The sequence continues at coordinate 34,068,256 of CM039515.1, forward strand.
CCGATGAAGTCTTCGTAACTCCATACACCACTTCATCTGCCGATGAAGTCAACATGACTTCATCTGCCGATAAAGTCAGCACAATTTCATCTCCCAACAGACAAACGCACGACATCTACCGATAACGACAATATGACCCTTTCCGATAGAATTAATATACACACTACATCTTCCGATTCTCTAAACGACAAAATCACTTAACTCCCTCGGACTGCACCTGCCGATCACTAAACAACAAACTTAATACTCTACATCTTCCGATCGAATAGACTACATCTGCCGACACGTGCTACTCACGTGACCCCTTAAGACATCTACCGATAGACATCAACACAACTTCCTTCAACAGAACGCAATAAACCTCTACACATATCCACTGATGCAAAATTATTCGACTCCTACCAATGGACTAAACAACATATATATAAACCAAGAAAACCTCGACTATCAACCAGACTTAAAACATTTTATCAAAAATCCATTCATAACACTCCAAGTCATTGTATTGATAAAAAAATCAGTAAGAACATGAAAATCAGAAATTCTAAAAAAAAAATACGAAATCAAACAGCTGTAGCCTCGTTTACTAAAAACTCAATGTACTCAAATTAAATCATTAACCACTAAACCTCCTCATCTGTAGACAACATGCTAAACCGCCTCATCAGTTACCAAGTTGAAGCCTGAATGCACTCCTTCAACATCCTCTACTCCTCAACATGATCAGGGGACACACCTGCTAACTCTTCTTCGCCTACATCACAAAACTCATCTATTAGCCTAATGCTAAGCAAGTAAAGCAATATATTTATATATGTAAAGTAATGCTGAACTTAAACTCCTAAACATGCAGTTTCTACTTTCTCATCTCAGTGGCATACACGTTCATTCACAACTTGATCTGATCCCATGGTTCCCTTGGGAGTGGGATCAATTCTCCCAATGTCTACATCCTCCTACTTAATTAAGGGGCAGATGAATTCCCTTAACACTTGATCTGATCCCATGGTTCCCTTGGGAGCGGGATCAATTCTCCCAATGTATAAATCCCTTCATAAGTTAAGGGGTGGATTAGCTCCCTTAATAGTTTGTCTGTTGCATACAGTTCATACCTTACCATTCCTTACATGAAAATTCATTTTCGTAGTTTTTAATAAATCATGATGCATGGATAACAGAAACATACAATCACGCACAAACCTACTGTTTTGTGATGTAGGCCCGAAGGCACAAGCAATACTTTACTTACCTGGATTCCTAGCAAATGCTCGGTTAAGAGCTACTTCGGGGGTTTGTTCACCTATATTCATAAATAGAATGTTAAACCTTAATCTAAGCTATTCAGAAATCTAAGGAGTTGGTTTGACATTTCTATTTATCTAACATTCCCGATTCTGCTCTAACCCTCAAGCAGAATCTCTCACTCGCAACATTATCAAAATGCATACATTGGGATCCTTAAGCTACCTAGGTACTAAAATCAGCAATTAATCGAATCTAAACTCACCTTGGTTGGAGGAATCGGTGAGGAAATCGCCTAAAGAGTTCTGCTGGGTTGAGCTGAAAACCGAGAGTGAAATGAGTATGACGGCTATACCTCATTCAATCTTTCCTTAAATATGTTATCCATAACATAAATTGACAATTACCCTTATGCCCTCACTTAGTTACTTATTAACCTAATTGATTTTACCCTGAATTTTATTCTATAAAATTCACACTTAGAAGATTAATAGGTTATTTTAATTCTAATAAACCGGGTGTTACACGACGACATGCGATGGATCGCGTAAACATTTTCGAAGCATAGATACGTGAAATACATCATGAATACCTTCCATAGAAGCTGGAAGCTGTAGTCTATACGCCAACTTCCCGATCCTCTTCAGAATAGGAAAGGGCCCAACATATCGAGGGTTTAACTTGCCCCTCTTTCTGAATCTCATGACGCCTTTAAACGTAGAAACTTTAAGATACACTTCATCACCTTCTTCAAATTCTAGCTCTCTCCGTCTTGTGTCTGCATAGCTCTTCTATCGACTCTGAGCTATCTCTATGCGCTGTCTAATAACGGCAATCTTCTCTGCAGTTTGCTGTAGAATCTCGGGACCAACAACACTGGCTTCACCAACCTCGTCCCAATACAATGGAGATCTACACTTTCGCCCATACAGAGCCTCGTACGGAGCCATATCGATAGTAGCCTGGAAGCTGTTGTTATAAGAGAACTCGATCAGTGGCAAATATCGGCTCCACGAGCCCTGAAACTCCAACACACCGGCTCTGAGCATATCCTCGAGAATCTTGTTAGTCCTCTCTGTCTGTCCATCAGTCTGAGGATGAAATGCCGTGCTGAAATTTAGCTGAGTCCCCATAGCTTTTGTGCAAACTCTTCCAGAACTTAGAAGTGAACCTCGGATCTCTGTCTGAGACAATCGAAACAGGCACACCGTGCAATCTAACTACCTCCTGCACATACAGCTCGGCGAGTTGATCCATCGAAGACGTCATCTTTACAAATAAGAAGTGGGCCGACTTTGTCAATCGGTCCACAATCACCCAAACACCATCATGGCCCTTCGTTGTCCTTGGGAGCCCCACAATAAAGTCCATGGAGATCTGCTCCCATTTCCACTCCGGAATAGGCAGTGGCTGTAATGTTCCGGCCGGCCTCTGGTGCTCTGCTTTCACCTGTTGACAAACTAAACAGGTTTCAACATATTTGGCGACCTCCCTCTTCATGTTTGGCCACCAGAAGTGCTGCTTTAAATCCCGGTACATCTTGGTACTTCCCAGGTGCACAGAATATGCTGAAGAATGTGCCTCAGCCAAAATCTCCTTCTTTAGCTCTTCGTTGTTAGGCACGTACCACCTATGCCTAAACTTTAAAACACCATCATCTGATAAGTGGAAATCCGATGAGTCACCCAACGTCATACTCGATCGAAGCTCCACACACTCCGTATCAATTTGCTGAGCTTCACGTATTCTATCCAAAATAGTCGGCCTGAGAGAAATATTAGTGAGCATGCTGGACAACTCTGCCACAATCTCTACATCAAACCACTCAATTTCAGTCCGCAGCATAACTGTCATCGCTGCCAACGAAGGCTGACTCGCAGAAGGCACTCGGCTCAAAGCATCAGTGACCTTATTCGCCTTTCCTGGATGGTACTTTATCTCAAAGTCATAGTCTTTGACGAATTCGAGCCACCTCCTTTGCCGCATATTAAGCTCCTTCTGTGTAAATAAGTATTTCAAACTTTTGTGGTCAGAAAATATCTCGTACTGTTGCCCATACAAATAATGTCTCCATATCTTCAGTGCGAAGACCACCGCTGCTAACTCCAGATCATGCGTAGGATAATTTTGCTCATACGGCTTCAGCTGTCTAGAAGCATAAGCAATCACCTTGTCTTCCTGCATAAGTACGCATCCGAGTCCAACTCCGGACGCTTCGCAATATATACTAAATCTATCGCCTTCCACAGGCAGTGTCAGTACCGGAGCTGTGGTCAATTTCTGCTTCAACTCCATAAAACTGTCATTATAGGCAGCCGACCATACAAATCTCTCATTCTTTCTAGTCAATCTTGAAAGAGGAAGTGCGATCTTTGAAAATCCCTCTATAAACTTCCGATAATAACCGGCTAATTCGAGAAATCCGCGCACCTCTCGTACGTTCTTCGGCTGTGGCCAATCTCTGGCCGCCTGAATTTTGCTCAGATCCACAGAAACCCCTTCTTCTGATATAATGTGGCCGAGAAAACTAACGCGATCCAGCAAGAACTCGCACTTAGAGAACTTCGGATAAAGTTGGTGCCGCTGTAAAATCCTCATAACTATTCTCAAGTGCTCCTCGTGCTCTTCCTTCGTCTTTGAATATATCAGAATGTCGTCGATGAAAACAACAACAAACTGGTCTAGATACTCCTTGAAGACACGGTTCATCAAGTCCATAAACGCTGCAGGGGCATTGGTAAGTCCAAATGACATAACTAGGAACTCATAATGCCCATACCTCGTTCGGAATGCAGTTTTCTGAATATCCTCTTTACGAACCTTCAACTGATAGTAACCCGAGCGTAGGTCAATTCTGGAAAATACTCGGGCACCCTGTAGTTGATCAAACAAATCATCGATACGCGGCAGTGGATACTTATTCTTTATCGTAAGCTTATTCAGCTCCCTGTAGTCCACACACATTCTGAGGGTCCCGTCTTTCTTCTTGACGAACAGAACGGGCGCACCCCAGGGCGAAAAACTGGGTCGTATGAAACCTTTGTCTAACAATTCCTCAAGCTGAACCTTCAGCTCTCTCAACTCAGCAGGCGCCAATCTATATGCGTTCTTCGACACTAGCACCGAACTCGGTTAAACATCGATTACAAATTCAATCTCCCTGTCTGGTGGTAAACCAGGGAGATCGTCGAGGAAAATCTCAGAGAATTCTCTGACTATGGGAATGTCACCCGGCTTTACACTACTGAGCAACTGAGTATCAATTACTGAGGCCAAATAAATAGAGCACTGACCTTTAAATTGCTCGTTGACCTTCATGGAATAGGAGATAGGCGAGCTACTCAATCTGTTCATCGCCTGGTAGGAAAACTCGACTTTACCCGGGGGTCGGAAGGTCACAATCCCGGATCGACAATCGATGGTGGCGAAGTGCTGTGACAACCAGTCCATCCCTAAGACCAGATCATAGTGTTCTATGCCCATAACAATAAGGCGAGCATAGAGGGTATCGTTCCCAACTGAAACAATATTCCCCTGAACAACCTGACTTGATTGCATACGCTCTCCTGAGGGCAGCATCACACTATACTCGCACTCTGCCAACTCTGGCACTAACCTCAGTCTAGACATGCAAGCAGTTGATATGAAGGAGTGCGTAGCTCCTGTATCCATCAAAGTAAAAACAGCTACGCCCATAATCAGAATAGTACCTGCTATCACGGTAGGCTGATCCTCGTCATCGACATCTCCAGGCTCGATAAAGACAAATATCCTGGGCATGACTCTCCTCTGATCTCCACCCAACTGATCACGACCTGGCCTTGGGCAATCTTTGACATAATGACCGAGTTCACCACATCTGAAACATCTGTTAGTGCCAACTCGGCACTCGCCACTATGCTCTCGCTGACATATAGGGCACCAGGGTATCTTAGAAGTCTCCTGTCTTGTAACGCCCCCGAACCCACCCAGGCTCGGAGCGGTACTTTACTCACTAATCCCACGTTAAAGCTTAATTTAAAATAACATTGACATAGCTGTCTAGACTTCCTAATTTCCCTTAATCCTAACCTTGAAGCACCACGGCGTACTTCCCAAAAATTTCGGCAAAGTAACGCCTGAAAATAGCGCCTCCAAAATGCTAAGTACCTGCACACAGCCCAATCTCAACCAAATCCAGAATACCTATACTCAACTATCCAACATACGAAATGAGAAATCTCCAAATAGCAGTAAAGAGGGAAACTAAAATGCTAACATCTCTACGTAAAGAAAGTCCACAGTACAGGGCGATACATCACCCTTAACTATGACTATATACCACAAATACACATAGCTATACCACAACCATTCAAACATCAACTAAAAAGAGATACATATTCCCAACATTTCTACAAACAGACATTAAAATAAACTACTAAAATACAAAGCCCCACATCTCCGAAGACCATGGTGGAGTCGCCCCGACAACTACCCGCACCGGCACGCCCCGTGCGTCTCCGACTGCTCCCAAGTCTTGGCTGACTCACATAGCTCACCTGTACACCTGTCGTTACCTACACCACAGAACACACACACACACATAAGCTTACGCTTAGCAAGTAGAGAATACGAATGCGACAACACACAATGCAAGCAACCTAACACATGCAGTTTCTACCACTCAGTTGTGTTTATTTGATGTTCGTTGCTGTTCGTTACTTTAATCATTTCATAAGCCGTGTGATTTGAGTAGGCACACATCCCATAACCGTCTAGGACGGCCAAACCCAGAATCACCAGAGCAAGACCAGACAGCTCACATCCCATAACCGTCTAGGATGGCCATACATGATCTCCCTCGTCGATCGTAGAATCCTATAACCGTCTAGGAATTCATACTCACGACCTTTACGTATTTTAGCCAACCATCCTTCATAGAGTTCCCTTCGGGGTGCTACTGCCAGCACCGTATCCCGACAAGGCACACTATTCCAGATCTCGTATTTTAGCCAGTCTCTCATAGAGTTCCCTTCGGGGTGCTACTGCCAGCATCGTATCCCGACAAGGCACACTATTTGAGATTCATTACCATTCACTTTATCTGATTACGTTCATACTCACAATGCCAAACAATGCCACTCATCTCTAGCGTAACGTACTATAAATCACGATGCATGTTTCAACAAAGATATGCAATACCACACGAAACCATCAACACAACAACACACGTCAACAATACAACACCAAACAAACAAACATCCCCCGAGGCTATGGACTACGATGCATTTCACACTATGATGCAAGTCGCACAAATACTTAACCAGACCAGACCAAAACAAAGCAAAGCAATCATCCAACAATGCTCAACCAACAAAGAAGACAACCAAACAACAAACAACAAACCTACCGTTCCGTGGTGTAGGCCCGAAGGCAAAACAAACGTCCTCTACTTACCTGGTTGCCCAATACGTTCTCGTTCACTTCGTCCAACCAAATCACACGTCCGTTTTCCTAAAATAACGAAAACTCAACTTAGTAACACACTAAAGGATTCTAAGGAAATCAACTAACCAAACTAACAACACTTAATCCAATTTCTTACTCTCAAGCTCTAAAACCCGAATTTATGTAAAAATAACAACGTCCAACTTCAAACTTCATTAAATCAAGCTTACATTCCCCAATCTATTCTCAAACTCCTATTTCTAACTTAATCCAATTAAAATCTAACTAAATGGGCCACTAATTTGGGTTCGGTAAAAACCGACCCGAAACTTCAAACGTGCATAACTTTTCCATCCGTTATCGGAATCGAACGATTCCGGCGGCCACGTACTCCTCTAATAACCTATTTTAACCTGCCAAAAGGAATTTGAAAACCAACGACCTTAGCTAGGTCAAATTGGAAAAAACCCGAACAGCCCCTTTACCCGGAAAATTCCCATTTTCGGTTTTTTATCAGTTTTCGCCTAATTCCTCACCAATCGACCACCCACACCCTCAATTAGCCTCAACAATCAAAATCCCGAGACTACACATCACCAAACTCGAAATGCCCAAATCGGAGCCCTCTGATTTTCACTCAATTCGGGCTCACCCTTGCTCGGCAATCCTTGCCAGCACTGAGCTCGGCAATTCGACGCCGAGAGTAGCCATAAACGGCCGGCGATCGGAGCTCTAGCAGCTCGTCGCCGTCGGCCCTAAACAGAACCGAAACAGGGGAGGAGAAACTACCTGTTTTTGGTCGGTTCTGGCGCGGAGAAAACCGGGCCCAGCTCGTCACCGTCGTCTGGCCGGAGAACGCCGGAGTCGCCGGTGCTCGGCGCCGAAGATCCCTCGCGTCGCCTCCCTCCCTCTCCCTTGTTCCCCTCGCGCTCGGCGTCGGGCACTCGACAGAATAGCTTCGGCTATTCTGTTGAGTTTTATTTATTTATTTTTTTTTATATAACCGATTTGCCCTCCCGTACTTTCGGCCTCTTCGAATTTCGTTAAATCTCGTTATTAATTTAACCTAACCCTCGGCTTAATTTCATGAGAAATACTTTAACCTAAAAAAAACCATTTACTTTTCTTTAAATTAATTAAAACAACCAATTTTATTATTCTTTTAAATTTCTTTCCAATTTTCTTTTAAAAAAAATCCCGGGTGTTACAGTACCTGCTTGCCCTTGCCCCGATTGTTACCTCCTTCTAGATGCCTCTTTACACCTCTCTGTTGCTGTTGGGGCTGTGGTGCTCTGGGTTGCCATCCTCGTGACTGAGGACGAATCTCTCAGAAGAAGCCCTTAGCTGGCTCCCTCAGCTTAACACAAGTAGCTCTGGCAGCCTCTATATCCAGAGCTCTGGCTGTGATGTCAGAATAGGGTACATTAATAATACCCGACACAACGACGTGCATTCGAATCTCCGAATTAAGTCCCTCCATAAACTGGTGTACCTTCTCCTCGTTGTCACTGACCAGGCGTGGTGCAAATCGCAATAAGGCCTCAAACTTCCGGATATACTCTGCAACTGAACCTTTCTGCTTCAGCTGCGTAAACTCATTCCTCTTCGCCACTCTCACCGTGCGGCTGAAATACTTATCAAAGAATACGGTCTTGAACCGTTTCCAGGTCATAATTGATATATCTGTGGTTGCCTTGATTGAATCCCACCAGAAACGGGCATCCATCGCCAAATGAAAAGTGGCATAGGCCACTTTACTCCAGTTCCCAACCTCTGCATATGATAGCATATCCTCCATCACCCTGATCCACTCCTCAGCAACTGTTGGATCAGACGATCGACCGTCGAATACTGGAGGTCGGAGGCTTTGAAATTTTTGCATGCCCTGGCTGTTAGGAACCACAAAATCTTGGGCCCTCTGATTTTCTCGATTCACTAAACTCTCAATTTGTTGTGCCTGCCGGTCTATATGTTGAGACTGACGGTCCAACAATTCTGTAAGTCGATCTAACACGTCGTCTCTTGGATCCTTTCCTCGAACCATATTATATAAAATCTATAAAATTAAACAGATAATCCTAAGAAACAAAAACAAAGAAATGAAACAGAACATACTTACAGTTGAAGAAGAACGTTCGCGTAGTGGTATGCGCAGTCGAGCATTCTACAAAACCGTTTTTAAAACCCGGGGGCTCTGATACCATAATTTGTCACAACCCAGACACTGTACCCAATTTTCGTGCTATTTTTTTTTTATCCCTATACTTTAAATAAACTCTAGGCGGAAATTAAACCGAATTCTAAATCAAAATCTAAATCTAGTTCGAAACCCATTTTAAAACAATTTATTTAAAACTTAAAACTAATTAAAACTCTCGGCCAACAAAACAGATGAAAGCAGGGGCATAAACGTAAAAGTCGCCAAAAAATGAAGGGGCGATCGATCGCCCGTTTTGGGCGATCGATCGCCTGACTTAAAAACAAGAGGGGCGAATGTTCGCCCCTCACCAAGGGCGAACGTTCGCCCCTTGGGCGATCATTTTCACCAAGCAATCTCCCCCATGGCGATCGCTCGGCAACTTCTCTGGAAAATCCAGAGAAGTTGACAAACAGGGGGGCGAACGATCGCCCTCCCTGGCGATCGTTCGGCAACCCCTCTGGGTCGCTTCCCAGAGGGCTCGCCCCCCCCCCCCCCCCCCCCCCCCCCCCTCCCCTTTCTTTTTTCTTTCCTTTCTTTTCTTTCTTCGATCTTTCCTCTGTAAACCAAATTCAACATAATAAACCCTTTCCCCTACAAACCATTAACGCTACAACATTAACCTTAATCACTCCATAATAAGCAACTCTAAACCCATTTCAAAACCGCGACTCAAAATGCGTTCAAAACATAGCCGATTGTCATAAAAATAAACTGCGTGGTTCGGTTTAAAAACTGAACATTTCCCTAAAACCAACATTTACAAAATACGTTTTCAAAACATTTATAAATCCAAAACATAAACCTATCCACTATCCAAGCCAGACAACCTAAAATAATTCCAACTATACAATAATTCATAATAAGCCCAGTTCACCCAAAAACCCTCAAAGTACCTAACCGTTTTCCCCACGGGTCAACACACGCATCGACTGCTCATGCACACCACCGCAATCGTGCTTCTTCCACCATCCTGTACATCGGGCGGAGGAACATCGTCCTCACCTGCTTCAATATCACCTACACCATACAGACACACTATGAGATAAAAATCTCAGTAAATCCTACGTAAATGCAGATGCGTGCAGTGCATATGGAGTTCAGAAATCATGCATACATACGGAGCGTCGCAGACAGTATATCACCGAGATCTCATCCCCCAAACCGGAGGGGGGCCCATCCAGCGGTCGGACTACCCCGTGCGGTTAGAGGAGGGGGGTACATGCTTACAACACGTACAGCCGTGCCTGAGCCCCACCTCGCGTGACCAGATAACAGATTACGTTCATTAATTACGTTACAGTGTATGTGGTACTGTGTCAGGCCCTTAATAGACCCACACAATAGATCTGAGCCCCCAATCTCTGGGCCACATCGGTTTTCTGAAAACATCGTGCGGAAATTCATTTTCATGCTTAGTTTAAAATACGTGATGCATGAACAGTTCAATATAAATGTAAACAAACAAGCATACGTACCATCAAAACTGTAAAAGAAATAACCTACAAAACGTTTAAACCTAACTACCCAACCAAAACAACTTAAACAAACAGTTCTCCAAGATCCTCAACGCAAAGTCGAAGTACGGTGTAGGCCAATAGGCCAGAGTAAGTCACGAGAACTTACCTCGTGTCCATGGCAGCTCAAACTCCGTCCACGAGCGTTGTTTGTCTGAGGCAAAACACAACAGTTGATGTAAAAATGAGATTTAAACCGTTAAACATCCAAATTTAACGAAACCTTAACTAAGGAATTCTCCTACAATACTAACTTAACTCAACGAGGCATTTTATTCAACAAATAGCATTCGATACCTCAAAATCAACATCGACGAGTTTTCCCCCAAAACTCAGAAATTGTAAAATCTCTAACTTTCGTCCTAAATCAGTTAACTTTATCCAATAACGTTCAATACGTTCATAATACTCAAAACTACGGCGAACCTATCGATTACGAACCCTAAATCCCGTTTTTAACGAAAACCTAAACGAAACCCTAACGTTCTAACTCTGTGAAAACCAAAAACTAACGCCCTAAAACCATAGATTCGTACCTAGGGTTGAGTTTGGTGAAGAAAACACGAAGAATGGACAACGAACGGAGGAGGAATCGTCAACGGAATGGAGAGGAGCCGTGACGATTGCCGGAGGAGAAAAATCGCGCAGGAGAAAGAGATGGCGTGAAGAAGAAGAAGAAGAACTTTGTTTTAAATTAAATTTTGACTTTGCAAATTACCATTTTGCCCTTCCTTTGATTTTCTATTTGTTTCGTCCTTCGTTTCTTTAATTAACCGACGATTCGGTTTCTCCAAATTTTCTTACTTCACAAGTAACTTTAATTTACTACCAGGGCTCCATTAAAACTGTCTGTTCGTAATTCGGACCTCATTTATTATTTTTACCAAAATGTCCTTTATATTACGTTAAACGTAATTACTCGGAATATAGCGTTATTATTCCGAAAAATCCCGTAAATTTCTTAAAATTCCTATAAATCGTTAGGATTCTAACAACGCTTTCTTTTTGTAAAACAGACTTGATTTGACATATTTAAAAAAATATCATTTACATTATAATAATAATAATCCGTACAGCCGGATATTACACGTCTAGCACTTGATCTTTTTGTCTTCAACACATACACCCAAATCTTCCTTGAGTGATCGTCGATAAAAGTCACAAAATACACAGCACCACCAAGTGTTCTTGTCTTCATCGGACCACACACATTGGAGTACACCATGTCGAGTATACTCGGTTTACCCGAGTGAGGAACACTCTTTAAAGCTACTCGAGTTTGCTTGCCCACCAAACAATGAACACACCGCTTTAGAGAACCATTTTTTATACCTGATAGTCGGTCCTTCTTGGCTAGAATCATCAATCTTTTTTCACCCATATGGCTAAGACGGTTGTGCCAAAGTTCTACAGCACCTTCATCGCTCACCGCATGAACTGTGGAATCCACAATATTTACGTGTATCACATATAATGAGGAACATTTTTCTCCCCTCGCCACAATCAAAGAGCCTTTGGAGAGCTTCCATTTTCCATCCCGAAAAGTGTTGCAAAACCCTTCGTCATCGAGCTTGCCAGTCGAGATTAGATTCATGCAGATGTCAGGGATGTGCTTCACACCTCTCAAAACCAAGGTGTTGCCGATGTCGGTCTCCAAAAACATGTCTCCTATACCAATGGCTTTTGCAACGCCATCATTTATCATCTTTACACTTCCAAAGTCACCAGAAGTGTAAGTCGTGAAGAAATCCCTTCGCAAAGTAGCATGTATCGAAGCGTCACTATCAATCACCCAACTTGTATAATGGCAAGTGAGATTGACGATGTGATGACCGAATATGTACGTATGAGCACGACTGCGGGGCAAACCTCGAGTTGCAGAGCAAACCTCGGGACTTGAACCAAGTATAGGTAAATCTCGAACTCGAGTATAGGCAAATTTCGGGTCGTAAAAAAAGGGTAGTCATAATCCCACATCACTTGGGGAGGTATCTAGAAATGAAACATATGTAAGAAAACCCTCCCAAGATAGTAAGACAGGTTTTGAAGTACAATTGGCAACGGATTTCATAAGAATTCTGAAGTTAAAAGTGCTCCACTAAGAGCAGTACCATGTTAAGTGACCGATTGGGAAGTCCTCGCCATACAAATCCATGATAGGGGATATTGGGCTACGACCCAATCCCCAGAGCGGACAATATCTTACTAGGAAAATGTGTCGTTATAAATGGTATCAGAGCCTGTACCAAACCGAAAATGTGGCCAATGAGAACGTTGGGCCCCCGAGGGGGAATGGGTGATTGTGATGACCCGAATGTGTACGTATGAGTACAACTGCGGGGCAAACCTCGAGACCTAAGCCGAGTGTAGGCAAATCCCGGACTCGAGTATAGGCAAATCCCGGGTCATAAAAAGGGGGTCGTCACAATCCCACATCGCTTAGGAAGGTATATGGAGATAAAACATATGTAAGGAAACCCTCCCAAGATGGTAAGATGCATTTTGGAGCACAATTGACAACAGATCCCATAAAAACTCTGAAGTTAAAAGTGCTCCGGTGAGAGTAGTACCATGTTGGGTGACCAACCGGGAAGTCCTCGCAATACAAATCCATGGATATTGGGCTACAGCCCAATCCTCAGAGCGGACAATATCTTATCGGGAAAATGGGTCGTTATATACGACATCTCTGTCGTACACAATAAGAAACTTCTTAGTGGTCGCGGCTACGTTCTCGCCTGTGTCACCCTGTTCGGTCTTCTTTTCCTTTCCCTTGACATTCAGATTCTCTCATAGAAACTTTTGACAAAATTTCTCGATGTGTCCATTTTTTGCCACAATGATGACACTCAAAATTTGCGTATTTTCCCGACTTTCTTTGACTTCGATTTCTATTGCCTCGACCTTTGTTTTGACTTTTCCCTCTGTTTTCGGTGACTAGAACGTCAGACTGTGAAAAAGAACCCGTCGACTTTCTTCTCATCTCCTCGTTTAGAACACTACTCTTGACTACATCCATAGCCAAAATACCATATGGAGCGGAGTTAGATACGGACATTCTAAATGTCTCCCACGAGTACGGTAAAGACCGAAGAAGCATCAATCCCTGAACCTCTTCATCAAACTTGATTTTCATTCCAGTTAACTGATTGATAATTTCCCGAAATGTATTCAAGTGATCGGTCATAGCTTTTTCATTATGGTACTTCAACCCTAGAAGCTGCTTGATCAAGTATGATTTGTTGTTGCCAGTCTTCCGAGCATACAATTCTTCAAGCTTTTTTCACAAACTTTGAGCGTTCTTTTTCTCACTAACATGGTTGATGACGTTATCATCTACCCACTATCGAATGTAACAACACAGTTGACGATGACATAACTCCCATTCGACGTCAGATTTAGCTACTGGCTTTGCACCAGCAAACACGAGTAAATAATAGTCTTTTACATAGAGAAGATCCTCCATCTTTCCTTTTCACACATGATAATTGAAACCGTTCAACGTAACCATCCAACTCGGGTTACTCTCCATGACTCCCACAAACTATGAGAATAAATTTGCCTAATAAGCACACAAAAATATATCTAAACCAATAAACTCGCCCAAAATATTCATAATAAATCCTCCAAAATATTCTGAACCAGAATTAATTCACCAACTAACTGATATTTGTCACGACCCCTGATTTGGTCGTTCTTAAAACTTTATACTTTTCCGTAAAATGTTGTAAAATACTTTGAAAATAGTGAACCTCTTTACAATTAATAAAAACGTGTGGACTTGTTTTGTAAAATGCCATAGAAAAGGTTCGTGAAATTTCCTTAGAACTTTTTTTTTTACTCGACACTGTTCACATGAACAGTGCGAGGGCCCATCGATCGCCCATGAGCAGCGGTCGATCGACGATGCCTCTGCCACTTCGACAGAGGATCAATCACCTAGCCTATCGATCGCCTATCCTTGCGGTGATCGATCGGCGATCGATCGGCCAAACAACAAAACATGAGAGTTTAAGGGGTGATCGATCGGCCCTCGCTCTGCCTCTTTGGCAGGCAAGTGACGCTGCGGCGATCACGCGTGCACACGCTGTCTCCGCGCACCTTCGGCCCTTCCTTCCCTTCTTCTTCCTTTTAAAACCTAATAACACTTCATAAAAACCACCATAACTTCAACCAAATTTTCATAACCTATTACCTCATTTGAAACCCTTCAAAACTTAATATTTTCCACCAAATTTCAAACATTTCATAGCTCGTAAAACGAATCAAATTGCACAGCAGAAGTCTAAAAATACAAATGAAAACCCATCATCAAAACATTTTCTATGAATCGTAATAAAACCCAAAGCAAGTCCAGTATTTTTAAAACTTAAATTCTTCTATACACAGACCTTAAATCATAAAAACTTTTACCAAAATACTTGGAGTTCACCCACAGGTCAAAAAATTGTCTTGATAGCCACAAACCTTCCACCATGAGTTCACCCCTCCAACTGCACCTATCCATCAACTTGAGGTTCGAAGTCCTCACCTGTAGAATCATCACCTGCATCACAAAGTTTAAACTAATGAGCCTAACGCTCAGCAAGAGATGTCTAATGCAATGAATGCTCAAGCATGCATGTTTCATAAAAACTTGTATATTCTTTTATTTACTTTTCACTTGACATGGGTTAAAGGGGTTCAAGGAGGGGAGTAGGCGCAGAGATCACAGTGGTCCTGGGCGTGGACAGTTTTACATGGTCTTAGAGAAGGACAAATACCATGGATGCCTGGTTTTACATAGTCCCTGAGAAGGACAAATAACATACGTCATACTAGCCATGTCCCACAACTTAACCATTTATGTTCTTTGCATATTCTTGTCTTTCTTACATAAAACATGTACATAAAACATTTTGTATGCTTTTATTAAAACATAATGCATGATCCATAGAGATGCACATATAACATAACATAAACATAATAGCATTTCATCGAAGCAAACAAAACAATTAACACATAACATTTCCTATAACTTAAACTACCCATAAAATATACCCCATTCAACACGCATTTCCCTAATTGGACTCATACTTCCTAGTACCTTTGTGATGTAGGCCAAAAAGGCCAAACAGATGCAACATACGGGTCATTAGCAATTCAAGCAAACCTTGATCACTTTTCCTTGGTGATTTCAAACATAATACTTGTGCACTAAACATTAATAACATCACAAATGCATTAACCAATCAACCAAGCATATCATTAACTTCATATTCACATAAACCAATTCAATTAACAACAACATCATCAACAACAAAAAATTCAATCATTTCCTTTTAAAATTCTCAAAATTCAAACCTAAAATTGGCTCAACTTTGACCATCAATATCTTGAGCTATACTTAACCGAATCCAATGATTCAAAATTATATGGAATCCTTAAAGAGTCTATTTTCAAGGGTATAATCCATTTAATAAACAAAATCCATTAGGTTAGCCAAATTCTGTCAACTGGAGCTGCTGAAGAAGTTGGTTTTGCTTGCCAAAAGAGGAGAGTTTTGTTTCGGTTTTGTTAGAGGAAGAGTAGAGACAAGCAATTGAAGAGGGAGAAGAGGGAGACAAGGAGAATTAATGCGAGAACCACCCTCTTCTCCTTCATTAAATATCCAAACACCACACATGGTGCCAGATCCCACAGGTACAGATCGAGCTGTTGAAGAAGGGAGAATTAAAGTAGTTGCACTCTGGATGCCCACAGATGTATTGTAGCGGCTAACATTTACTGCAAACAAAATTATCAATTGACTTGATGTGGCTATTACGAAGAACAATATGTAAATCAAAAGTTTAAAATACCATAATTAAACTCTAAATTCTCTCAAGGCTTCTCTTCTCAAGAAAGTAACACGGAATTGTTACAGCAAGAAGTTCTGGTTATTTGAGGATCAATCCGTTCCTAAATTCTTTAAGGCCATTCTTTCAACCTCGGGACAGTCTTTTTAAAAAACACTAACTAGGATTGGTAGAATTACAAAAAAGGAAAGATTTCAACATATGATATTTAAATTTCAGAGACCATGTCCTAGTTAATGCTCCACACAAATGACAATAACTTCATGAAAGGTTGTGATGCACAGTCTTGTTATTGACTATGACTCGTTAAGTTAAGTCAAGACACTAGTGAGTCTTGATAAGTGTAACATATTAGGGTTCAATTTAAAAAATTAATTTCAAAATTCAATTTCAAAATTTCCCAAATCAAAAATCCAGTCAAGAAAACACACACACACACACTATCTCTCTTGACAGATCTACACTTCGTGAAGAAAACACGAAGAATAGAGAAGAAGAAAGAACGGGTTTTAATCCCAACCCAAGAACCAGTGAACCAAACCACCTAGTTCACTAAAGTGTGGTCCAACCGAATGGGTTCACTTCAGTCCAGCTGAACCAAACCGAACTGACCTGATCGACCCAAATCGGCCATATTGACCCGAATTAACCCAATTGATCTCGAACCAAATCAAGATTATGCCGGTAATGGATTTCTGCCTAAATATTTTTGAAATGGTTTGTTGAAGTAAGAATTAATGTCAAATGTTTTATTTAGGTAGAAAAGGTCCCGAAAATCCTACAAACCGACCCAACGCGAACTGAATCGACCTACGAGCACGTAAGGAAATTCTGTCCAAACTCTGTTGAAATCGGATTTATTAAGAAGTCATTGATACCATGATTTTATTTAAACAAGACATTGTTGGAATACTAGAATATTGGAAAAATCTCAAAACCCTAATCGCTCGGAATCCAAGTAAGTGAAAATACCATTTTTTAATATTTTGGCTATGACCCTACATCACAAAAGTTTATATTATTTTCTTATAACTGATTTCTTACACGTTACTGATATTTGAGCATGCATGTTTAGACATTAACGTAGAAATAATATAAAGATAAAATTGGTAGGACATATTATATATGTATGAATACGATGGAATGGATGGAAAATATGTGATAGAAAAAGCTTGAACGACAATGAAATGGTGAACTTGAACATTACGATAATATTGACGTGATAGCAAAAGTCTGAACGGCAATGAGATGGTGAGCTTGATCGAAAGTAAAATGACAAAAGCCTGAAGGATAATGAGATGACTGAGTCTAAGGTTGAGAAATGAGTATCAATCAGTCTGTAATCAGGATTTGGTAAAAGTTAATTTTGACACTTGCATGTATTTTTGCTTGCTGAGTTAAATATCATAGTTGTATAATTTTGTGATGTAGGTGAATTTTTATCTAAAGAAGAACTAGCTGTGATTGAGAACCTTCTAGAGGCAAGCGAGCATACAGAAGAAAAATATTATTTTGGGTCTGAGAGAATGTTTAAATTAGTATGTTTTAATTGTTGAAGATATTTCCTATTTCTATTGAAACTTTGGATAATCTATTTCTAAATGAAGTTTTTATGAATTGTGTTAATACTGTATTTATTTCAATTTTCGACAAGGTTATTTAATATTTTAAAATTTTGATTAAGATTCTGTGCATTTGTTGTTTCAGTTATTATTTAAAGAGAATTTCAAAATATTATGAAGTTAGGGTTTTAATGCTCAAATTTAAATTGATAAAACGATTTGGGAAATTTTTTTGAGATTTTCAAATTAGGGTTTCAAATTGGAGAAATAAAAATTGGAGATTTTAAATTGGGGCGTTTCAGAATAGTATTAGAGCACTAAGGTTTTAAAAATGGTTATGTAAACTTATTTGTATGTCCACGTGCACCTGGAAGATTGTCGACCAGCAAGTATGTCTGTATTAAAATTTATATTTTGATAAAAGTATGTTAGATAATTTTGTAGTACATTTCAAAGTAGTGTATAAAGTTAGATTTTGTAACACCCGAAAAATTTCGATATCGTGCATAGCCCTAGGTTAGGTTACCTATGAGAGTTTATTGTTAAGTGTTAAGGCTTTAAGTTTGAAACAAAGAGAAGAAAAGAAGTTGAAAAGTCAAAAAGTTAATGGTTGAAAATTCGAAGGAAATTGTAACCAATAGAAAGTTAGGAAATAAATGAAATAAAAAAAATTAAAAGAAAAGTGAAGGGGGATGGCATTCACGTTGGAATCCATGAGAGGAAAGGTGAGGGGTTTTATTTCAATGTTAAAGAACTTGGTGGAGGAAACTTAAAAGAGGAAGAAAATTTTAGGTTAAATGTGGATTGTTCTTCTTTCTCCCTCATCTTCTCACGGTTTCTTCCCCTTCCTCCATAGCCGATCCATCCTCTCCTTTGTCTTCAATATTTCAAGGTGTTTCAAGGTAAAAATTTAATGGGTTTTTGGTTTGTTGCAAGTAGGTGTTGTTTTTTAGTGTTTTTATGAGGTTTTGGAAGAGATTGGTTAGGGTTTGGGAAACCCTAACCTTGGGGTCCGAAATTTTGGGTTCAAAGGGTAGTTTTCTTTCCAAAGTTCATGTTTTAGTTGTTGGATGGATTGGTTTAGGTATTTTTAAGAAGAGATTTAAGATTGGAGGAGGGTTATGGAAAAACCGATTTTTGAAACCATTGAGTGCCGGTCCTGTTTTGAGTATTTCGATTGGCCATTGAGTTTGGTTGGTTAATTTGATGATTTCAATGGATAGTAGACGTGTAGAGGTTTACAAATTGGGGTGGCACGTCGAAATCCGTTAAAAAATGAGAAAGTTATGGCTGTTTGAAGTTGAATGCTAGAAATAGGGCTTTGAGGGTGAATTTGTTTTAAGTGTTGTTTAGTTTAGTTAGAAAACCTTTAGAGTTTCTTAGTGGCTTATTAAGTTGAATTTTCTGTATTTTAGGTTCTCGATCTAGTGAAGTGATTTGACGAAGTAAGCTATTGAAGGCCGAGCAGTCAGGTAAGTAGTGGAGTGTTTGTGTTTTGCCTTCAGGCCTACACCATGGAACGGTAGGGAATGGTTTGCTTGGTTGTTTTGTTTTGTTTCGTGTTGAGTATTGTGTGTGACATGCATCATGGTTTTCAAACTACGAAATACGTGTTTTGAGCATCGTTTGCAAACTTTGAAAATGAAATGTAAGATAAGAAAATGAATATGCAACTTGGTCTCGAGTAGAATAGCCTCGTCGGTCAAGTGGCTCGTTGTAGCACCCCGAGAGGGATCCTACGATAGATTCTATGCTAAATTACGTAATGTGGTTTGCGTATGAATACCTCGACCTGCTCGTGCTGAAAAGCACACTGGGGATTCTGAATGTCTCGACCTGTTCGTGCTGGAAAGCACACTGTGGATTCTAAGTACCTCGACCTGCTCGTGCCGGAAGGCACACTGAGGATTCTACGATCGACGCAGGAGGAGATTCAGTATGGCCATCCCGGATTGTGTTAGGGCATGTGCCTACTTGATTCACACGCAAGTGAAAGATAAATGCAACCAGAATGAAATGAATACAACAGAGTTTGTAGAAACTGCATCTTAGGGTTGAGTCGAGCATGCGTTTATGTACTGTGCATTATTTCCCTACTTGCTAAGCGTTAGGCTTACTTTGTGTGTTCTATGTTGTAGGTGACGAGTTTTACACAGGTGAGGTAGAGGCGACAGCCCAGGACTAGGCAACAGTTTGAGGAGTACGGGGTACGCCGGTGCAGGCTATTGTCGAGGCGTCTTGGCCATTGTCTTCCTCGGGTAGTTTGTGGGAGTTTGATGTAGGTAGTTTTGTAAGTATTTTTGGATTATTGTGATCAGTGTTTTGAGGACTGGTTTGTGTATAAATACTGGTCGTTTGAAACTTTATGTTTTTCGGTTTTGGTTTCAGGTTTTGGTTTATAGAATTTTAGGCGTTATGCCGCTGCTCGTTTTGGTTTTAAAATAAACTACGTCGGGTTTAGTTTCTCTATTTTTCTTTATTACCGTTTTAAGTCAGTTTTTCAATATTTTTACGGGACACGGAGTTAAGGGTGTCGGAATTGTGTGGTTAAATTTTTAAGTGATTTGGAGGTGTTTGACTCGACGAAAAATGAAGAAAATTGAGGAAAGTTGGAAAAAGGTAAAAAATGAGCGTTTTTGGCCAAAAAACCCGAGGAGGCCCGATGGATCGAGCGCTGGGCGCGATCGATCGGGCTCTGGGCGCGCAGGTGCGCGCAGGCGCCCAGCACCTATTTTGAATTTTTTTAAAAAAAATTCCTATTTCTACTATGTTTTGACCCGACCTTTTCCGACATATTTTAAACGTATTTTGAGCACATTTTCCAACAAAAATTCGGAAAACCCAAAAACCGAGTTGAATAATTCATGAAAATTATTTTAAACGTTGTTTTAAATGCGGTTAGAGTTAGTAAAGTAGCGCACCTAGCCGGGGCGGGTTCGGGGGCGTTACAAGTTAGTATCAGAGCAAAAGTGGTCGAGACGTTCAAATGATTACCTGACAATGCCGGCCGCCATACAACGTGCTTCACCGACTATAAGTATTTCGTGACTTTTAGTTAGTTTCTTTCTAAGATTAGATTTTTTCTAACTTTTTTAGGAATAGAATTTAAAATGTCGAAGGACTTACAACAACCAGGACAACATAAAACGAGCTTGAAGAGCTAGTCAAGTTTCTTACAGAGTTGGTCTATATGCAAACCGAAATGTGGGGTATTTTAGTAAATCGGAGGTTGATTATATCCGAATGATTAGAAGCATCATTCATGGATGTGGCGGTGAAGATAATAGAAGTAAAATTGGCAATATGAGAGCGTGTTAAGTCAGTAGAAAACCCTAGGAGAAGTTTTAATGAAATTACATCCCAAATGAGTAGGGAAGAATCTTCTTCACAGCCTCATGGAATAAAAAGGCCTGGAGAAAATTTAAATGACCCGAGAGTAGAAAAGAAGGCCCGACAGAAACAAAGAAGAGGTTTTCTGCGTTGTTCCAAGCGTTTGAAATTCCATCCGGGAGAGTGTGGGCAGTATGCAGGCAGATGTTCAATTACTTTGAAATTGGTCATCTTTCCCGAGAATGCTCAAAGCCAAAGGTCAAAAAGTGTTACAAATGTAATAAGCCTGAACACATAGCTAAGGACTGTCCCGCTGCAAAGAAGATTAAGTTGGAGGGTGATGATCGAACCGCTGTTATTTCTGGTATGATGCTTGTTGATTCAATGTTTGCTTTTACATCGATAGATTCGAGCGTATTGTATTTCCTCAGGGCAAAGGATTTTGTAGTAAAATTGTAAGTGTTAGCTTAGGTAAAAGTAATAGCCGCTAAGGAAGATGTGAGTTATTTTCTGATGGGGATACGGTGGGATAAATGCGAGATGAAGTAAATCCTAGAGTGAGGGAGCTATGACTGTCAAAATAGTACACTTAGACATTTGATTACCCTTAGAGGGGGATAAGATTGAAATGAATAAAAATTGGACCCTAGTTAGCAAACAGTTGGAGTTCTAGGATACGATGAACCAGATAGGAGTTTGAAGTTAGAAACAAAATTATTGGAAGACACCCTAGACCGTCGTAATGCTATTAGTAAGTTTACGAGAATGTGAAAATTAGTATATGTTAGATTTACGAAAAGTTGGGTTTGAAAGTACTTAGATGTAGATTGTATTTGTGTGTCTAGTTTAAGTAAAGTGTTATTAACACTTTTAGAGGATGTGATTGATGACGGCAAGGTGGTGATTGTGGAATTCGAGTGATCATGTAGGAGTGTTCATATTAATCAATATTGAGGATTGAAATATGAGAAATTATTTCGAGTTAGAAAACCAAAAGATTTTGTGGTATTAGAGGTCAAAGTTAGATGCAAGGTGATACTCAGGTTATAAACATGGTTGCTCCTTAGGGAATAAGTACCAACTTAGTAGTTCACTCAATTAAGGACTATTGAGTATTAAGAGGTATAGTTAGAATGACCCAAACTGGAGACATAGAGAGTTGACAACCCTTGATGAATGCTCGGGACTAGTATAATGATTGAGAGTAAAAAATCGTGAATGCAATAATGAGGACTAGTTGTGGAGTGAATGGATAAATAAATCCTCATGGAAGAACCATGGAAATATAACCTTGGTATAGGATTAATGATGGAGATACCTAATTAGGAAAGTGAGAAATTAAACAAGGAAGTGTATTTAATGAATACATGAATGGTTGAGTACGTGATTAGAAGGATTAGAAATTTAGATGCCTTGATTAAGGGGAGTCTCTTGAATTAAGATGGTGCTCTGGGATTTAGAATAAGGTACGCAATGTTGAGATGTATGGTGAATCAGTTAGAATGAGTATTAATAGTAGAAAGGTAACAGTTATGGTATTAAGAGTAAGGGTGTTAAGTAAGTTACAACAAGTTTGCAAACAATGAAAATGTTGGACGAATTGTTGTAGAAAAAATTAGGAGAATATTTAAAAACTGAATTGGTAGAATAAAAGATAGTAGAATAGTTATTAAATTTAGAGAGAATTCTAAGTGAAATTAGGTATGTGTATGAGAATTGAGGAAACTTGGAAAAGAGATCAGATGTTGTATGATATTGAAAATGGAAGAATTGAATTGAGCCTAGATCGTAAGTGTTGAGTGTAGTGCGATCTGAAAAGGTATAGGAATTGTTGAAACGAAAACTCTCACGAAAAAAAGTTCGAGTGTGTTAAGAATAATGTTAAATTAGTTAGAAGGTTTCGAGGGTTGACTCATAGGTAACGAAGTCGAAACTAGTAATTTTGGTGAATAACTTAGACTAGAGTGCTATTAGATTTTTGGGTAAACAAAATTGAGATTTTGCAATGCAAGATGGATGAGTGTTAGCTTGCCTTACAAATTTGTGAACTTAGGAAAAAAAAGTTTACTTGTTAAATCTGTAGCGTGAAGCGAAGTGAGGAATTTAAAAGATATTGATTAAGAGTGAATGAGAGTTCATATTGAAGTTAGACGAGTAGACTTAGAAGTAAGTTGAATTTGAGAGAGTTATGAAAGTTTAGACTTTTAAGCTATGGATGGAATTTGAAAGGTTATATACCGGTTGTGTTGTCAGGTGAAGAGTGAGAGATGAGATAATTTAGACTTAAGACTTTGATAACGTTTGATGATAAGCGAGGTAGAAGTTGGACAAATTGATTATAATGGATGTAAGTATGACAACTTAGAGGACATTTTGAAAATAGGGGATAGATTTCAGCAGTGAGAGCTTGGAGTATAGGGATGACGTTTGAATGATTAATGAAATGTAGTGACTCTTCGAGGTAAATAGGTGTAAGAGGTTAAAGTGATAAGTTCGAAATGAGATAGTAAAACGGTGTGGAATCTTAAATTAAGGACTTAGGATAGGTTAGTTTACGTGATTGAGGATACTTTGAAGGCTCAAATAAATTATGTACATGTTTGATAGACACAGAAATGTGAATTGAGGAATTAGATGAACTGAGCTTGACGAAAAGTTAGAGTTGAAATTAGGATGGAGAAGTTTGAGGGTATAAATGATGAGTGCTTGAGTAAATGTCATTAAACGTATGCATAATTGAGCTATGAAATGTTAAAACCGTGGAGATATAGGAAATTGTCATATCCAGTTAAAGGTTTACGGTTGTAGCGTGGTTGAGAGTTAGTATGGTAACCAAAAGTTAGGAGGGTGGAGTAATTAAGGTAAGAAATAACCAGGCTCAAATTTTGGGGACAAAATTTTTGTAAGGAGGGTGGATTGTAACACCCGAAAAATTTTGATATCGTGCATAGCCCTAGGTTAGGTTACGTATGAGAGTTTATTGTTAAGTGTTAAGGCTTTAAGTTTGAAACAAAGAGAAGAAAAGAAGTTGAAAAGTCAAAAAGTGAATGGTTGAAAATTCGAAGGAAATTGTAACCAATAGAAAGTTAGGAAATAAATGAAATAAAAAAAATTAAAAGAAAAGTGAAGGGGGATGGCATTCACGTTGGAATCCATGAGAGGAAAGGTGAGGGGTTTTATTTCAATTTTAAAGAACTTGGTGGAGGAAACTTAAAAGAGGAAGAAAATTTTAGGTTAAATGTGGATTGTTCTTCTTTCTCCCTCATCTTCTCACGGTTTCTTCCCCTTCCTCCATAGCCGATCCATCCTCTCCTTTGTCTTCAATATTTCAAGGTGTTTCAAGGTAAAAATTTAATGGGTTTTTGGTTTGTTGCAAGTAGGTGTTGCTTTTTAGTGTTTTTATGAGGTTTTGGAATAGATTGGTTAGGGTTTGGGAAACCATAACCATGGGGTCCAAAATTTTGGGTTCAAATGGTAGTTTTCTTTCCAAAGTTCATGTTTTAGTTTGGATGGATTGATTTAGGTATTTTTAAGAAGAGATTTAAGATTGGAGGAGGGTTATGGAAAAACCGGTTTTTGAAACCATTGAGTGCCGATTCTGTTTTGAGTATTTCCAATTGGCCATTGAGTTTGATTGGTTAATTTGATGATTTCAATGAATAGTAGACGTGTAGAGGTTTACAGATTGGGGTGGCACGTCAAAATCCGTTGAAAAATGAGAAAGTTATGGCCGTTTGAAGTTGGTTTAGGTAGTTTTCAATTTTTATTTCTGGCGTATCTTCTTGCATATTAATTAATTCTGGAGCTACATACTCTTTTATATCCCTTGAGCATGTTATGAAGTTAGATATTAAAGTAGAGTCTCTAGAATACAATATGGGAGTAGCTACACCTTCGGGCAAAGTTATGTTTGCCAATTCTATTATTAGAAAATAAATGTGTGCATTGAGGAGAATCAATTGGAGGCAGATTTAATTATTCTGGCGATGCATAATTACGACATCATCCTGGGGATTGATTTGCTCACTAAACACTATGCGACTATCGATTGTCGCAAGAGAATGTTAAAGTTTTAATTGCCTGGAGCAAAGCCGTTTTTCTTCTATATAGATTCTAAAAGTTCAAGAGTTTCAGTGATATCAGCTATGCAAGCTCGAAGCTTATTAAATTCTGAATGCATTGAAATTCTAGCCGGTGCCATTTGTTATGAACCTAAAAGAGCCACGACATTGGATATGGTGCCGATAGTTGATGAATTTTCAGATGTCTTTTTCGACGACATGACAATGTTACCACCTACGAGAGATGTGAAATTCAGCATTGATTTGCTATCTGGAACAACGCCAATCTCTAAAACTCCTTATAGAATGGCACCAAGCGAATTAGAGGAGTTACAGTCTCAACTTGATGATTTGCTGAAGAAAGGATTTATTCAACCAAGTTTCTCACCCTGGGGAGCACCAGTATTATTTGTGAAAAAGAAAGACGAATCTATGAAGATGTGTATCAACTACAGAGAGCTCAACAAAGTCACTATCAAGAACAAGTATCCACTGCCAAGAATTGACGATTTATTTGATCAATTAGTAGGAGCGGCAATTTTCTCGAAGATTGATCTCAGATCTGGCTATCACCAGTTAAGAATTAAGGAAGATGACGTGTTCAACATGGCATTTCGCACAAGATATGACCATTTCGAATTTCGAGTCCTGCCGTTTGGATTAAGTAACGCGCCAGCAGCATTTATGGATTTGATGAATCAGATTTTCAAGACGTATTTGGATGATTTCGTGATAGTCTTTATTGACGACATCCTTATCTACTCAAAGAATGCGGAGGAACATAAAGAGCATTTGAAGATTATTTTATCAACGTTGAGACGTGCGAAGTTATATGCAACGTTCCTCAAATGTGAACTCTTGATGGAGAAAGTTGCTTTCCTTGGCTACATTGTTTCAAATGAGGGTGAATCAGTGGATCCAGCGAAGATTGAAACTGTTACTAAATGACCAAAACCAAAGAATGTAGCTGAAATAAGAAGTTTTCTTGGTCTTGCGGGATATTATCAAAGATTCATAGAAGGTTTTTCAACGTTAGCCAACCTACTTACAAAGCTAACCAAGAAATGTGTCAATTACTTATGGACTGAAGAATGCAAGCAAAGTTTCTAGGAGCTGAAGAGGAGGTTGGTCTCAACGCCTATACTTACTATACCATCTGGATCAAGAAAGTTTGTGGTGTATAATGATGCTTCAAAGTATGGACTAGGGTGTGTTCTCATGCAAGAAGAAAAAGTTGTAGTATATGCGTCGAGACAATTGACGGATCACGAGAAGAACTACCCAACTCATGATTTGGAGCTTGTAGTGGTGGTTCATGCATTAAAGATTTGGAGATACTATCTTTATGAAGAAATGTACGAAATTTACTTCGATCATAAAAGTATGAAGTATTTTCTTACTCAGAAGAATCATAAAAGTATGAAGTATTTTCTTACTCAGAAGGA
Source organism: Begonia masoniana (assembly GCA_022432975.1). NCBI lineage: Eukaryota > Viridiplantae > Streptophyta > Magnoliopsida > Cucurbitales > Begoniaceae > Begonia > Begonia masoniana. The sequence continues at coordinate 34,094,874 of CM039515.1, forward strand.
TCTAAATATATGGCAACGCAGATGGTTAGAATTGGTAAAGGACTATGACTGCGAGATCATTTATCACCCTGGCAAAGCTAATGTTGTTGCTGATGCATTAAGTGGAAGAGCATCGTCACAAGTTTCATCGTTGCGGCGAATTCCAGAAAAGTTAATTGAAGAGATGCATAAATCAGATATCGAAATTGTACCATTTGGAATATTGGAAAGATTGTCTGCTATGACACTTCAACCAAGTTTGCTTGAGCAAATAAAGGATAAACAACATGATGATGCATTTATTTGCAAGGTGAAAGGAGAATTAGAGGCTAGAAAAATTTCAGAATTCTCTATATCGGATGACGGGATAATCCAGTTCAAAAAGAGATGGGGTATACCTGATGAAGCTGATTTAAAGAGGGCCATATTGAAGGAAGCACATTCAACCCCTTACTCGGTATATCCTGAGTCAACTAAAATGTATCGAGATTTGAAGCAGCATTATTGGTGGTGTAGATTGAAAGTGGACGTAGCCAAATTCGTCGAGAAATGTTTCACTTGTCAGCAAGTCAAAGCTCTTTAACGACCTGCTGGTATATTGGAACCACTCATGGTGCCTCAATGGAACTGGGAACATATCACTATGGATTTTGTGGTGAGACTTCCTAAGACAGTTAAGGGTCACGACTCTATTTAAATTATAGTGGATCGACTCACCAAATCGGCGCATTTTCTCCCTGTAAGAACTATATATACTATGCATCAGTAAGCTCGGCTTTATGTTCAGGAGATTATCAAACTTCATGGTACACCCGTTTCTATCGTGTCTGATCGAGATACTTGATTTACCACTAAATTTTGGAAGAGTATGCAGAAAGCTATGGTGATGCGAACCTCGAATCGAAATGACCCGGGACCCGATAACAACGGGGAATAATTCAAAGGAATGGCTTTCTAATTCAAGAATAAAAGTAAGGAACTAAGACCCCAATCGAAGAATTCGATGGAACCCTAGTTATCAAAACAGGAGCTTGACCCGAGCCATACCTGTTGGCTGAACCGAAGCTATCAAAACAGGAGCTTGACCCAGACCAAACTTGTAACGCCCCCGAACCCGCCTCGGCTCGGTGTGCTACTTTGCAAACAAATCCCGAGTTTAAAACGCATTTTAAAATAATTTTTGATAATGTTTTGACTCGATTTTTGAGTTTTTTGAACCCTCAAAAATGGTTGGAAAACGTGCCCAAATTACGTTTAAAATATGTTGGAAAAGATCAGGTTAAAACATTTTGGAAGTAGAAAAAATTTTAAAAAAATTTGAGTTAGCACTCAAAGGGGCCGCACGCGCGCAAACAGCAAGCGCCGCGCGCTCTGCCGTTGCGCTCTCCTCTGCGCGCCCGTGGCCGATCGATCGGCACCCTCTCGGGTCCCTCGGCCAAAAATCGCCCATTTTACCTCTTTTTTACTTTTCCTCAATTTTCTTCAAACCACACACCCCCAAAACACCTAAAGTTTACCCAAAACATTTCCCGAGATTTCCCACTTCCTGACATGAGAAAATCCCAGAAAAACACGACTCTAAACATCAACGAAAACGTGAAAACAAGTGAAAACCCAAGTCATTTTCTACACGAAAAATTGAGCGGCATAACCACTGAATTTTCTAAAACCGTAATCTTAAAATCAAACATTTTATAAATATATTCAAAACCATCCCAAAACATTCTTTACAACGTTATAAAACACCGTCTTTTATATAAACAATTCCAAAAAAAGACCAAATCTCACAAACATCCAAAAATAGTTAAAAACATTTACAAGACAAAATACCAAAACTACCCGAAGAACGTGGCCAAGACGCCCCGACAAGTGCCCGCACCGGCATACTCCATGCATCATCAACTACTGCCTATTCCTGGGCTCCCTCATCAAGCTCACCAGAATAAAGATCGTCACCTACACCATAGAACACGAAAAGTAAGCCTAATGCTTAGTAAGTAGGGAATAACGAATGCACATAACACCCAATGAAACTCAATCCTATCACATGCAGTTTCTAACTCTCAGTTGTGTTGATTTTATGTTCGTTGCATTAATCTTTTCATAAGCTAGGTGGATCAAGTAGGGACACGTCTCATAACTGTCTAAGACGGCCACGCCTTGATCCAACTAAATAAAACCGGTTAGCACACATCCCATAACTGTCTAAGACGGCCAAGCACGATTTGCCTTACCCACATCGATTGTAGAACCCTATGACTGTCTAGGAGTTCATACTCACGATGTCTTAAATCTTTTAGCCAAACCGCTCTCTCGTAAAAGTCCCCTCGGGGTGCTACACTCCAGCACTTATTCCCGACAAGGCCAATTTACTCGAGACCAGTTCTTACAATTTAGCCAAACCACTCTCTCGTAAAAATCCCTTCGGGGTGCTACACTCTAGCACTTATTCCCAACAAGGCTGATTTACTCGAAAATAGTTCTTACAATTTTTATTATCTTATTACAATTCACACTCGCAATTCACAATGCACAAAACTAGAATGTGATGCATGCCAGAAGAATACGCAATACAACACAACACAACGCGAAACAAGAAACCAACCGTTTACCCTACCGTTCCATGGTGTAGGCGTAAGGCAACAAAAAGAGTTCCTCTACTTACCTGACTGCTCGGCCCGTGTTTGCTCACTTCGTCCGATTAATTTACTCGCTCGACAACCTAATAAATATAAGGAAATAACTTAGAAAGCCACTAATAAATTCTAAAGGATTTTCTAACTCAAAACTAAACAACACTTAAGACAATTTACCCTCTAAGCTCTAAAATCCGATTTTCCCACAATTTTTCAGCGTCCAACTTCAAAAGGCCATAACTTATTCGTTTTTCATCGGATTTCGACGTGCCACCCCAATCCGTAAACCTCTACACATCTAATATCCATTGAATTACTCAAATTAACCAAACAAATAACTTGGCCAATCAAAAATGCCAAAAACAGAATCGGTGCTCTTACTCAAAAATCCAATTTTTGTATAATTTCTACCAAAACTCAAATCTATCCCTAAAACAACCTAAACTAATCCATCCAAAAACTAAACCATGACATTTGGAAAGAAAACTAACATTAGAAATCAAATTTTCGGACCTAACCCTTAGGGTTTCCCAAACCCTAACCAAATACCCCCAAAATACCTTAAAACCCCTAAAAACCATCACTATCAAGTATTAAACTCAAAACCCACTTGATTTTATACCTTAAACTCTTGAAAAGCTTGATGAAAATGGAGGATGAGATACTTCTAATGGCTGAAAATGGCGTGGAGGAAAAGAGGGGAAGAAGGAGATGTTTTTTCCCTTTTTAACACTTAATCCTCCTAATTTATAAAACATCTTTTTCATCTTTTGATTTCTAACCACAATCATTAATTTATTAAAAAAAACACCTCACCACCTTGGCTCCCTTATTTCCCACATGAAAGATCTCTTTTCTTTCACTTTTGTTCACTTAAAATTTTCTATTATAATTTCATCTTAACACACTTTTTTATCACTTACATCTAGGGTTTCATTTTCTTTTCTCTAATTTTCTCTTCAAATTTTACTCCATATAACATAACCCTAAAATGAACGTTAAACTCTCATACTTACTTCTAAACTAGGGTTGCATACGTTTTAGAAAAATTTCGAGTGTTACAAAACTCGTTGGTAATAACCAAAGCTATCAAGCGAGATTATTCAAGCGAGATTCTTCAAGCGTGACTTGAAGAAGATCGTTGTTCTTTGGAAAGAACTAAAGGGAAATCCTATCTAAAAACTCAATCTTTTTTACTTCAAACTTGTTCTTCTATTAATTTGAATTAGTTTTTCCATTAAATAGGCTACACATTAAAAATAAATTAAATAATAAAAAATAAATAAAGATAAAATAACTAATAAAATCGTGAGATAATGATCCTTTGCATGATCAGATGTCATCTCGTGTTTAAACTACGTTTGAGCATAATTTGAATTGATTTGAGTAGATTCAGTCAGATAAGATCTTTTCCTACGAGATTTGTATGATTTGCATGTGACTTTTTAATTCCTACATGTGAATGTGCGTCGCACCCTCCCAAATATTCATGCATCTTTGGCTTCCCTTGCTTCAAAAGATCTTTCAATAATCTTGGGCTTCTTACTCTAGTCATTGGGCCGGCTGTAGCTTCAATTGGATCATTGTTCTTTGGGTTGGACTTGGTCTGAACTTGGATCACATCATAAACCAAGTCATGTAGATCTTTATCTTTTTCTAATCCACGTGAATCTTTATCTCTTTGTAGTTCACGTGGATCTTTACTCTTCTCTTTCCAATCCATTGATATTTGTGGAGCCCAACTGTGTGCATTATGGGTCTTCTTTTGCCAAGTTCGTGGGGTCCACTTCCATGCTACAAAAGCTCTTTATTTTCATAGTCATTTGTTTATGTTGTGATGACTCTTTTTCTTGGATTTCCACAACTAAACCATGTGAAGCTTTGTTCGTTGGACCTTCTTTATCTTCTAATAGATCATGGTCCTTGACTTTGAGATTTATCGCTCCTCATTCACATCATATGGGTACTCAGTTGAACTTCAGCATAGATTTTCACCGTCACACTGATGGACAATCGGAAATGACGATTCATTCCCTGGAAGATATGTTGCAGGCTTGTGCTATTGATTTTCAAAGAAATTTGAGTAGAAATTTGCCATTAGTGGAGTTGGCCTACAACAACGGCTATCAAGCTTCAATTGGGATGACTCCTTATGATACCCGCCCAGATCTGTAAGAGGGGCGTGTTAGCATAGCAAATCGAAGGGGGTTTGAGGGGATATTACCTGGATGGATGGCGGAGCAATAATAGTGGGACAGTGTGTGCGATTGGAGAACTATGATGATGGTGGCCCGAGGAGCTATGTTTCAAGAGTTCTCGAGTGATGCCTTTCCAATGGAAATGCAACTATGTTTGGGAAAGGTTTTGACCACTCTCTTATGGTTCTTACCTCGTGATAGGAGAGAACAAAAGAGTGGTGGTAAGAGTTGTATAAGCAACCTTAAAGCTTGGACAATAATGGAGGCGCAACTCCTCTCGTCAAGACGAGAGCAATCTCTCAAAACTCTCATGGTTTTAGGAAGAGGCAGAAACCCAGGGGCTTTACGTGTTAATCATTCTGAAGGAAATACAAACACCAATACCATGCAATAAATAACCCTAGGGTGGTTAGGGTTTACAAGAAAAGAAAGGAACAAAACTAGTCATGGATTTAGCTTCCATTCAAGGGCCGAGATTCGACGATGTGGGAGGGGGAACACCCTTGGCTGACCGGCGCACCTCCTTCCCCTTTCTTGAGCTTCCTCGATTGGGCATCCACCATCTTTAGTTTTGAGCCAATCTAAATTATCTTAACCACCAACTAACCTAACCATTCAATCTAGTCCTGATGCCTGATGCATGATGAAATAAATGGCTAAGTGTTTGCCAATGTTACAAGAAATAGGCCAATGTCTGCCTGAAATAAAAGTTACAAGGATGGGATGTTAGGAAGACAAATTCCCGCTTCAAACTCTTCACTCCTTTGCTCTTCAAGCTTTTCATTGCTTTTCTCCCAAGTGATAAGGTCTAGGGGTTGTTCCATGTCTTGAGCTTTATGTTCCCAATCCAAGTCTTCAAAGATGGCCTCACCTGCAAAAGAAAGTAAATTGTTAGCAAGTAGGTTAGATAAAGTTTGGACTTTTGTTTGGGATCGAGTGAAAGGCCTCCGGGCATATCACCTTATGAAGCTTTATATGGCAGAAAGTGCAGATCTCCCGTGCATTGGGATGAAGTGGGTGAAGGAATACTTGTTAGGCCTGATATTTTAAGGCAAACTACTAAAATCGTTGCACTAATTCGGAAAAGAATTCTTACATCCCAAAGTAGATAGAAAAGTTATGCTCATCGGAGAAGAAGAAAGTTAGAGTTTGCAGTAGGGGATCAGGTTTTCCTGAAAATATCACCAATGAGAGGTGTGATGCGCTTCGGAAAGAAATAGAAGTTGAGCCCAAGATTTATAGGTCCATTTTAAATCTCAAAAAGAGTAGGAGAAGTCGCCTATCAGTTAGATTTGCCGGATACTTTCAAGCACATGCACAACGTATTCCACGTATCGATGTTGGAAAAGTATATTTCATATTCCACACATGTCTTACCTATGGGATCTCTAGACATTGCAATCAATTTCGACTTATCATATGAAGAAAGACTGACTCAAATTCTAGATTCATAAGAAAGAGAACTAAGGAATAAGAAGATCTCGCTTGTAAGAGTACTATGAAAAAATCGAAATATTGAGGAAGCAACTTGGGAAAGAAAATAAGTCATGAAAAATGCCTATCCGAAGCTTTTCAGGTAACTATTTAAATTTCGAAGACGAAATTTTTTTAAGGAGGAGAGATTGTAACGTATTAGGGTTCAATTCAAAAGATTAATTTCAAAATTCAAAATTCAGTTTCAAAATTTCCCAAATCAAAAACCAAGTCAAACCTCATCTCAAATTTCTTCTATGAAAATCAGATAACAATCAAAAATGAACTTAGCCTGAAAATCATCCATGAATAGAAGAAGTTCAAATTTTCGACTCAGCAAATCCGAGCTAAACCAAGATTTCAGAGAACCAGTAGGATTCTCCTCTGAAAATCCGACGTCCGATCAGAATGAATGTAGTTTGGAAAGCGTCCAGAAACAAATGAAGAATCAAATTCAACTTCATTAAAAATCCGAGCTAATCTGTTACAGCTCAGAAAATTCGAGTTAAACTCGGATTTCACAGAGGGGCGCGTGGGCAAACCCCTCCTATAAATAGAGGGGTTCGGGTGGTGGAAAAATCACACCACAACTCTTCCTACCAAATTCTTCGACAGAGAAGAACACTTACCTTTGTCTCCGACGCAGCGAATCTCCTCCGACAAGAAGAAATCCCCCCTCGGCGTGCAACAACTCCGGGGAGATCAACTACTCAGCCTCCGTCTACAAGCCATCGGTGTAAAATCCCTCATCTCTCTCTGTTTTCAACTTTCCCTCTCGATTTGTCTCCCTCTCACACACACTCTGTAACGATCTTGGATTTTCCTATACTTGAATTTGTGATTTTCCTATACTCGGCTCACCTGAGGTTTGCCCCGCAATTGCACTCATGATCTTCTCCCCTTGAAAAGGAAGTTTCATGCCTACTATCTCAATTGGTACTAGGTTTCCATGAACATGATACTTTAGCCTGGAGGGCCAGGGTTCGAAATCTAGGGAATACATGAAACTCCCTTTCAAGGGGGGTGAAGATCATAAGTGCGATTGAGGGGCAAACCTCATATTGCAGGGCAAATCTCGAGTGAACCGAGTATAGGCAAATCCCGGATTCGAGTATAGACAAATCCCTGATCGTTACAAAAAAATACATCTTTTTTGTAACGATCCGGGATTTTCCTATACTCGAATCCGGGATTTGCGTCTACTCGGCTCACCCAAGGTTTACCCCGCAATCACACTTATAAACTTCTCCTCCCTGGCCAGGGAGTTTCATACCTTCCCTCGGTTTCGAACCCTGGCCCTTCAGGCTAAAGTACCATGTTCATTGAAACCTAGTACCAATTGAGCTAGTTTTTGTAACGATATGGGATTTGCCTATACTCGAATCTGGGATTTGCCTATACTCAGCTCACCCGAGGTTTGCCCCGCAATCGCACTCATGATCTTCTCCCCCCTGGAAAGGGAGTTTCATATCTTCTCTAGGTTTCTAACTCTGGCCGTCCAGGCTAAAGTACCATGTTCATGGAAACCTAGTACCAATTGAGCTAGTGAAACTCTCTTTCCAGGGAAGAGAAGATCATGAGTGCGATTGCAAGGCAAACTTCAGATTGCAAACCTCGGGAGAGCTGAGTATAGGCAAATCTTGGATTCGAGTATAGGAAAATCCTGGATCGTTACACACACACACACTCTCTCTCTCTCTCTCGACAAATTTACACTTCGCGAAGGAAACACGAAGAACAACGAAGAAGAATAAATGGGTTTTAATCCCAACCTAAGAACCAGTGAACCAAACCACCTGGTTCACTAAAGTGTGGTCTAACCGAACCGGTTCACTTAAGTAGTGGTACCATCACTTGTATCTCATGGATTATAGCCTAGAGATCCTGGGTTCGAGTGGTGGGAAAGGCAAAAACTTCCTTTCCAGGGGGAGAAGTTCATGAGTGGGACCACCTAGTACTCCGTGAATCCCGGGTTGGACTTGGGCTGGAGGATGACGTGCTGGGTTAAAACTCCGCGGATCCCCGGTTGGACTTGGGCCGGAGGGTATTACAAAAAAAGACGTCTAGCTCATGTGGTACCATCACTTGTACCCCATGGATTATAGCCTGGAGGTCCTGGGTTCGAGTGGTGGGGAAGGCAAAAACTCCATTTCTAGAGGGAGAAGTTCATGAGTGGGACCACCCAGTGCTCCGCGAATCCCGGGTTGGACTTGGGCCGGAGGGTCTTACATAAATTCAGCAGAACCGAACTGGCCCAGTTGACCTGAACCAGCCTGATCTACCTGAACTAGCCCGATTGACCCGAACTAACCCGATTGGTCCCGAACCGAATTAAGATTTTACTAGTAAGGAATTTTTACCTAAATCTTTTTGAAATGGTTTATTGAAGTAAGAATTAATGTCAAATATTTTATTTAGGCAGAAAAATGTCCTGAAAATCCTACAAACCGATCCAACTCGAACCAATTCGACCTACGAGCACACGAAAGGAAATTATGTCCAAACTCTGTCGAAATTGGATTTATTAAGAAGGCATTGATACTAAGATTTTATTTAAACAAGATATTGTGGGAATACTAGAATATTGAAAAAATCCCGAAACCCTAATGGCTCGGAACCAAGTAAGTGAAAATATCATTTTTTTAATATTTTGCCTATGGCCTTACATCACAAAAGTTTATATTATTTTCTTATAACTGATTACTTACACGTTACTGATATTTGAACATGCATGTTTAGGTATTGACTTAGAATAGTATAAAGATAAAATTGGTAGAGCATATTGTATGTGTATGAATACGATGAAATTGACAGAAAATATATGATAGTAAAAGCCTGAACGACAATGAAATGGTGAACTTGAACATTACGATAATACTGACGTGATAGCAAAAGTCTGAACGACAATGAGATTTGTGAGCTTGATCGAAAGTAAGATGACAAAAGCCTGAACGACAATGAGATTACTGAGTCTAAGGTTGGGAAATGAGTACCAACCAGTCTGTAATCCGGATTCGGTAAAAGTTAATTTTGACACTTGCACGTATTTTTGCTTGCTGAGGTAAATCTTATAGTTGTATAATTTTGTGATGTGGGTGAATTTTTATCTGATGAAGAGTTGGCTGTGATCTAGAACCTTCTAGAGACAAGTAAGCATACATAAGAAAAAGATATTTTTGGGTCTGAGAGAAATGTTTAAATTAGTATATTTTAATTGTTGAAGATATTTCGTATTTTTATTGAAACTTTGGATAATCTATTTATAAATAAAGTTTTTATGAATTGTGTTAATACTGTATTTATTTCAATGTTCGACAAAGTTATTTAATATTTTAAAATTTTGATTAAGATTCCGCGCATTTAATATTTCAGTTATTATTTAAAGAGAATTTTAAAATATTATGAAGTTAGAGTTTTAATGCACTAATTTAACTTGATAAAACGATTTGGGAAATTTTTTTGAGATTTTTAAATTAGGGTTCCAAATTGGGGAAAGAAAAATTGAGGATTTTAAATTGGAGCGTTTCGATAAGGGATGCGACACATTGCAACAATTAAGCCCAAATATGCAAGTTTGAGAGAGTGATTAACATAAACAAATGAGTTAAGCAAACAATGACAGGTATTTGTAGTTATGGAGGTCCATTCCAATCTATTGACCAAATGAAGCCATATATTCTATATATCTAACAGGCAAGTTGGAAGTGAACCGGCGATTATTTCAAGAAAATGGATGATAGGCATAGAGAGAAATTTCAGAATATTTGAAACGTTAAAATTTACAGTAATAAAAGAAACTAAGTTAAGAAAATAAGTTTTTACATAAACATAAGAGCCCTGACTTCGAAAAATAATCAAAAGAGGAGAAATCACAAATCAAATCATACCTCAAATTTATTTTCTGTCAGTCTGCCAAGTAAATACAATCCAAGACCTGACACAACAAAGCTTAATATTTTGCAAAAGGAAATATCGACCAAGGTAATTGCGAAGATGGCATTCTTCAACGGGAATTATATTACTAAGAAATGTTTGCCTAGAAAAATATAAACACAACAGTGCATTCAGAACTAAGATTAAGAAATGACAAGGGTAAACACCACAACATTAAATAACTAAGATTAAGAACCAGCAAGGGACTAAAAACTAGATTAAGAACAGACAAGTCTCAAACTAAATTAATGATTCAAACAATTCGGTCAAATCAGTTCCTAGGTATCAAAGCTTAAACAAACCCCGCAGTAATCCCATCAGATATAACTCTTTCATTTCTAGCTCTACTAGTCAAGTGGTGAAATCAGTTGTGTTCTAAAAAGAAGGCACTTAAGAGGCATAAACATTAGACGCAGCTCACTTTGCTTTCCTAGACAAAGATTTGTCAGCGATGCAAGTTGCTGCTCCAGGCAATAATGTAAAGAATGAAGAATGTTAGATGGAGTTCTGATGCAATACAGGTCCGTGAAGACTTAACCCACCACCCTCCCCTCCTCATTCTCCCCCCTTACACCCTTTTCTCTATCTCTCAAAGCCCTATGACTACCTCCCCTATTTTAACACCCTCAAATTCTGCCAGTCTTAGATACAATTCATTATAAAGAAATGGATATTTAGTATAAACAGAAGGATGAGCAAGTGAGCACCTTTATCCTAACTAATGGCTGAGTTGGCAGTTAGCAGGTTGGGGTTTATCACAAACCAGGCCGCACTAGCTAAACAAACTAAAAATAAAATATCGAATACATTCAAGTATGTTATTTAGCCAAAAACTCAAATATAATAAACTATTAAAAAACAATTGTTAAATTCTTGAATCTTTTTATGGTAGTTTCAATGTTTATATGCTTGTAAAGACTTTAACAATATTACATTCTAATTAATTTTCGAAAAAATAAACAAGATCCATAAAAAATTTGTGTGAAGAATCCGAATTTGTTGAAGTTAAAATAATAATATAAGACCAACTGGTTAATTTTAAGTTTGTGGGATGGTTTGATTAGTTAGATTCTTATATTATGTAAACTGAGATTAAACCATAGTATTCAGTTTTTTTTTTTTTTTTTTGAAACCAAACTGAACTGATCTAATTGACCAAATCGCTCGATACAACTAGTTGGATTAGTATTGACTGTTGGGTCAGTTTGTGGGTAGTATAACTATTTGAACTATGTTAGTATGCTATGTCTTTGGGGTTGTTTAATATGAAAAAAAGAGATGAATAATAAAAATAATAAGCATGAATTGATGAAGTGAAGTGTTTTAGCTTTTGGAGGATTCTTGCTACATGTCTTGAGCAGGTTGTACTACCAATACATTCCAGAGGGAAAGGAATACCCAGTTCTTTGTAGAATGTTAGAAACAAAGGATAGCGGTTGGCTAAAGAGTCTTCTCCAGTTTGCAAAAGGAAATTCTAGAAGGGAGCAAATTTTGCTTGACTGGAATGAAATTGCTAAACAGTATGGCAAGTTTTTAATTCACTACTTCATAAGAACAGTGGATGCTTTGACTATTTGAAATTTGTTTTAAGTTCATTCACGGATGTTTACATTTATTCTACCATAGATATATGAACACTTTTGCTGGTTTTCATTGTTCATTTCTCAATTTGCTAAATGCGTTTAAAAAGTCTAACTTTCCTTATGCTTGTTTCGACACAACGTTAAAGGTGATTAATCTTTACTTTTCATCACTTTAATATGCATATTTCTCTCTCATTTGGCTATTATAGGTTATGTTCACGTTGGTATATGTCGAGTTTCACCAGATTACCACTTTTTAACCTATAGCGTTGATATAACTGGCAGTGAACAACTTGAATAACTTGTGTTTTTCCCATGAAATGAACGACTTTTAATTTGTAAATTGCATAACTTTCCCTATTTTTCTTCGAAAATCTTCGGACAACTCTTTCTATTCAGTTTGAAGATGAATGTGTTATTTGAAGACATTTGTAGAAATTCGGGTTAAAGTTAGATTTTTAAGGTATGGTTTTGAAGCGATAAATATAAACGCGTTATGATGGCGTCTTCGAAGCTGAATTACTTGTTTAACAAGCGTTTTTTTGTTTTTCTAAACTTTCTTTATCATTTCATTATTTAAAAAAAAATATTAAAAATAGAATTAATACATCTATGATTGGGTAAAGATAAAATAAAACACATAAGGTGTTTTCAATTCAGACATCGAAGAATTTTTTTCATCAATTCGAATAACAAATTATGAGATTTTTTCAATTTAGATACTGAACAATTTATTTCGTCAATTCAACAACCGAAGTATAAGATTTTTTCAATTTAGACACTGAACAATTTATTTCGTCAATGCGACCACCGAACTATGAGGGTTCTTCAATTTAGACACCGAGCAATTTCTTTATTCAATTCGTTCACCGAACTATGAGGTTTTTTCATTCAGACACCGAACAATTTCTTTCGTCAATTCAAACACCCAACTATGAGCTTTTTTTCATTCAAGCACTGAATATTTTTTTTGTCAATTAGAACACCGAACTATGAATTTTTTCAATTCAAACACTGAACAATTTCTTTCGTCAATTTGAACACCTAACTATGAGGTTTTTTCAATTCACACACCGAACAATTTCTTTCGTCAATTCGAACATTGACTATGAGGGTTTTTAATTCAGACACTGAACAATTTTGTTCGTCAATTCGACCACCAAATTATGGAGTTTTTTCAATTTAGACACCGAACAAATTCCTTCGTCAATTCCACCGCCAATCTATGAAGTTTTTTCAATTCCGACACCAAACAATTTCCTTCGTCAATTCGGCCAACAAACTATGAGGTTTTTTCAATACACCGAACAATTTCTTTCGTCAATTACCAAACTATGAAGTTTTTTCAATTCAGACACAGGACAATTTCTTTCGTAAATCCGAACATGGAACTATGAAGTTTTTTCAAATCCATATCGGATATATTTTTTCGTCAATTCTGCCACCGAACTTGTGACAGCCCCCAACCCGGTCGGGGTCCGAGAGCCGTCACTCCGGGACATTTAACAGAAAACAGGCACATTTTTTTTTTGAACATAACAGACCGGGCTTAAAAAAAAACAAACCCTTAAAACTTTTCAGATGGAGAAGACGTTCTCTGGATTTGTAAGTAAAACGAAAAGTAGTTAAAGTCGGAAGGCAGAATAAATGACAGAAGAAAACAGATGACACTGGATAACAGAAGAAAAGCAGAAAGAAATGAAAACAAAAGTAAATAAACCGGGGCGGAAGACTGGTCGAAGAAGACTGACGGATGAAGTAGTTTCAAAGGCAGAAACGGAAGATGTAAATGTGAACAATACAACGGTGGATATAATAAGACAAAAATGAACAGTGATCGGTGGATAAAAACGTGAACAGTGATCGGTGGATAAAAATGTGAACAGTGACCGGTGAATATAATAAGACAAAAGTGAACAGTGATCGGTGGATAAAAACGTGAACAGTGATCGGTGGATATAATAAGACAAAAATGAACAGTGATCGGTGGATAAAAATGTGAACAGTGACCGGTGGATATAATAAGACAAAAGTGAACAGTGATCGGTGGATAAAAAATGTGAACAGTGATCGGTGGATATAATAAGACAAAAGTGAACAGTGATCGGTGGATAAAAAAATGTGAACAGTGACCGGTGGATATAATAAGACAAAAGTGAACAGTGATCGGTGGATAAAAAATGTGAACAGTGACCGGTGGATATAATAAGACAAAAGTGAACAGTGATCGGTGGATAAAAAAATGTGAACAGTGACCAGTGGATATAATAAGACAAAAGTGAACAGTGATCGGTGGATAAAATAAAAACAACAACGGTAGATGTGGTTTTAAAGCAACAGAGGATGCAATCGAAAGACATAATTTTAAAGGCAGAATTTGACAACTCTTTAACAGGAAGACATACCAACAGAGAGTAGAAAAACAGAAAACATACAAATCTCAGATTTCAAACCAATTCAAAACATGGTTCTCGAACACAACAGAAGACATAACAGAAACTTAAGAAGAATGACACTGCATGGATAGCTCTAAAACCAGAGACCATCAATGCACAAACTATCAGAAAATATTCCAAACAATTCCAGAATACTTCAGAATGTAATTCAACTGTCAAATACAGAGGTTTTAAATATCGACACAGAATCCATACATTGTTTTAAAATCTCAAAGACAGTACAGAACTTAACATGGATTTCCAGAATTCATTGTAACAGAAGTTTTTAAAACATAAATACAGAACTTCAAAACCTTTCTTTCTCTGGACAGATTTATGTCTACTGCCACAAACACACCCCATGAACTTTCGGGAAAACGTGTATGCATGAACTTTCACAGTGCTTAACTTGAAACAGCAGTTAATAGAATAATACAACAGAATCTAGAGAGAAAACAGATAACTCAGAACTTAATTCTAACTTTCTCTACCCGAAACCTCCCGACAGAAGAAAAACCTAGAGTCTCCGTGATGTAGGGCCTTAAGGGCCAACCTACGGATATAAACTTACCTGTTTTTCCGCGGTGCAGCAAGCTGAAATGTCTCGGTTATGCTCTGATCTGCAACATGCAAGAAAAGGAAATAATCCAGCTGCAAATGCTAACTAATAACTCGTAGGATATGCTCCTAACACCATTCAGATTTTTAGAAAACAAACCAATATGTTTTCATGAAATGACAGTGAGTTTTCACAAAAGTTTCACACCCAAAACTTCAGCAAAACACACATTTTAGCTTGTCCAAACACGTTAGTATGAGCAGATGCTTACCTTAGGCAGAAAACAAGGAGAAACCTAGGAGATCAAAGGTGTTTGGATGAACTTTTGTCGCCTGGCCGAGAGAAAACAGAGGGAGAGAAGATGGAGAAGTGGAAACTTTCACGTAGGAGGGAAGAGAAGGCTTGTCTTCTTCAACAAGTTGCCAAGTGTCAGTCATCCACTTGCTTCCTCCCAACCACCTTAATTTTTACCTATTTTGTCCTTCCCTTGGTTCTCAATCAAACTGACTTGTTTTGATTACACTTAGTTTGGTTTTTATCCCATTATCCAAATATACATATACACATATATTATAAATAATTTCCGTCAATTTGATTTTCCAACAAAACGTTCATTGCATTAATACCAAATGAATCCCACACAATGATTTGGGGGGAGAAATTACATAGGCAAAAATGCCGGGTGTTACAGAACTATAAGGCTTTTTCAATTCAGACGACGAACAATTTCTTTCGTTAATGCAAACACCGAACTATAAGGTTTTTTCAATTCAATCACCGAACAATTTGTTTCATCAATTCAGCCACCGAACTATGAGGATTTTTCAATTCAGAGGCCGAACAATTTTTTTCTCAAATTCGGCCACCGAACTATAAAGAGTTTTCAATTCAGACACGAAATAATTTCTTTCAGCAATTCGAGCACCAAACTATGAGGTTTTTCCAATTCAGATCCCGAAAAATTTCTTTCGTCAATTCGACCCTTGAACTATGAGGTTTTTTCAAATTTGGACCCCGAACATTTTCTTTCGTCAATTCGGCCCCCAAACTATGAGGAATTTTCAATTTAGACTCCGAATAATTTGTTTCTACAATTCGACCTTGAACTATAAAGTTTTTTCAATTCAGACCCTGAATAATTTGTTTCGGCAATACAGCCACCGAACTATGAGTATTTTTCAATTCAAACACCAAATATTTTCTTTAGTCAATCGGCCCCGAACTATGAGGAGTTTTCAATTCAGACATCGAACAATTTGTTTCTGCAATTCGACCCTTAAACTATGAGGTTTTTTCAATTCAAACCCCTAACCATTTGTTTCGACAATCTGGCCACCGAACTATGAGGATTTTTCAATTCTGACCCCGAACATTTTCTTTCATCAATTAGGCCCCCGAACTATGAGGAGTTTTCAATTCTGACCCCGAACAAATTGTTTCTGCAATTCGACCCTTAATTTATGAGGTTTTTCAACTCAGACCCCGAACAATTTGTTTCGGCAATCTGGCCACCAAACTATGAGGATTTTTCATTTCTGACCAGAACTATGAGAAGTTTTCAATCCATACCCCGAACAATTTATTTCGGCAATTCAGCCACCGAACTATGAGTATTTTTCAATTCAGACCACGAACATTTGCTTTCGTCATTGCAGCCCCCGAACTATGAGTATTTTTCAATTCAGACCCCGAACATTATCTTGCGTCATTTCGGCCCCCGAACTATGAGGAGTTTTCAATTCAGACCCCGAACAATTTGTTTATACTAGTTGATCCTTGAACTATTTTTCAATTTAGGACCACAAACAATTGTTTTGTCATTTCAGCCCCCAAACTATGAGGCGTTTTCAATTAAGACCCCAAACAATTTATTTTAACAATTTGATCCTTAAACTATGAAGTTTTTCAATTCAAACCCCCCGAACTATGAGAGTTTTCATTTCAGACCTCGACACAATTTGTTTAGGCATTTCGGCCACCGAACTATGAGGTTTTGTTCAAATTCAGACCTCGAAAAAATTTCTTTTCGTCAATTCGCCCACTCAAACTAGGAAAATTAATATCCTTTTGCCACCGAACTAGAAGGGTGTTTCAATTCAGACACAGGAAAATTTATTTCCTTTCATTCGAATACCCAATATGAGATATTTTCAATTTATACCCCCGAACTATGAGTATTTTTCAATTCAAACCCCCGAACTATGAGTATTTTTCAATTCAGACCCCGAACAATTTGTTTCGGCAATCTGGCCACCGAACTATGAGTATTTTTCAATTCAGACCCCGAACATTTGCTTTCGTCATTGCAGCCCCCGAACTATGAGTATTTTTCAATTCAGACCCCGAACATTATCTTGCGTCATTTCGGCCCCCGAACTATGAGGAGTTTTCAATTCAGACCCCGAACAATTTGTTTATACTATTTGATCCTTGAACTATTTTTCAATTTAGACCACAAACAATTTGTTTTGTCATTTCAGCCCCCAAACTATGAGGCGTTTTCAATTAAGACCCCAAACAATTTATTTTAACAATTTGATCCTTAAACTATGAAGTTTTTCAATTCAAACCCCGAACTATGAGAGTTTTCATTCAGACCTCGAACAATTTGTTTAGGCATTTCGGCCACCGAACTATGAGGTTTGTTCAATTCAGACCCCGAACTATGAGGATTTTCATTTCTGACCAGAACTATGAGAAGTTTTCAATCCATACCCCGAACAATTTATTTCGGCAATTCAGCCACCGAACTATGAGTATTTTTCAATTCAGACCACGAACATTTGCTTTCGTCATTGCAGCCCCCGAACTATGAGTATTTTTCAATTCAGACCACGAACATTATCTTGCGTCATTTCGGCCCCCGAACTATGAGGAGTTTTCAATTCAGGACCCCGACAATTGTTTATACTATTTGATCCTTGAACTATTTTTCAATTTAGACCACAACAATTTGTTTTGTCATTTCAGCCCCCAAACTATGAGGCGTTTTCAATTAAGACCCCAAACAATTTATTTTAACAATTTGATCCTTAAACTATGAAGTTTTTCAATTCAAACCCCCGAACTATGAGAGTTTTCATTTCAGACCTCGAACAATTTGTTTAGGCATTTCGGCCACCGAACTATGAGGTTTGTTCAATTCAGACCTCGAACAATTTCTTTCGTCAAATTCGCCCACCAAACTATGAAAATATATCTTTTTGCCACCGAACTATAAGGGTTTTTCAATTCAGACACCGTAAAATTTATTTCTTCAATTCGAATACCCAACTATGAGATATTTTCAATTTAGACCGTCAACAATTTATTTTGGCAATTCGCCCCTCGAACTATGAGTATTTTCAATTCAAACCCCGAACATTTGCTTTCGTCATTACGGCCCCCGAACTATGAGTATTTTTCAATTCAGACCCCGAACATTATCTTGCGTCATTTTAGCCCCCAAACGATGAGGAGTTTTCAATTCAAACCCCGAACAATTTGTTTCTACTATTTGATCCTTGAACTATGAAATTTTTTCGATTTAGACCCCGAACAATTTTTTTTTCTTCATTTCAGCCTCCAAATTATGAGACGTTTTCAATTCAGACCCCAAACAATTTATTTTAACAATTTGATCCTTAAACTATGAAGTTTTTCAATTCATAATGTAACACTTGGAATTTCTATTTCATGCGTAGCCTAGTGAGGTTAATGTTAAGTGTTAAGGGGATTGGAATTTAGTCATGCAAAAGAAGAGTGAAGGCAGTGAATTTTGGTAAGACAAAAAGTTGGAAAACTCAAACTATTTAAGTGGTTGAAAAGTCCAATTTATAAACCAATTAAAATGTAGCTTTGAAATGTTGAAAAGTCAAATAGAATGAACCAATTAAATTTTAAAGAAATTGTGTGAATGAAATAATGGTGATTTAATGATGGTTTTGCCGTTGGATTTAAAGAGAGAAAGTGAGGGAGAGAGTTTGACAATTCAAACTCTTATGATTGGTTGAAAAGGTTGTTTAAAAATTTCAACCTTTGAAAAGTCAAATTCTTTCAACCAATCAAAGTTTAGTAAAATGGTGTGAATAAAATGGATTATAAAGTGAATGAAAAGGTGATATTGGTGGTGGTTTGGCGTTGAAAACTCAATAGAAAGGGGGGGGGGGGGGGGGGGGGGGGGGGTGGTTAAATGGTAATTGCACTTGGTTATTAAATGCATGAATTAAAAAGAGAAAAATGGGTTATTTTCATTCATTTTCGGCGCTTGGAGATGTCTGCAATAAGTGAAAAACAGACAGCTTTTAAAATTGAAAATGGCAACCTTGAAGAATTGTTTGATGCCCTTCTTTCCTTCTTTCCTTCTCTCTCTCTCTCTTTCTCTCTCTGCCTATTTTTATGTTGATTTGAATGCTTGTTACAGAAATGGGTTGTTCTATTTGATTCGGAAATTGTATAATCAGTACAGGCTATTTGATTCTTACTATCTTGCTGAAAATTTTTCAGAATTAATCATCAGGTCACTTGTTGATTGTTTGGTAGACAAAAAGGAAAACATTGATGGCAAGCTTCTCGCTTCCTTGCGAACTCGAGATGGTATTGATAATTTGTTGAGATGTTTTTTTTTTTTTTCCTTAAGAATTTAACTTTGATTTTTATTTGGGTTTTGTGATCCTATGTTTGTTTGCAGGATGGTATTAGACAACTTAGGAAGATTATGTCAAGTTGTTTGGAAGAACAACTTCAAGAAAAGCTTCCTGAAGTTAGTCTGATTTCAATAGTTTTCAACTCCTTTTATAAACACTAACTGATGAATACTTAACAGTTCCAATCAGTCTTAAGGGTTTTACAGAAAGAACAAAGCCGATCACCCGATCATTCGCCATTAACTGCTCTTGATTACTTATCGAACCCAGATGATCCCAAGGTACATTCCTTTAATCCTCTTCTCCGAGTAATCAGGAACTTTTTGTTCTGCTTCATGAACAAGAACAACGTATACATTTATAAGAGTTACATAAAATACTTCATCCAACTGCATTCTTATAGAAAATAGATATGCTTCGCGAGTACGGACTCGGAGTTATCATATAATCCATCTTGCTCGTTCTTTTGCTTACCGAAGATATTCGCAAACTAAGCTTCTAATCCATCGTACTACATGTAGGAACTAAAATATTATACTATCAATTGCTAAACATATTTACATTTGTTTAAAAGTGTGGCAGAGTTTATCAGGATAGAAGCAGCCACCACCTCCAGTTATTTCAAACGCAAGAGAAGGAACTCATGGTATAATTCTTACTGTTCTTATGCTTCCCCACTAGAATTTCTAGTTTGAATTTAATTTTTGAAAAAATTGATTAGAAATAGACTGTTCTTTCTATCTTTGTCCACGGATGCCTTACTTGAAAATACTTGAGATTGTTGCATACTTATGGAAGAAAATGTTCATATTGCAGAACCTGAAATCCTTATATTCTAGAGCAAAAAAAGAGTTTGTAGGACATGCAATCACAGGTGCTGTGAGATCTGCAATACCTAGGTATGAAGACAAATTTACACCATTTTTCTTTAATTTTTCTGAATTTTACAGTTTCTTTGTTTGTAGGAAGCCAGGTTCAAGAGCTGTCTACTGCAGCCCTTGATTATCACAGGGTAGTTCAAGAGATTGTTGCATACTTATGGAAGAAAATGTTCATATTGCAGAACCTGAAATCCTTATATTCTAGAGCAAAAAAATAGTTTGTAGGACATGCAATCACAGGTGCTGTGAGATCTGCAATACCTAGGTATGAAGACAAATTTACACCATTTTTCTTTAATTTTTCTGAATTTTACAGTTTCTTTGTTTGTAGGAAGCCAGGTTCAAGAACTGTCTACTGCAGCCCTTGATTATCACAGGGTAGTTCAAGAGAACAGGAATTTGTACAATATGGTTCAAGATCTGAAGGGTTAGTGCAATTTCAACAAGTATAAGTTTAATAATGTTAATGATTTTAATACTAAACAATGACTAAAACATCCAGGTAACACATACGAGTTTACTGCTTAATTAGGCCGTCCTCGAACATAGAAAGCAAAAAACACGATAGATTTTATCGGAGAGGATAGCTCGATGGTTATCTTGGACCCATAAAAAAAACCCAACTAATCTCACCGAATTTACAGAACCCTAATGCCCTATAATTCCAACCATTTTAACCATTCATGCTCAAATTTTATAACTTCCATCCACTTCCTTCCCTAGAGATCCATTATATTCATTTTAACATCAAAACAACCAAGTAATTGAGAAAAGAAAACCAATTTTCGTGCAAAATAAAAAGTTCTGGGGTCGAATTTAAATGGAAAATTTCTCATAGTTCGGGGGCTAAATTGTCAAAATAAAAAGTTTAAGGGATGAATTGTCAAAATAAAAAGTTTGGGGATCGAATTGTCAAATTAAAATGTACAACAGTAAATTGAAAACGCCTCATATTTCCGTGATCGAATTGTCAAAATAAAAAGTTCGGAGACTAAATTTAAAACTTCTCATAGTTCGGGGCAAAGTTTGGGGCCGAATTGTCAAATACAAAGTTCCGAGGATGAATTGTCATAATAAAAAGTTCGGGGACCGATTTGTCAAAATAAAAAGTTCAGGGACTGAATTGAAAATGCCTCATAGTTCGGCGGTCGAATTGTCAAAATCAAAAGTTCAGGGACCGATTGTGAAAATAAAAAGTTCGGGGACTAAATTGAAAAATTCTCAAAATTTGAGGACCGAATTGTCAAAATAAAAAGTTCAAGGACTGAATTGTCAAAATAAAAAGTTCGGGGCCGGAAGTGAAACTCCTCAAAGTTCGGGGACCGAATTATCAAAATAAAAAGTTCGGGGACTGAATTAAAAAAAATAAAAAGTTCAGGGACTGAATTGAAAATTCCTCCAAGTTCAAGAAACTGAATTGTCAAATAAAAAGTTCGAGGACTGAATTGTCAAAATAAAAAGTTCGGGGCCTGAAGTGAAACTCCTCAAAGTTCGGGGACCGAATTATCAAAATAAAAAGTTCGGGGACTGAATTAAAAAAAATAAAAAGTTCAGGGACTGAATTGAAAATTCCTCAAAGTTCAAGAACTGAATTGTCAAAATAAAAAGTTCGAGGACTGAATTGTCAAAATAAAAAGTTCGGGGCCTGAAGTGAAACTCCTCAAAGTTCGGGGACCGAATTATCAAAATAAAAAATTCGGGGACTGAATTAAAAAAAATAAAAAGTTCAGGGACTGAATTGAAAATTCCTCCGATGAAAGTTCCGATTTGGGTGAGCTTCATGAGCTTCATTTGAATTTCCAATTTGATTTGACTCCGGCGCAGTCGCCGGTGAGCGGCTATTCGTTTCCGTACTGTCGAACGAATTCGGAGACATCAGCTTTCTCAGTCGATGATAATAGCTATATTTCGAGTGAACCTTCTCCTTCATGCTGGTCGTCTTCCAAGCTCCGAACCTTAATCTCAGAACTTCAAAACAGACAAGGAATTAAACAGTACGAAAGCTTCGTTGAAGAAAAGATCGACGATCAAGAACCAGTAGATTCCGGTGAGTCCAGATATTTTCCAGCATTGCTCGAACATTCTTTTCCAAGAAACAGATTCTTTCTGACACCATCAAACCCATTTTTCCATTTTCGCAGAGATTGAAATGGTCAAGGAAAGATTTGCGAAGCTTTTATTGGGAGAAGACATGTCCGGCAGCGGAAAAGGCGTTGGCACGGCGGTGACAATCTCAAACGCCATCACAAATCTATACGGTGATCTTCGTGGAACAGACTAAGACATTGCATCTTTACTTTTGCCATAAATCTCATTCCTCACTTATTGATTAAAATTTCTGTAACATAGCAACTGTTTTCGGGCAAAATCTGAGACTGGAACCTCTGAAAATGGAGAAGAAGGTGATGTGGAAGAGAGAAATGAACTGTTTATTATCGGTGTGCGACTACATCGTGGATTTTTTTCAAGAATCGCATTTGTTTGGGGAGGGAGGGAGGGAGGGAAAGAGAGAGAGAGAGAGAGAGAGAGGGAGAGAGAGGGTAGTTTGGTAAATTTAAAAGGGTATCTGTCAATTTTAACTGAAAAATTGACGGCAGGGTTTGAATTGCAAACGTTTTATACGTTAGGGTTTGATTGGGTACAAAACAAACGTTAGGTACCAAATGGTCACTGACCTCATACGTTGGAGTCTAAATGGTACTTTTCCCAAGTTTTTAATTAAGTCCCCAAACTTTTTATTTTGACAATTCGGCCCCTGAACTTTGAGAAGCTTTTAATTCAATCCCTGAACTTTTTATTTGGACAATTCGATCCCTAAAATTTTTTATTTTGACAATTCGATCCCCGAACTTTTTATTTTGACAATTCAGTCCTCGAACTTTCAGGATTTTTCAATTCAGTCCCCAAACTTTTTATTTTAACAATTCGGTCCCTGAACTTTGAGGAGTTTTCAATTCAGTCCCCGAACTTTTTATTTTGACAATTCGGTCTATAGCACCCGGTTCTTTTGAACCAACTCTTTTCTTTCAAACATTTATGTCACGTTGTAAATGGTAATAATAAAAGTATGGCTATTGAGTGGTATAAGGGTAACTTGAATTTATGAGTGGATAACCTATTTAAAGGAAAAGGTTTAGTGATAAATGCACTATAGCCGCCACTGTTCCATCTTTACTCCTTTCGGTATCCGGCTCAAGCTCAGCAGAGCTCTCGGCGATTCTCCCACCCATTTTCCCTTTCAACCTAGTAAGTTTTCCTCATTTCTCTTAAGTTTAAGCAGTTAGATAGCTGAAGGAGCGCAATGTAGGGATTTTGCGTATCCTGTGAAGTAGTGTAGATTCGGGTTTAGTGTGAAATTTGGAAAGGCTCAGTGAATAGAACTCCTAACGGTCCACTTAGGTTTTATGAATGCTTTAGAATTAGGATTAGTAAGGATTGGTTTAACGCTCCATTTATGGTTCTAGGTGAGCATTTCTGAAGCAACTCCTAACTGAGTATCCACCAGGAATCCAAGTAAGTGAAGTTTGCTTGTGCCTTCGGGCCTACATCACAAAACAGTAGGATTTTTATTTATTGAATGTGCTTACATGTTATGCATCATATTTCTGAAATTATACGAAAATGAATTTACATGGTTTGTCTGAGCAATGAATGAATGTACTGAACAGTTATGTGAAACAGATACACTGTTAAGGGAAATAATCCAACCCTTAATGAGACAGTGGATGCTTATACTTTGGGAAAATTGATCCAACTCCCAACTTCACAGGGGGATCTGAACAGTTATGAGAATCAGATTCACTGTTAAGGGAAATAATTCGCCCCTTAATGAGCCAGTGGATATTTATACTTTGGGAGAGTTGATCCAGCTCCCAATTTCACAGGGGGATCTGAACAGAATCGATACATGAATAACTGAGATGAGAAAGTAGAAATTGCATGTTTAGGAATTTGTGTTTCAGCATTTTCACTCCATTACTGCTTTACTTGCTTAGCATTAGGCTAATAGATGAGTTTTGTGATGTAGGTGAAGAAGTGATAGCAGGTGTGTTTTCTGAGTCTACTGAGGACTAGACTGGTTGGAGGAGTGCATCATTGTAACAGACTGGCAGCTGATGGGGCGGTTTAACTGGTGTCAGTGGTTGTGAAGGTTTAGTGAACGTTGATTTCAATTTGAGTATGTTAAACTTTCTAATGAAAGAAGTCGCTTAGATGTTTTCAAAAATATTTTGAGACCCTTCTGATGTTAGTATTCCGTTAGTTTTAATACTGGATTTTTACTGGATTTGAGATATGCAACGATTTGAATTATTTCTGAATGTTTCAGTAAAGTGAGTAAATTCCTTCTGTAGTTAGAGTTGTGTTGTATGGCTAGAAGTAGTTGGAGTGTCATTTTGAACTTTATCGGAAGATGAAGTTATATTTCTATCTGAAGATGTAAGTAGGAAAATTGTCGTTTAGTGATCGGTATGTGAAGTTTATTCTACCGGTGGATATAGAGTAAAGTCGATTGAATGAGGAAATCATCCGGCTGACGTCACCGGTGGATATAGAGTAAAGTTAATCGGATGAGGAAATCATCCGGCTGACGTCACCAGTGGATATAGAGTAAAGTCGATCGGATGAGAAAATCATCCGGCTGACGTCACCGGTAGATGTAGGATGTATTTTGTCGTTTTGTGACCGGATGATGTAGCCAAAACTTTGTCGTTTTGTGACCGGATGATGTAGCCGAAACCTCGTCGTTTTGTTATCAGGAAAAGCCTTCCGTTTTCTAAGTCAGTTCCTTTCGGTTGACCTCGTTCTTCGGATGATGTGTTTGACTTTCTTAAATTTTAAGTATTTCACGCCTAAACCTTTATCCCTTCCGGCTGAATTATTTTTTTAATATTTTATTCGATCATTCAAACATTGTTGCATAGTTTTGCTCAACTCTATTTTTGCTCGAAGATTTTTCCGCTGCAAGTTTTCATGTTTTATCAAACGTTAAAATTTGAATTCCGAAGGAAGTTTTAAATTCGGTCCAAGGTTTCTTAGTAATATCCGGGTTCATGTGTAACAAACCGGGTTCAGAAAACTCGGGGCGTTACAGTATGGTATCAGAGACATTCAGTTAAACCGTTCAAAAGATTACTCATCAGTGTCGATCGTTGTATGGAAGTACTTCAACAACTGTAAGTGTTTATGTTACCCTTAGTTCATAGATATTTAAGAGTGTAAATAACCCTATGCAGGAATTTAGTACAAATGGCCAGACGCCCAGGGAGACCTAGAGTGCCTAGAGAAATGCCAAATGTGAGAGGCGAAGAGGAGCCTAGTGTTGTCAGGCAGCTGACAGAATTGATGCGTCAACAGTCTGATCAGTTAGGTGTGTTATTGAATCGGGAAGCACAAGGAAGTGCCAACTCGGGTTCTAGCAGTGAACATTCTGGAGATAGATTCCGGAGACTAAGACCACCCACATTTGATGGACAGTCATCTGATCCAGTTATTGCTGAAGGATGGCTTAGAAAGATTGAAAGTATGTTTAGGTGTGCCAACATAGGAGAAGGAGACAAGGTCACGTTGACAACCTTTCATTTAGCTGGTGAAGCTCAACTCTGGTGGGAAACAGTAAAGACCACCACAGATGTTTTGGCGATGCCTTGGTCGCAATTCAAAGACATTTTCTACGGGAAGTATTTCAACAGCACTGTCTAAACAGCAAAGAAGTTGGAATTCCTGAACTTGAAGCAGACAGGGTCTGTGGCTGAGTACAGTAGGCAATTTGAGTCTCTGTCCAGGTTTGCTGGACATTTTGCTCACAAAGACGAGGATAAAGTGTTCAAATTTATGCATGGACTGAAGCCAGAAATTTACCGGGGAGTTAAATTCTGTGGTATTAAAGGTTTGACATTCAGCGAGGTTGTGTCCACTGCTCTGGAAGTGGAAGAAGCTAAAAGGAAGTGTGCTGGAACAAAGGAGGCCCCACAAAGGTTTAACCAGCCACACCAACAGAGAGGAACGAAGAGGCCAAGTGAAGGCCAGAATAGCAAAGGAGCAGGAGGGAAGGTGCGAAATGTCAGGAAATTTCTCCAATGTCCTAAATGTTCGAAGAACCACCCGGGTGAATGCAGACTGGGCTTTGAAAAGTGTTTCAACTGTGAGGAGGTTGGACACACATACAAAGAGTGCTCGAAGCCTAGAGTCACCAGATGCTACAACTGTAACAAGGTTGGTCACATTAGTAGAGACTGTCCAGTTCCTAAGAGTGGCCATGCTATGATTAAACCAAGAATTTTCTCCATGATGGAATCGGGGGATGATGAACAGCCTGCTGTGGTGTCAGGTACAATATTGATCAACTCTGTGCCTGCTTTTACTTTAATAGATTCTAGTGCAACACATTCATTTATAGCATTTGCTTTTGCTATTAAGTTAGATGTACAGTTTACCCCTTCCATGCATGTGTTTAATGTTGCATTGCCTTCTGGTGAACGCAAGCACTCTAACCAAGTGATGCTTAACAGTGAAGTGTTAGTAGGAAATGTAAGTCTACCTGCTGATCTTATAATTATGGATATAATAGGATTTGATGTAATCCTAGGAATGGACTGGTTGTTTAAACATCATGCCACAATAGATTGTAGGATTGAAATAGTTAGCTTCCAACCTCCTGGTAGTTTGAAGCATACCTTTCAAGATTCAAAGAAGAGTAAGGAAATGTCTGTGATGACTTCTATTAACCCAAGACCTTCCCTGTGTGGAGAGTATTTGTGCTTCTTAGCTAGCGTTTTAGACCCACAGCTTGTAGGAAAAGCAAATCCTCAGAATGTCCTAATGGTCCAAGACTTCCCCGAAGTATTCTTAGATGACCTTCCTGGTTTACCACTAGATAGAGAAATTAAATTTGTTGTGGATGTTTACCCTAGAGCCGAGCCTGTGTCTAAGAATCCATATAGATTAGCTCCAACTGAACTTAAGGAATTAAAGAAACAATTGGAGAATCTATTGGAGAAAGGGTTCATACGCCCAAGCTTTTCACCGTGGGGTGCACCTGTCCTTTTTGTCAAGAAGAAAGATGGATCAATGCGTATGTGCATTGATTATAGAGAATTGAATAAGTTAACTGTCAAAAATAAATACCTTTTGCCGAGAATTGATGACTTATTTGACCAGCTTAGGGGTGCAAGAGTTTTCTCTAAGATTGACCTTAGGTCCGGTTATTACCAACTGAAGGTAAAATCTGAAGATATCCCAAAGACTGCCTTTCGCACAAGATATGGACATTATGAGTTTTTTGTTATGTCTTTTGGTTTGACAAATGCACCAGCAGCCTTCATGGATCTCATGAATAGGGTGTTTCACGAGTATTTGGACAAGTTTGTCATAGTATTCATAGACGACATTCTGATCTATTCTAGAACTAAGGAGGAGCATGCAAGGCATTTGAGTTTGGTATTAGGATTACTAAGGTAGCACCAACTTTATGCCAAGTTTTCTAAGTGTGAGTTCTGGTTGGACCAAGTTCACTTTTTAGGACATGTCATCTCTGGGGACGGCATATCTGTTGATCCAGCAAAAGTTCAAGCAGTTAAGGAGTGGCCCCAACCGAAGAGTGCTACTGATATTCGAAATTTTCTTGGACTAGCAGGGTATTACAGAAAGTTCATTGAAGGATTTTCAAAGATTACTACACCCTTTACTAAGTTAACAAGGAAAAATGTGAAGTATATATGGACGGATGAATGTGAACATAGTTTCATGACCTTGAAACAGAAATTAACCAATGCTCCAATTCTGACCCTTCCTGTCGATAATGGTAAGTTTAGCATTTACTGTGATGCTTCCAAGATTGGTCTTGGATGTGTGTTAATGCAAGATGGTAAAGTAATAGCTTATGCCTCTAGGCAGTTGAAGACACATGAGAAGAACTACCTTACCCATGACTTAGAATTAGCTGCAGTTGTATTTGCACTTAAGATTTGGAGGCATTACTTGTATGGACAGTCTTGTGAGATATTTTCAGATCATAAGAGCCTGAAGTAAATCTTCACACAGAAGGAACTAAACATGAGGCAACGTCGATGGTTGGAATTTGTAAAAGACTATGATTTTGAGATTAAATATCATCCCGGCAAAGCAAATGTCGTGGCTGATGCTTTGAGTAGAGTAACAACATCAACCCCATCCATGATTTTCAGTATGCCATTAGCTTTAGAGTCAGAATTTCAAAAATTTAACCTAGAAGCAGTAACCAGTGTATCAGCTATACTATCAGCCATAACCTTAAAGCCTACCATTCTAGAGAAAATAGAGGAAGCTCAGACGAATGATGATGAGTGTAACAAGTACAAGTCAAGCATGAATTCTATGGACCAATCAGATTTTAACTATTCTGCTAATGGGATCCTCAAGTTTAGAAATAGGTGATTTGTTCCCGCCATTAAAGAACTTCGGGATGAGATCCTTTCCGAAGCACATTCTTCTAGATTTTCTGTCCACCCTAGTAGTACAAAAATGTACAAAGATCTTAAACAGCATTATTGGTGGCCAGGCATGAAGAGAAGCGTGGCAGAATATGTAGAATCGTGTTTGTGCTGTCAGCAGATTAAGGCCGAGCATCAGAGACCTTCAGGAACATTGCAACCCTTACCAGTTCCTGAATGAAAATGGGACCACATAACGATAGATTTTGTTGTTGGATTACCTAGGACAGCGAAGGGACATGATACAATTTGGGTGATAGTTGATCGTCTAACCAAATCTGCTCATTTTCTACCAATAAAGATAACTTACTCGATGGATCAGCTTGCTGAATTGTACGTGCAAGAGATTGTTAGATTGCATGGAGTTCCTTGTATCATAGTTTCAGATCGAGATTCCAGATTTACATCTAAGTTTTGGAAAAGTCTACATGAAGCTATGGAAACACAGCTTAGTTTTAGCACAGCTTTCCATCCTTAAACCGATGGACAATCAGAAAGAACCATCCAAACATTAGAAGATATACTCTGTGCCTGCGTACTAGATTTTCAAGGATCTTGGAGTAAATATTTATCACTGATGGAGTTTTCCTATAATAATAGTTTTCAGGCAACAATAGGAATGACACCGTACGAAGCATTGTATGGACGTAAATGCAGATCTCCTTTGTACTGGGATGAGGTTGGAGAAGTACAGTTGCTTGGTCCTGACCTTGTGCAACAAACTGTTGAGAAGGTTGCCCTCATCCGACAGAGAATTTTGGCAGCTCAGAGTCGACAGAAGAGTTATGCGGATTGTAGGCGTAGAGAATTGGAATTTGTAATTGGTGATGAAGTTTTTCTCAAGGTGTCACCATTCAAAGGAGTTGTGAGATTTGGGAAGAGAGGAAAGTTGAACCCCAGATACATTGGACCATTCTTGATCTTGAAAAGGATTGGGAAAACAGCCTACCAGCTACAGCTACCAACCTCTATGGAAGGAATCCATGATGTGTTTCATATCTCCATGCTTAAGAAATGTGTACGAGACCCTTCTCAGATTGTGGAACAGCAGAGTATTGAAGTTCATCCTACTCTTACATATGAGGAGAAACCGGTAAGGATCTTAGACTATGCAGTGAAGGTATTGCGCAACAAAGAGGTTCCACTAGTGAAAGTCTTATGGCACAACCAGAACGTTGAAGAGACAACTTGGGAGCGCCAGCAAGACATGATGGACCAATATCTAGGATTATTCAGGTACTAAATTTTGAGGACAAAATTCTTTTAAGAAGGGTAGATTGTAGCACCCGATTCTTTTGAACCAAGTCTTTTCTTTCAAACATTTATGTCACGTTGTAAATGGTAATAATAAAAGTAGGGCTATTGAGTGACTAGGCAAGGGTATAAGGGTAACTTGAATTTATGAGTGGATAACCTATTTAAGGGAAGAGCTTTAGTGATAGCCGCCACTGTTCCATCTTTACTCCTTTCGGTATCCGGCTCAAGCTCAGCAGAGCTCTCGGCGATTCTCCCACCCGTTTTCCCTTTCAACCTAGTAAGTTTTCATCATTTCTCTTAAGTTTAAGCAGTTAGATAGCTGAGAGAGCGCAATGTAGGGATTTCGCGTATCCTGTGAAGTAGTGTAGATTCGGGTTTAGTGTGAAATTTGGAAAGGCTCGGTGAATAGAACTCCTAACGGTGCACTTAGGTTTTATGAATGCTTTAGAATTAGGATTAGTAAGGATTGGTTTAACGCTCCGTTTATGGTTCTAGGTGAGCATTTCTGAAGCAATTCCTAACCAAGTATCCACCAGGAATCCAGGTAAGTGAAGTTTGCTTGTGCCTTCGGGCCTGCATCACAAAACAGTAGGATTTTTAATTATTGAATGTGCTTACATGTTATGCATCATATTTTTGAAATTATACGAAAATGAATTTACATGGTTTGTCTGAGCAATGAATAAATGTACTGAACAGTTATGTGAAACAGATACACTGTTAAGAGAAATAATCCAACCCTTAATGAGACAGTGGATGCTTATACTTTGGGAAAATTGATCCAACTCCCAACTTCACAGGGGGATCTGAACAGTTATGAGAATCAGATTCACTGTTAAGGGAAATAATCCGCCCCTTAATGAGCCAGTGGATATTTATACTTTGGAAGAGTTGATCCAGCTCTCAATTTCACAGGGGGATCTGAACAGAATCGATGCATGAATAACTGAGATGAGAAAGTAGAAATTGCATGTTTAGGAATTTGTGTTTTAGCATTTTCACTCCATTACTGCTTTACTTGCTTAGCATTAGGCTAATAGATGAGTTTTGTGATGTAGGTGAAGAAGTGATAGCAGGTGTGTTTTCTGAGTCTACTGAGGACTAGACTGGTTGGAGGAGTGCATCATTGTAACAGACTGGCAGCTGATGGGGCGGTTTAACTGGTGACAGTGGTTGTTAAGGTTTAGTGAACATTGATTTCAATTTGAGTATGTTAAACTTTCTAATGAAAGAAGTCGCTTGGATGTTTTCAAAAATATTTTGAGACCCTTCTGATGTTAGTATTCCGTTAGTTTTAATACTGGATTTTTACTGGATTTGAGATATGCAACGATTTCAATTATTTCTGAATGTTTCAGTAAAGTGAGTAAATTCCTTCTGTAGTTAGAGTTGTGTTGTATGGCTAGAAGTAGTTGGAGTGTCATTTTGAACTTTATCGGAAGATGAAGTTATATTTCTATCTGAAGATGTAAGTAGGAAAATTGTCGTTTAGTGATCGGTATGTGAAGTTTATTCTACCGGTGGATATAGAGTAAAGTCGATCGGATGAGGAAATCATCCGGCTGACGTCACCGGTGGATATAGAGTAAAGTTAATCGGATGAGGAAATCATCCGGCTGACGTCACCGGTGGATATAGAGTAAAGTCGATCGGATGAGAAAATCATCTGGCTGACGTCACCGGTAGATGTAGGATGTATTTTGTCGTTTTGTGGCCGGATGATGTAGCCAAAACTTTGTCGTTTTGTGACCGGATGATGTAGCCAAAACTTTGTCGTTTTGTGACCGGATGATGTAGCCGAAACCTTGTCGTTTTGTTATCAGGAAAAGCCTTCCGTTTTCTAAGTCAGTTCC
Organism: Begonia masoniana; assembly: GCA_022432975.1. NCBI lineage: Eukaryota > Viridiplantae > Streptophyta > Magnoliopsida > Cucurbitales > Begoniaceae > Begonia > Begonia masoniana. Next base: position 34,126,754 of record CM039515.1, read on the forward strand.
TTCCGGTTGACCTCGTTCTTCAGATGATGTGTTTGACTTTCTTAAATTTTAAGTATTTCACGCCTAAACCTTTATCCCTTCCGGCTGAATTATTTTTTTAATATTTTATTCGATCATTCAAACACTGTTGCATAGTTTTGCTCAAATCTATTTTTGCTCGAAGATTTTTCCGCTGCAAGTTTTCATGTTTTATCAAACGTTAAAATTTGAATTCCGAAGGAAGTTTTAAATTCGGTCCAAGGTTTCTTAGTAATATCCGGGTTCATGTGTAACAAACCGGGTTCAAAAAACTCGGGGCGTTACACGATCCCTGAACTTTTTATTATGACAATTCAGTCCTCGAATTTTTTATTTTGACAATTCGGCCCCCGAACTATTAGAAGTTTATAATTCAATCCTCAAATTTTTTATTTTGACAATTCGGCCCCCAAACTTTGAGGAGTTTTCAATTCAGTCCCCGAACTTTTTATTTTGACAATTTAGTCCCTGAACTTTTTATTTTGACAATTCGACCCCTGAACTTTTTATTTGACAATTCGACCCCCAAAATATGAGGCATTTTCAATTTACTGTTGTATATTTTAATTTGACAATTCGATCGCCAAACTTTTTATTTTGACAATTCAGCCCCTGAACTTTTTATTTTGACAATTCGGCCCCCGAACTATGAGAAGTTTTCCATTTAATCTCCGAACAAATGTCACTTCTATTGATAGTGTTAATCTTGATAGTCTAGTAATTTGCTTTACTATTTATCTTTTTATTCCACTTCCATGAGGGTAATACGATCCCTATAAATGTCATGCAAATTTTGATCCGCCTTCAAATTGTTGGAGTCTAGTAAGTTGTTGTATGGATACATTATGTATGTAATACCCAGCTTTTCGGGATATTAATATTTTAATATAAATAGTATTTTTGTAAATATGTCAAATCAAACTTGTTTTACGAAAAGAAAGCGTTATTAGAATCCTAATTATTAATATGGATTTTAGGAAAATTATGGGAATTTTCGGAGTTATGATGTTAAATTACGAAAATTATGTTTCTCATAATAGAATGGACATTTTAGTAAAAATAGTAAACGAGTTCCGATTTGCGAACGGGCAGTTTTATTAGGACTCTAATAATAAGTTGGAATTATTGGTGAAATAAGGAAGTTTGGAGAAACCGAATCGTTAACTAGTTAACGAAATAAGGGACGAAATAAATAGAAAATAAGTACTAAGGGCATTATAGTAATTTTGCAAACCAAATTATATTAAAACATGATATTATCCTTCTCCTTCACCATTTCCACGCGAACTCCATTTCTTCTCTCTCTCTCTCCAGGCGATTTTCATCGCCTCTCACAGCGATTCCTCACGCCGGCGACCGATCTCCTCTCTGATCGTCTCGATTCTTCGCAATTTCTTCTCTGATCCCGACCCTAGGTATGATTCTAAGGTTTTAGGAAAGTTTATTTCGATTTTTACGGAGTTTAAACGATTAGGGTTTCGTTTAGGGTTTTGTGAAAAACGCGATTTAGGGTTTGAAATTGATAGGTTTACTAAATTTATGAATGTATTGAACGTATGGAGCGTTATTGGACGAAGTTAAGTGATTTAGGACGAATGTTAGGGTTTGATGAATTTTCGACATTTTTGGAAAAACTCGTTAATGGGGGTTTGAGGTATCGAGCGTAAATTGTTCGATAAAATGCCTTGCTTAGTTAAATTAGAATTTTAGGAAACTCCTTTAGTTAAGGATTTCATTAATTTGGACGTTAACGGTTCCAACGCGTTTTAATGATAATTATTGTGAATTGCCTTAGATGAACCACGCTATTGGACGGAGCTAGCATTGCAACGGACGCGAGGTAAGTCTTCGCGACTTGTTTGGCCAATTGGCCTACATCATAAGACTTTATGTTGTTCGAGGAAATTGGAGAATATAGGTTGTGTTGGGCGAATAGGTTGGGTAGTTAGTTTTGGTTAAGTGTAGTATGTTTAAATTCATTGTTTGTTTATGCTCTAATTATGTTTATAGCATTGCACATGTTCACGCATCATGTTCCTGAAATGCATTAAAAAAGAATTTCTATGCATGTTTTCATGAAAAGGAAAAGGATAACGGGGGGCATGTTTTCCCCCCGGGTAGATACGAGGGGCTATCCAATTGTCGGATGTGCCGCTTCTATCTACTGAGAGCGAGGCCTCGGTGATGTATATGTAATGAAATGAAATGAATAGCGAAAATGTAGGATGCATGATTTATGAATTGTACATGCATAGCATTCATATGCATTCACGTAGATTTACTGAGCCTCTAGCTCACATTTTTATGTCCATGGTGTAGGTGATATCGAAACAGGTGAGGACGACGTTCATCCTCCTGAAGCATGAGTTCAGTTGAAGAAGAATGGTCGCGGGAGTGTGGTGGCGCAGTCGATGTTTAACCTGACCCGTGGGGATGTACGTATGTGTTTTGAGGGTGTTTGGGTGATTTTGGGCTAATGGTGGATTAGATAGTTTAATTGTATAGTTAATACATTTTAGGATGTTTGGTTCTGGTTAACTGACAGAATGATGCATAGATGTTTTGGTAAACTGTTTTACAAAACGTTTTGTTAAGGTTTTTATTTAAGCTTTATGGAACTGCTTGGTAATTTTAACAGGGGGAAACGGTTAAGTTTTAAACGGATCCACGCGGTTTGTTTTTATGAAATCGGATTACGTTTTAAACGTGTTTTGAGTCGGTTTTGGGTGAGGTTATGGGAGATGTATGAGTGAGTTTATGTTGAAATTGTATGGTTGTGATGTGTGTGTTAGGAGTATAGGTATGCAGGGGGAAAAGGAAAGAAAGGAAAAGAGGAGCGCAAGTCCTTTGGAAATCCAGAGGACTTGGCGATCGATCGCCAGGGAGGGCGATCGATCGCCCCTTATGGTCGCCACTCCCTGGATTTTCCAGAGAGTGTTCCGATTGATCGCCACAGTGAGGGGCGATCATTTGCCCATCCATATTTTTGTGGTGGCGATCGATCGCCTGTTTTGGGCGATCGATCGCCCCTACATTTTAGGGACGTCTGTCCCTTTTTGCCCCTGTTTTGTCTTGTTTCACTAGCCGATCGTTTTTATTAGATTTTTATTAAGTTTTTATTGTTTTAAATAAATGTTTTAAGTTTTATTTAAATTGTTTTATGTGATATTCAATGGTTTTAAAATAGATTTTAACGAATTAGTCCACGAATTAAATTCCGCTAAAACGTTTCAAAGTTTATTTAAGGATAAAAAAAAATATAATACGATAAAATAAGGGTTAGGTTTAAGGGTCGTCACAATGTACTTCATCTCATAGGCTAATGTTATGATATTCCTCTCTCTCAGATGAACCAAGTTTAGGTTCAAGCTGTAACACTCAAAAAAAAAATTTAATCGTACGATTTAATTTCTAGCTTCATATAATGATGATATATTTAGTATGGTTAAATTAGATAATAGAATTTCAGGGGGGATTTAAAATAGAGGCTAACACATGTCATGAGGGAAAAGAAGAAAAGAGGAAAACAAATTTTAAAGTAAACCAAGGCATTTGGTGTTGAAGACAACAAAAAGGAAAGAATCACATTGGAAAGATGAAATAGAGAAGAAGAAATGGAGTTTTGAAAGGTCAACAAGTGTAAGACCAATAGCAATTAACATTTAGGGGTCAAAGAGAATTGATGATCCAATAAGAATGGAGGTTGAAGTCAAAATTTTGGTTGAATGGGTGGATGGCAAGGCTTTGATGTGAGAAAGCATGAGATGAAGAAAAGGGAGAAGAAGAAGTAGGGGGGTGGTTTAGTAATTTCCTCCATGGGTAGGTTGTTAAGACTTATCCTCTAAGTGTGTTATGTGAATGAAGAACTTATCTCTTTCACTCTTCTCCTCCACGTTTCTTTCTTCCCAATTGTCAACCCTCCCTTCCCTCAAAAGCTTCATTCCTCGCAAGAGAAATCAAGGTAAGTTAGAAGTTGTGTATATGCAAGATGCTAGTTATAAGGTGATAAAATTAGAGTTTTGTTGGGTTTTATGGAGATTTGATAAACTCTAATGGAGATGTACGAAAATTGGTTTTCTTTTCTCAATTACTTGGTTGTTTTGATGTTAAAATGGATATAATGGATCTCTAGGGAAGGAAGTGGATGGAAGTTATAAAATTTGTGCATGAATGGCTAAAATGGTGGGAATTATAGGGCATTAGGGTTCTGTAAATTCGGTGAGATTAGTTGGGGTTTTTTTATGGGTCCAAGATAACCATCGAGCTATCCTCTCCGATAAAATCTATCGTGTTTTTGCTTTCTATGTTCGAGGACGGCCTAATTAAGCAGTAAACTCGTATGTGTTACCTGGATGTTTTAGTCATTGTTTAGTATTAAAATCATTAACATTATTAAACTTATACTTGTTGAAATTGCACTAACCCTTCAGATCTTGAACCATATTGTACAAATTCCTGTTCTCTTGAACTACCCTGTGATAATCAAGGGCTGCAGTAGACAGCTCTTGAACCTGGCTTCCTACAAACAAAGAAACTGTAAAATTGAGAAAAATTAAAGAAAAATGGTGTAAATTTGTCTTCATACCTAGGTATTGCAGATCTCACAGCACCTGTGATTGCATGTCCTACAAACTCTTTTTTTGCTCTAGAATATAAGGATTTCAGGTTCTGCAATATGAACATTTTCTTCCATAAGTATGCAACAATCTCAAGTATTTTCAAGTAAGGCATCCGTGGACAAAGATAGAAAGAACAGTCTATTTCTAATCAATTTTTTCAAAAATTAAATTCAAACTAGAAATTCTAGTGGGGAAGCATAAGAACAGTAAGAATTATACCATGAGTTCCTTCTCTTGCGTTTGAAATAACTGGAGGTGGTGGCTGCTTCTATGCTGATAAACTCTGCCACACTTTTAAACAAATGTAAATATGTTTAGCAATTGATAGTATAATATTTTAGTTCCTACATGTAGTACGATGGATTAGAAGCTTAGTTTGCGAATATCTTCGGTAAGCAAAAGAACGAGCAAGATGGATTATATGATAACTCCGAGTCCGTACTCGCGAAGCATATCTATTTTCTATAAGAATGCAGTTGGATGAAGTATTTTATGTAACTCTTATAAATGTATATGTTGTTCTTGTTCATGAAGCAGAACAAAAAGTTCCTGATTACTCGGAGAAGAGGATTAAAGGAATGTACCTTGGGATCATCTGGGTTCGATAAGTAATCAAGAGCAGTTAATGGCGAATGATCGGGTGATCGGCTTTGTTCTTTCTGTAAAACCCTTAAGACTGATTGGAACTGTTAAGTATTCATCAGTTAGTGTTTATAAAAGGAGTTGAAAACTATTGAAATCAGACTAACTTCAGGAAGCTTTTCTTGAAGTTGTTCTTCCAAACAACTTGACATAATCTTCATAAGTTGTCTAATACCATCCTGCAAACAAACATAGGATCACAAAACCCAAATAAAAATCAAAGTTAAATTCTTAAGGAAAAAAAAAAAAACATCTCAACAAATTATCAATACCATATCTCGAGTTCGCAAGGAAGCGAGAAGCTTGCCATCAATGTTTTCCTTTTTGTCTACCAAACAATCAACAAGTGACCTGACGATTAATTCTGAAAAATTTTCAGCAAGATAGTAAGAATCAAATAGCCTGTACTGATTATACAATTTCCGAATCAAATAGAACAACCCATTTCTGTAACAAGCATTCAAATCAACATAAAAATAGGCAGAGAGAGAAAGAGAGAGAGAGAGAAGGAAAGAAGGAAAGAAGGGCATCAAACAATCCTTCAAGGTTGCCATTTTCAATTTTAAAAGCTGTCTGTTTTTCACTTATTGCAGACATCTCCAAGCGCCGACAAGGGTCTGATGAATTCAATAATGGAGGTCTCGAATGAATTCTACTAGCAGAATGCACAGCCATAGGAGATCCCATTTCCATTGTTCATCTTCTTCCACTCAGTAAAAAGATTTAAGAGCTAATATACAGTCCACAACCTTCGCTGTTGATCCTGAGTCTAATGTCTCCTGAGGATGACTCAGAAGAATGATTCAATCAGTTCTTTCTCTCATAAATGCATATATTCAGACGATTACTAACTTCCGAAAGTAGTTTACCCTTTCTAGATCAGAAGCTTCAAAAGCAGGAAGCTCCAACTCTTCCATGGCGACCAAAAAGTTTCTAACATTCTTAAAGTACTGATAGGCCGGCAATGGCTGAAATTCGCGGGATATTGATTTTGAAGTTGATGGATTTTCAACAACCTTCAAAAATTCTCAAAACCAATTAGTAGGAAAATGAAAGAATTCATGAGCTCCTTCATTGGCTGAACAATAATTACTCAAAAAGAAAAACTCTCTTTTCATCATCAAAACACATTCTACGTTGAGCACTGATCCTGGGTGAATTTTGTTGATTGCATTACAAAGAACCAGCCCATTTCTTAGGCAAGAAATGAATTCTCTCTGTTGGTTGATTCGAAATACTTATCGGACCAACTAAACTTTGCAGCCACCTTGAAGCTTCATATCGCCTCCAAGCTACAATATTCAGCAAAATCAATCTTCTCCGATACTCTAAAAACTCATATTTTTCAATCATAGATTAGGTCACAGCCTAAAAATTGAAACAAAAACATTGATCCCACCGTCTCATAATTTTATAAATTCTACAAAACTTACTGACCAATATAAATTTCCTGATTTCCTTACGGATACCATTTTCTTTCCGCCATTTTCTTCATTCTATCAAATCTCCATGCAAAAGAAGAAGGGTTGAAACAGAAAAAGAGAAACTAACCTGCTTCTTCACCTGCTTCTTCAGCTTTTCTTGATGCGAGCGTTAGATGAAAATCGTAAAGACTCTTAGTTGAAGCATCCTCCATTGAATCCAAATTCCCCAGCTCCGGCGAAGGGTAACCCCGGCTTTTTAGAGAGAGAAACGCAGCAAGAAAATGGAGTATTTTATGGGAAGGCACTTGAAGTTGTAACGTTAATATTTTTTTAATTCAAATTTGTGGGGGCCGCCTATGCATGGAGTAATCTAAACCGTCCACTTTACTATTGAATCGGGTTTAACGGCTAGGATTCATGTCATTTTTGGGGTGGGTATTTTATTTACTTATTGGGGTAATGGGCCCAGGTCTTGGTTCCGACTGTTATGGCCTTCTTTTAGTTCTATTTTTCTTAGCATCAAATAAAATACAATACAATGTCAAATAAAATGTTCAAATAAATCCAATATCTTTTGTTATTTTTTTAAATTAATCTCAGTTTCTTATTTACTTTATAAATTAATTTTTAAATAAATACTAAACGATATTGGATTTATTTAAACACTTTTTCACATGTTCACCACATCATGAATAGATAATATAAATTTTTTTGTGATTTTCTAAAACTTGTATGATTTATTATATAGTTTTATAAATTACTAAAATAAAATTACAATAAATCGTAAATGTGTTAAAAAATCACGAAAATTTTTATATTATCTTTTCATTAAGTAGTGAATATGTGGTAAAAATTTCAAGTGAATCTAATATCATTTGGTAATTTTTTAAATGAGGGTTTAACAAAATTATTGATGAAAAGTCAAACTGATAACAGAATCAAAGTACATGGTTAGTGTAACACCCGGCATTTTTGCCATGTAAATATTCCTTAAATTATTCAACGAGATTAATGGGAATATTTATGCAATGTGTATTTTTAATAATTGCTAATGTTTCCAATCGAATATGTGAGATTCATAAAATTAATTTGTGGAAACTAAATTGGTTAAAAACCAATGGCAGGGTAAATGGGGAAGAATTTAAGGTTGGTGGGAGGAAACCAATAGTTGAGTGACACGTGGCAGCTTGTTGAAGAAGCTAAGTTCTTCCTCCTACGTGAAACCCTCTTCACTTCTCTTCTCTGCTCTCTCTCTCTCCATTCTCCTCTTGGCATTCTCTCTTCCTGTCGACAAACAACCATCGAAGTTACTTCGATCTCCTCAGATTTCTTTTTGCTCCTCCACTAAGGTAAATGTCTTCTAATGCTAACCCATTTGGACAAGCAAAAAGTATGAGTTTTGCTGAAGTTTTAGGTTATGATATTTGGGAGAAAACTCTCAGTTTTTGTATGGAAACACATTCGTTGTTTTCTACAAGTCTGAATGGAGTTAACTGCATAATCTTCCAAGTTATTGTTAGCATTTGCAGCTCGTTTAATTTCTCTACATTGCAACAAACAGGTTCGAGCGTTCCAGGGACATTCGAGCATACTACATTGCAGCAAACAGGTAAGTTCATATCCGTAGGCTGGCCCTTAAGGCCCTACATCACGGAGGTACTAGGTTATATTGTTGTCGGGTTGTTTGGGTAGAAAAGTTAGAGTTATGTCCTGAGATGTCTGTATTTTCCGTTGTTTATTGCCTTATTTCTGTTATCTGCTAGTTTAAGTTCAGACACCGTTCATGCATACACGTTTTCCCAAAAGTTCATGCAAAACCGTTTTCTGTACACTGTTTGAAACTAAGTAAGATAAAATCTGAACTGAAATGTATCGGTTAAGTGTGGGACAGGAACTGACCCTCTGTTTCTGTATACTGTATTACTATATATGCCTATAGTGCACCCTCTACTTGTCAATTCCCCTATAAGCCCCACTTATACCCCTCTGCCACTGAAACGTAATATTCTGTACTGTCACTGTATTTCTGAAAGTTCATGCATAGTATTTTGCATCACTGCATATCTATTATGTTCTTACTAAGTTTTAGACTCATAGGTGAACTCCCTGATGTAGGTACTGAACCTAAAAATGAGGACTTTGTGCCTCAATCTGATGAATAGGTGGCTGGTGGATCGAGCTCATGGGGGTGTGGTTGCTGCAGCCAGACATGATTTCTGTTCAGAGGTTTCTGTAAAGCTTTTTCTGAAATTCTGGTTTTTGTGTTAAAAACTCTGTAGAAAACTTCTGTTTTGAGAAATTCTGAAATTTTATGTTAAGTTCAGTACTGTCTCTGAGATTTTAAAACAATGTATAGATTCTGTGTCAATGTTTAAAACCGCTGTATTTGACAGTTAAGTTTACATTCTAAAGTATTCTGGAATTGTTTGGGATATTTTCTATTAATCTGTGCATGGATGATTTCCGGTTTTGGAACTATCCATGTAGTCTGTTTCATTGAATCTGTTAATTTTAATGTATGTTCTACAACCTTGTTTAGAATCGAGTATTGAAGGTCTACAACCTTCATGCTTTCTGCTTGTGTTGTATTTGACAGTTTGATTATGTTCTGAAATATTCTAAAACGGTTTGGAATATTTTCTGTTAACCTATGCATGGATGGTCTCTGGTTTTTGAGCTATCTATGCAGTGTGATTATTCTTAAGTTTCTATTATGTATTCTATTGTGCTCGAGAACCATGTCTTGAAGTGGTTTGAGAATCTGAAACTTTTAGGTCTTCTGTTTTTATGCTCTCTGTCTGTGTGTTTTCCTGTCAAAAGTTGTATTTTTGCCTTAAAAACTACATCTTCCGATTTCATCCACCGCTGCCCGCTGCCCGTTTGTTTTGCTGCCTTTAGAAATCATGTCCACCGCTGCCCGCTCTTCTTTAGAAATTTCATCCACCGCTGCCCTTAAAATTTCGTCTTCCGCCCAGGTTTCTGTCTGTATCTTCCGGTTTGACGTCATCCATCTTCCGAATGACGTCATCTCCTCATCCGATCTCATCTGCTGCCTGAATCTTCCGCCTGACGTCACCCATCTTCCGGCTGACGTCACCACCTCTTCCGCCCAGTTTATTCACAGTTTCTGTCTATGACTTTCGATGAACACTGTTCATCTTTTGTCGTATCTGAATCCACCGATAGCCTTAATCTTCCGTCTGACGTCATCCTTACTTCTGTCTTTGCAAATGTATCTTCTGCCTGATGTCAGCTTACATCTTCCGCCCGATTTAATTTTATCACCCGCCTTGGTTTAATTTTCATCCACCGCCCAACAGTATTTTGTTTGTTTTTAAACTAAGTCTTCCGCCAGTCTTTCGCCAATGTTTCCTGTTTCCTGCTTCCATTTATATCTATTATCCAGAATCTCTTTCTCTGTTTTTCCCGTTTGATTTCGAATCCAAAGAACTTTCTCTCCCACTGTCAACGTTTTAAAAGTATAATGTTCAAAAAAAAAAATAGTCCCTGTTTTCTGTTATCTGTCCCGGAGTGACGGCTTGGCTCTCGGATTTCGAACGGGATCCGGTCTCGGGACGTCACAGTTATGGTATCAGAGAGACAAGGTTTTAAAACCGATTCTGTGAAATGTCTGACTGCATAACCTGCCACGTGAGATCGCTCCACCAACTGTAAGTGTTTAGGTTTCCGTAACTGTTCTGTTTATTAAATTTAGTAATTTTGTTTATAGGATTATTTTAGATATGGTGAGAGGACATCAGGAAGAGTCAAGCGAAAGCTCTCGTGCCATTGACCGACTAACTGAGCTAGTAGGAGTGCAGTCCCGTATGGTGGAACGCATGATGGCTAGGGAGGATAACGGGAATAACAACCACTGGAATGCTTCACGTGACAACAGTGGAGACAGATTTCGGCGACTCCAGCCGCCCTCATTTGATGGACTGTCTACAGACCCGACCCGCGCAGAGACTTGGATTCGCACTATGGAGAAGATGTTCAGTTATGCAGAAGTGGAAGACAACAAGAAAGTTATTTGTGCCACGTTCTATCTCACCGAAAGTGCTGGATTTTGGTGGGACACAGTACAGTCGACAACTGTGGCATTAAGCTAGGAAGGATTCACGAAAATCTTCTAGGAGAAGTACTTTGACCGAGGAGTGAGGAAGGAGAAGTTGCTTGAGTTCTCTCGGCTGCGACAATATGGGTCAGTGGCCGAATATGTTCAAAAATTTGAGTCATTATCCCGATATGCAACACACCTGGTGGCCACCGATGAGAACATGGTACACCAGTTCATTCAAGGTTTAAAACTAGACCTCTTACGTGGAATCACAACCGGGGGTTTTGATGAGGCACCATACACAAAAGTAGTGGTGAAAACCTATCAACTAGAGGCTTTAGAGGCGAAGTCTCAAAGACAGAGGGATTCATCAAGAGGGATCATTCGGAATACTCCTCAACAGCAGCAACAACAACAAAAGGGCCAAAACTTGCAACCTCAACAGCAACAAAACAGGGGCATTAAGAGGCCCAATGAGATCATCACTTACCCAGACAAAGGGAAGAGACCGATGGGAGATCCTCAGCTCACCGTATGCCCACGATGCCAGAGAAGTCACAGGGGTGAATGCAGACTTGCTACTGGCCAATGTTTCCGATGTGGCAAAGGAGGCCATCATGTCCGTGATTGCCCGATACCCGACACGAGACAGAATCAGGCCGTACCAAGAGTCTTTGCAATGATGGAGGATGATGATGATGCTGCTCAGCATACAGCTATTACAGGTACAATTTTGGTGTGTGACGTACCTGCATATACTTTGTTAGACACGGGGGCCACTCATTCATTTGTGGCCATGGACTTTGCGGGTAGAGAAAACTTGTGCCTAGCACCGTCAGATCAGCCCTACAGTGTCATGCTACCTTCCGGAGAGTTTATGCACTCCGAGCAGGCAGTGCAGGGTGATATAGTGTCAGTTGGAGACCAGAAATTGTATGCCAATCTTATCGTCATCGGTATAAAAGGATACGAAGTGATTTTGGGGATGGACTGGCTATTTAGACATCATGCCACCATCGACTGTAGATCCGGGCTCGTGACTTTTAAGCGCCCGAACGAGGTAAAGTTATGCTATCAGGCAATACCAAAGAAACACAGTGTGCCTGTTATATCCTCCTTGAAAGCTCAACGGCTGATGAGGTCAGGATGTGTCGGATTTCTTGCCCACGTAGTAGATGTTCAGAGGCAAGGTGTGGTCGAACTTCAAAATATTCTGGTGGTTCGAAACTTCCCTGAGGTTTTCCTAGATGACCTACCGGGATTGCCACCTGATCGTGAGATCGAGTTTGAAATCGATGTATATCCTGGTGCTGAACCGGTATCGAAGAATCCTTACCGTATGGCACCAATTGAGCTGAGGGAGTTGAAGACTCAGCTAAAGGAGTTGGTGGACATGGGCTTTGTACGCCCTAGTTTCTCTCCGTGGGATGCACCCGTCTTGTTTGTCAAGAAGAAGGATGGGTCCCTACGTATGTGTATCGACTACCGTGAGCTGAACAAGTTGACTATCAAGAATAAGTACTTGTTGCCAAGGATCAACAATTTGTTTGATCAGCTACAAGGGGCTCGGGTATTCTCAAAGATTGACTTGCGCTCCGGTTATTACCAGTTGAAGGTCAGAGCTGAAGATATTTCAAAGACCGCATTCAGGACCCAATACGGACACTACGAGTTCTTAGTTATGTCGTTTGGGCTGACTAATGCCCCGGTGGCATTTATGGACTTGATGAACAGGATATTCCAGGACTTCCTGAATAAATTTGTGATCGTTTTTATCGACGACATCCTGGTCTATTCTCGGAATGCAGAGGAGCATAAGGAGCACTTGGCTATTGTGCTGTCAACTCTAAAACAGCATCAGTTATATGCCAAACTATCAAAGTGTGAATTCTGGTTGAGCAGGATTAATTTCTTAGGCCACGTGGTGTCTGCAGAAGGAGTGTTAGTGGATCCGGCCAAGATTCAGGCTGTGAAGGATTGGCCCAGGCCGAGGAATGCCAGTGAGGTACGGAGCTTTATCGGACTAGCTGGTTATTATAGAAAGTTTATCAAGAGATTTTCTGTGATAGCGAAACCAATGACCAGCTTAACGAGGAAAGACATCAAGTTCAAAAGGTCTGAAGCTTGTGAGGTGAGTTTTCAGACACTTAAGCAGAAATTAACTACTGCCCCACTGTTAGTATTGCCAGTTGAAGACGGCAAGTTCAGCGTATACTGTGATGCGTCCAAGGTTGGCCTGGGATGTGTATTAATGCAAGAAGGGAAGGTTGTAGCATACGCATCCAGACAATCGAAGAACCATGAACAAAACTACCCTACTCACGACCTTGAGTTAGCGGCAGTTGTGTTTACGCTGAAAGTATGGAGACATCACCTATATGGATAATCATGTAAGGTGTTTTCTGACCACAAGAGTTTGAAGTACCTCTTTACTCAGAAGGAGTTGAATATGAGGCAGAGGCGGTGGTTAGAATTTGTAAAAGACTATGATGTGGAGATTAAATATCATCCTGGTAAGGCTAATGTGGTAGCTGATGCACTGAGCAGGATGCCAGCTACTATGCAACCAGTAATGTCGGCCGTATCAATGCCTCTGAGGACAACGATACAGAAGTTTGATATGGAGATAGTTTCTGGGCTATCGGTCATACTAGCAGACTTGACACTACGGCCCACCGTCCTGGACCGAATTAAGGAAGCCCAGAAGACAAATTCAAAGGAGATGGCTGATATTGTGAGCAAGTTACCTTTGGCCTCTTTCGAGTTCAGCTATTCAGGAGATGGTATTTTGAAGTTCAGAGATAGATGGTATGTTCCGAAAGATGAAGAACTACGGAAGCACATCTTGTCGGAAGCCCATTCATCTTCTTTCTCTGTGCATCCTGGTAGCACAAAGATGTATCAAGACTTGAAACTTCACTTCTGGTGGCTGAATATGAAGAATGAAGTGGCCAAATTTGTGGAGTCTTGCATGATATGTCAACAAGTCAAGGTTGAACATCAACGACTAGGTGGAACGCTTAAGCCTCTCCCGATCCCCAAATGGAAATGGGAGAACATCACAATGGACTTTGTTGTTGGCCTTCCAAGAACAGCTAAAGGCCACAATAGCATATGGGTCATATGGACAGATTGACGAAGTCGGCCCATTTTCTACCTGTGAAGACGACATTCTCCATGGATCAGTATGCAGAACTGTACATCAGTGAGATTGTCAAGCTGCACGGTATTCCTGTGTCAATTGTCTCAGACCGTGATCCCAGATTCACTTCCAGATTTTGGAGAAGTTTGCACAACTCCTTGGGTACAAAGTTGGATTTCAGCACGGCATTTCATCCACAGACTGACGGACAATCTGAAAGAACAATCCAAATACTTGAGGATATGCTAAGGTCATGCGTGCTTGAATTCCATGCTCCTTGGAGTAGATATTTACCACTTGTGGAGTTTGCTTACAACAATAACTATCAGGCTACGATCGGTATGGCTCCATATGAAGCTCTCTACGGCAGGAAGTGTAGATCCCCGTTGTTTTGGGATGAAGTCGGGGAAGCCAAGCATATCGGCCCTGAGCTGTTACAACAGATGTCCGAAGCGATTGCCGCAATCAAGCAACGAATAAAGATTGCTCAGAATCGACAAAAGAGTTATGCAGACCATAGAAGAAGAGACTTAGAGTTCGTTGAGGGCGATGAAGTATTCTTGAAAGTGTCGCCTTTCAAGGGTGTAATGAGATTCGGAAAGAAAGGAAAGCTCAGCCCACGGTTCATTGGACCTTTTCCCATCATAAAGCGTGTGGGGGGCATGGCCTACAGACTACAGTTGCCAGCGTCAATGGATGGAGTTCATAATGTCTTCCATGTTTCGATGCTGAGAAAGTGCGTACGAGATCCAACACAGATCGTAAAACAGGTGGACTTTGATATCATGCCGACGCTGACTTATGAAGAAAGGCCCATACAGATATTAGATACTTCACTCAATGTGCTGCGCAACAAGGTGGTTCCGTTGGTGAAAGTTTTGTGGCGCAATCACAACGTGGAGGAAGCCACGTGGGAAAGACAAGCGGATGTTAGAGCCCAATATCCGGACCTCTTTGCTTAGGCAAATTTTAGGGACAAAATTTCTGTTAAGATGGGTAGAATGTAACACCCGGCATTTTTGCCATGTAAATATTCCTTAAATTATTCAACGAGATTAATGGGAATATTTATGCAATGTGTATTTTTAATAATTGCTAATGTTTCCAATCGAATATGTGAGATTCATAAAATTAATTTGTGGAAACTAAATAGGTTAAAAACCAATGGCAGGGTAAATGGGGAAGAATTTAAGGTTGGTGGGAGGAAACCAATAGTTGAGTGACACATGGCAGCTTGTTGAAGAAGCTAAGTTCTTCCTCCTACGTGTCTTCACTTCTCTTCTCTACTCTCTCTCTCTATTCTCCTCTCGGCATTCTCTCTTCCTGTCGACAAACAACCATCGAAGTTACTTCGATCTCCTCAGATTTCTTTCTGCTCCTCCACTAAGGTAAACGTCTTCTAATGCTAACCCATTTGGACAAGCAAAAAGTATGAGTTTTGCTGAAGTTTTAGGTTATGATATTTGGGAGAAAACTCTCAGTTTTTGTATGGAAACACATTCGTTGTTTTCTACAAGTCTGAATGGAGTTAACTGCATAATCTTCCAAGTTATTGTTAGCATTTGCAGCTCGTTTAATTTCTCTACATTGCAACAAACAGGTTCGAGCGTTCCAGGGACATTCGAGCATACTACATTGCAGCAAACAGGTAAGTTCATATCCGTAGGCTGGCCCTTAAGGCCCTACATCACGGAGGTACTAGGTTATACTGCTGTCGGGTTGTTTGGGTAGAAAAGTTAGAGTTATGTCTTGAGATGTATGTATTTTCCGTTGTTTATTGCCTTATTTCTGTTATCTGCCAGTTTAAGTTCAGACACCGTTCATGCATACACGTTTTCCCGAAAGTTCATGCAAAACCGTTTTTTGTACACTGTTTGAAACTAAGTAAGATAAAATCTGAACTGAAATGTATCGGTTAAGTGTGGGACAGGGACTGACCCTCTATTTCTGTATACTGTATTACTGTATGTGCCTATAGTGCACCCTCTACTTGTCAATTCCCCTATAAGCCCCACTTATACCCCTCTGCCACTGAAACGTAATGTTTTGTATTGTCACTGTATTTCTGAAAGTTCATGCATAGTATTTTGCATCACTGCATATCTATTATGTTCTTACTGAGTTTTAGACTCATAGGTGAACTCCCTGATGTAGGTACTGAACCTGAAAATGAGGACTTTGTGCCTCAATCTGATGAATAGGTGGCTGGTGGATCGAGCTCATAGGGGTTTGGTTGCTGCAGCCAGACATGATTTCTGTTCAGAGGTTTCTGTAAAGCTTTTTCTGAAATTCTGGTTTTTGTGTTAAAAACTCTGTAGAAAACTTCTGTTTTGAGAAATTCTGAAATTTTATATTAAGTTCAGTACTGTCTCTGAGATTTTAAAACAATGTATAGATTCTGTGTCAATGTTTAAAACCGCTGTATTTGACAGTTAAGTTTACATTCTAAAGTATTCTGGAATTGTTTGGGATATTTTCTGTTAATATGTGCGTGAATGATTTCCGGTTTTGGAACTATCCATGTAGTCTGTTTCATTGAATCTGTTAATTTTAATGTATGTTCTATAACCTTGTTTAGAATCGAGTATTGAAGGTCTACAACTTTCATGCTTTCTGCTTGTGTTGTATTTGACAGTTTTATTATGTTCTGAAATATTCTAAAACGGTTTGGAATATTTTCTGTTAACCTATGCATGGATGGTCTCTGGTTTTTGAGCTATCTATGCAGTGTGATTATTCTTAAGTTTCTGTTATGTATTCTGTTGTGCTCGAGAACCATGTCTTGAAGTAGTTTGAGAATCTGAAACTTTTAGGTCTTCTGTTTTTATGCTCTCTGTCTGTGTGTTTTCCTGTCAAAAGTTGTATTTTTGCCTTAAAAACTACATCTTACGATTTCATCCACCGCTGCCCGCTGCCCGTTTGTTTTGCTGCCTTTAGAAATCATGTCCACCGCTGCCCGCTCTTTTTTAGAAATTTCATCCACCGCTGCCCTTAAAATTTCGTCTTCCGCCCAGGTTTCTGTCTGTATCTTCCGGTTGACGTCATCCATCTTCCAAATGACGTCATCTCCTCATCCAATCTCATCTGCTGCCTGCATCTTCTGTCTGACGTCATCTCCTCATCCAATCTCATCTGCTGCCTGCATCTTCCGTCTGACGTCACACATCTTCCGGCTGATGTCACCACCTATTCCGCCCAGTTTATTCACAGTTTCTGTCTATGTCTTCCGATGAACACTGTTCATCTTTTGTCGTATCTGAATCCACCGATAGCCTTAATCTTCCGCCTGACGTCATCCTTACTTCTGTCTTTGCAAATGTATCTTCCGCCTGACGTCAGCTTACATCTTCCGCCCGATTTAATTTTATCACCCGCCTTGGTTTAATTTTCATCCACCGCCCAACAGTATTTTGTTTGTTTTTAAACTAAGTCTTCCGCCAGTCTTTCGCCAATGTTTCCTGTTTCCTGCTTCCATTTATATCTATTATCCAGAATCTTTTTCTCTGTTTTTCCCGTTTGATTTCGAATCCAGAGAACTTTCTCTCCCACTGTCAACGTTTTAAAAGTATAATGTGAAAAAAAAAATAGTCCATGTTTTCTGTTATCTGTCCCAGAGTAACGGCTTGGCTCTCGGATTTTGTAACACCCAAAATTATCAGAACCCGGTTCGTTACCCAAAAGCCCGTACATGACTAAAACTTATACCATATATTTTTAAAAGTTGCAGCGGAAATCATTTGAAATATTAAGAAATAATCGGACAAAAGAAATAGACGTTTGGACCGTGAAAACACTTTAAAAGTTGCAGAAGTCAAACGCACCTGCCGATGAGTAAAGTCAACGGAAGAAGCAGAAAACAGGAAAAATAGAAGACTCCTGCCGATGACGTCACCCGAATGAAAAACCAAAGACATCTCTCGGTAGACTGTATCTACCGATGCCTAAACGACAATTTACTTCCTACATCTTCCGATGACGTCAGCACACATCTGCCGATGAGTTTACTGAGACATCAACCGATGGACTTAAATCTACATCTACCGATGACATCAGCACGCATCTGCCGATGAGTTTACTGAGACATCAGCCGATAGATTTATACCTACATCTACCGATGACGTCAGCACGCATCTACCGATGAGTTTACTGAGACATCAGCCGATAGATTTATACTACCGATGAGTTTACTGAGACATCAGCCGATAGATTTATACCTACATCTACCGGTGACGTTTCTGAAGACATCTTCCGATAGACAACATAACTCATCATTTACCGGTAGAAAACTGAGTACATCTCAACGACTCTTCACAAAACATACACAACACTGATTACAGAAAGGAATTTGCTTACCTTTCCAAGACCATTCAGAAACAGCTCAACCCATTACATTAATCAAATCCAGTAAAATAACCTTTAAAACACAACAGATCATCGTTATTAGAAAAATCTCAAAACGTGTTTACAATACGGAAACCATTAATGCACGGAAACTTAGCATTCTCAAGTTTTAATCACTGTCACACCTAAACCTTCTCACCAAACCAGGGGGACATCAGTTAATGCATCATAAGTTCAAAGGTTGTGGCCATGAGGGGTGATCCCCACCAGTCTATCCCTCAATGAACTCAGAAGAATCACCTGCTGTCACTTCTTCACCTACATCACAAAACTCATTTATTGCCTAATGCTAAGTAAGCAAAGAAATGATGTAAAGAAAAGAATGAAATGCTTAGAACATAAATCCTAGACGTGCAATTTCTACTTCTCCTCTCAGTTGTTCATGCGGTGTTTTGTTCAGATCCCCCTGTGAAATTGGAGTTGGATCAACTCTCCCAAAGTATAAATATCCACTGTCTCATTAAGGGTTGGATTAGCTCCCTTAACAGTAAAGCTGATTCACTGTTCAGATCCCCCTGTGAAATTGGAGTTGGATCAACTCTCCCAAAGTATAAATATCCACTGTCTTATTAAGGGTTGGATTAGCTCCCTTAACAGTAAAGCTGATTCACTGTTCAGATCCCCCTGTGAAATTGGGAGTTGGATCAACTCTCCCAAAGTATAAATATCCACTGTCTCATTAAGGGTTGGATTAGCTCCCTTAACAGTAAAGCTGATTCACTGTTCAGATCCCCCTGTGAAATTGAGAGTTGGATCAACTCTCCCAAAGTATAAATATCCACTGTCTCATTAAGGGTTGGATTAGCTCCCTTAACAGTAAAGCTGATTCACTGTTTCAATATGTTCATTCCTTACCATGCCAACATGCATTCAAATTTCATTTTCGTATACTTTTAAAACATGATGCATAACACACACACACAGACACATCCAAGTAAACACAACCCTAACGTTTTGTGATGTAGGCCCGAAGGCAAACAAACAAACTTTACTTACCTGGACCCTCTGGAAATGCACAGTTTCAATCTACTTCAGAAGTCTGCTCACCTAGGTCATAGAAAGGATGTCAATTAGATTTCTACTAAACCTCATTCTAATCTGTTCGGGAAATCAAGGGAAACTAGCTTGGAAGCTTAGTTCATTGTGCATTTCCGATTCAACACTACACCCGAGCTCGACTCTCACACAGTATTCCTCGAAACTTCACACATTGTACTCCCTCAGCTATCTAGTTGTTAAACTCACAGACAAACTAAGAGAGCTTACCTAGGTTGAAGAAGAATCGAGCGAGAAAATCGCCAAGAGAGCTCTACTGCTCGCTGAAAACCCGAAGAGGAAGAGAAAAGAAATGTGAAATGGTGGCGGCTACAGTTCATTAAACCCAATCTCTCTTTCTTTAAATACGTTATCCACTTTTAAATTGCCCTTTTACATAAATGCCCTTGCTTAGCCCCCCGTTAACCTAGCCAATAACTCTCTGTTAATTCTACCATGAAATTGCAATTGAAACCGGGTGCTACAATCTACCCTCCTTAAAAGAATTTTGTCCTCAAAATTCAGTACCTGAATAGTTCTGGATGTTGGTCCATCATGTCTTGCTGGCGCTCCCAAGTTGTCTCCTCTATGTTCTGATTGTGCCATAAGACTTTCACTAATGGAACTTCCTTGTTGCGCAATACCTTCACTGCATAGTCCAAGATCCTTACAGGTTTCTCCTCATATGCGAGAGTAGGGAGAACTTCAATGTCCTGCTGTTCCACAATCTGATATGGATCTCTTACATATTTCTTTAACATAGAAACATGGAATACATTGTGGATTTCTTCCATAGAAGCCGGTAACTGCAACATGTAGGCTGCACTTCCAACCCTTTTCAAAATTAAGAATGGTCCAATGTATCTGGGGTTCAACTTTCCTCTCTTCCCAAATCTCACAATTCCTTTGAATGGTGACACCTTGAGAAAAACTTCATCACCAATCATAAATTCCAATTCTCTACGCCTGCAATCCGCATAACTCTTCTGTCGACTCTGAGCTGCCAAAATTCTCTGTCGGATGAGGGCAACCTTCTCAACAGTTTGTTGCACCATGTCAGGACCAAGCAACTGTGCTTCACCAACTTCATCCCAATATAAAGGAGATCTGCATTTTCGTCCATATAATGCCTCGTATGGTGCCATGCCTATTGTTGCTTGAAAACTGTTATTATAAGAGAATTCAACCAACGGTATAAACTTACTCCAAGAACCTTGAAATTCCAGCACACATGCACGAAGCATATCCTCCAACGTTTGGATAGTTCTCTCGGATTGTCCATCAGTTTGAGGATGAAAGGCTGTGCTAAAACTAAGTTGTGTTCCCATGGTCTTGTGCAAACTCTTCCAAAACTTAGATGTAAATCTGGAGTCTCGGTCTGAAACTATAGAACTTGGAACTCCATGCAATCTGACAATCTCTTGCATGTACAATTCAGCAAGCTGATCCATTGAGTAAGTTACCTTAATTGGCAGAAAATGAGCAGATTTGGTTAGACGGTCGACTATAACCCAAATTGCATCATGTCCCTTAGCTGTCCTAGGTAATCCAACGACAAAATCCATTGTTATTTGTTCCCATTTCCATTCAGGAACTGGTAAAGGTTGCAATGTTCCTGAGGGTCTCTGATGCTCGGCTTTAATCCGTTGACAACACAAACACGATCCAACGTATTCTGCCACACTTCGTTTCATGCCTGGCCACCAGTAATGCTGTTTAAGATCCTTGTACATCTTGGTACTCCTAGGGTGGACAGAAAATCTGGAAGAATGCGCTTCGGAAAGAATCTCATCTCGAAGTTCCTTAATGGCAGGAACAAACCATCTACTTCTAAACTTAAGGATTCCATTAGCAGAATAATTAAAATCTGACTTGTCTGTAGAATCCATGCTTGACTTGTACTTGTTACACTCATCATCATTCGCCTGAGCTTCCCTTATTTTCTCTAGAATGGTAGGTTTTAAGGTTATGGCTGAAAGTATAGCTGTTACACTGGATACTGCTTCAAGATTGAACTTTTGAAATTCAGCCTCCAAAGCTAATGGCATACTGAAATTCATAGTTGGGGTTGATGTTGTTACTCTACTCAAGGCATCTGCCACAACATTTGCCTTGCCGGGATGATATTTAATCTCGAAATCATAGTCCTTAACAAATTCCAACCATCGTCGTTGCCTCATGTTTAGTTCCTTCTGTGTGAAGATATACTTCAGACTCTTGTGATCTGAAAATATCTCACAAGATTGTCCATACAAGTAATGCCTCCAAATCTTAAGTGCAAATAATACAGCAGCTAATTCTAAATCATGGGTAGGGTAATTCTTCTCATGAGTTTTCAACTGTCTAGAGGCGTAGGCTATGACCTTACCATCTTGCATTAACACACATCCAAGACCAATCTTGGAAGCATCACAGTAAATACTAAATTTACCATCCTCAGTTGGAAGGGTTAAAATTGGAGCGTTGGTTAGTTTCTGTTTCAAGGTCATGAAACTATGTTCACATTCATCGGTCCATATATACTTCACATTTTTCCTGGTTAACTTAGTAAGGGGTGTAGCAATCTTTGAAAATCCTTCAATGAACTTTCTGTAATACCCTGCTAGTCCAAGAAAACTTCGAATATCAGTAGCACTCTTCGGTTGGGGCCATTCCCTAACTGCTTGAACCTTGGCTGGATCAACAGATATCCCATCTCCAGAGATCACATGACCAAGAAAGTGAACTCTGTCCAACCAAAACTCACACTTAGAAAATTTGGCATAGAGTTGGTGTTGCCTCAGTAATCCTAACACCAAGCTCAAGTGCCCTGCATGCTCATCCTTGGTTCTAGAATAGATTAGAATGTCGTCTATGAATACTATGACAAATTTGTCCAAAAACTCGTGAAACACCCTATTCATGAGGTCCATGAAGGCTGCTGGAGCATTTGTCAGACCCAAGGACATAACCAAAAACTCATAATGTCCATACCTTGTGCGAAAAGCAGTCTTTGGGATATCTTCAGTTTTAACCTTTAGCTGGTAATAACCAGACCTCAAGTCAATCTTGGAGAAAACTCTTGCACCCCTAAGCTGGTCAAATAAATCATCAATTCTCGGTAAAGGGTATTTGTTTTTGACAGTTAACTTATTCAATTCTCTGTAATCTATGCACATACGCATTGATCCATCTTTCTTTTTGACAAAAAGGACTGGTGCACCCCATGGTGAAAAGCTAGGGCGTATGAACCCTTTATCCAACAATTCCTCCAACTGTTTCTTTAATTCTTTAAGTTCTGTTGGTGCCAGTCTATATGGATTTTTAGATACAGGCTCGGCTCCGGGGTAAATATCTACAAAAAATTCAATTTCCCTATCTGGTGGCAAACCAGGAAGGTCATCCAAGAATACTTCGGGGAAGTCTTGGACAATCAGGACGTTCTGAGGGTTTGCTTTTCCTACAAGCTGTGTGTCTAAAACGCTAGCTAAGAAGCACAAATACTCTCCACACAGGGAAGGCCTTGTGTTAATAGAAGTCATCACAGACATTCCCTTACTCTTCTTTGAGGCTTGAAAGGTATGCTTCAAACTACCAGGGGGTTGGAAGCTAACTGTTCCGGTCCTACAATCTATTGTGGCGTGATGTTTAAACAACCAATCCATTCCTAGGATTACATCAAATCCTATTATATCCATAACTATAAGGTCAGCAGATAGACTTACATTTCCTACCAACACTTCACTGTCAAGCATCACTTGGTTGGAGTGCATGCGTTCACCAGAAGGCAATGCAACATTAAACACATGCATGGAAGGGGTAAACTGTACATCTAATTTTATAGCAAAAGCAGATGCTATAAATGAATGTGTGGCACCAGAATCTATTAAAGTAAAAGCGGGCACAGAGTTGATCAATATATTACCTGACACCACAGCAGGCTGTTCCTCACCCGACTCTGTCATGGAGAATATCCTTGGTTTAATCATCGCAGGGCCACTCTTGGGAACCGGACAATCCCTGCTAATGTGGCCGACCTTGTTACAACTGTAGCATCTGGTGACCCTAGGTTTCGAGCACTCTTTGAATGTGTGTCCAATCTCCTCACAGTTGAAACACTTCCCAAAGCCCAGTCTGCACTCCCCCGGGTGATTCTTCAAACACTTAGGACACTGGGGAAATTTCCTGACATTCTGCACCTTTCCCCCTACTCCTTGGCTATTATGGCCTTCACTTGGCCTCTTCGTCCCTCTTTGTTGGTGTGGCTGGTTAAACCTTTGTGGGACCTCCTTTGGTCTAGCACACTTTCCTTCAGCTTCTTCCACTTCCAGGGCGGTGGACACAACCTCACTGAAGGTCAAGCCCTTAATTCCACAGAACTTAACCCCACGGTAGATTTCTGACTTCAGTCCATGCACAAACTTAAACACCTTATCCTCGTCCTTGTGAGCAAAATGCCCAGCAAACCTGGACAGGGACTCGAACTACCTACTATACTCGGCCACAGACCCGGTCTGCTTCAGGTTCAGAAATTCTAACTTCTTCGCGGTCTGGACCGTGCTGTTGAAATACTTCTCATAGAAAATGTCTTTGAATCGAGACCAGGGCATTGCTAAAACGTCGGTGGTGGTCTCCATTGTCTCCCACCAGAGTTGTGCTTCGCCAGCCAAGTGAAATGTTGCTAACGTGACCTTATCTCCTTCTTCTATACTGGCGCACCTAAACATGCTCTCTATCTTCCTAAGCCACCCTTCAGCTACAACAGGATCAGACGACTGACCATCAAACGTGGGTGGTCTTAGTCTCCAAAATCTATCTCCGGAATGCTCATTGCTAGAACCCGAGTTGGCACTTCCTTGCACCTCTCGGTTCAGCAGTACCCCTAGTTGATAGGATTGCTGGCGCATTAACTCTGCCTGCTGTCGCACTAGATCTGTCAACTGTCCGATTACACTAGAATCTTCTGCGCTTCCTAGGGTTGGTGTCTCTCTCTGCACTCTTAGCCTTCCTGGTCGTCGGGACATTTTTTTTTTGCTATATTCCTGCGTAGGATTAACTATTTCTATAAATATCTAATTACTAAGGCTAACATAAACACTTACAGTTGTTGGAGTACTCCCATGCAACGATTGGCGCTGATGAGTGATCTTTTGAACGGTTTAACTGAATGTCTCTGATACCATACTGTAACGCCCCGAATTATCAGAACCCGGTTCGTTACCCAAAAGCCCGTACATGACTAAAACTTCTACCATATATTTTTAAAACTTGCAGCGGAAATCATTTGAAATATTAAGAAATAATCAGACAAAAGAAATAGACGTTTGGACCGTGCAAACACTTTAAAAGTTGCAGAAGTCAAACGCACCTGCCGATGAGTAAAGTCAACGGAAGAAGCAGAAAACGGGAAAAATAGAAGACTAATGCCGATGACGTCACCCGAATGAAAAACCAAAGACATCTCTCGGTAGACTGTATCTGCCGATGCCTAAACGACAATTTACTTCCTACATCTTCCGATGACGTCAGCACACATCTGCCGATGAGTTTACTGAGACATCAACCGATGGACTTAAATCTACATCTACCGATGACGTCAGCACGCATCTGCCGATGAGTTTACTGAGACATCAGCCAATAGATTTATACCTACATCTACCGATGACGTCAGCACGCATCTACCGATGAGTTTACTGAGACATCAGCCGATAGATTTATACTACCGATGAGTTTACTGAGACATCAGCCGATAGATTTATACCTACATCTACCGGTGACGTTTCTGAAGACATCTTCCGATAGACAACATAACTCATCATTTACCGGTAGAAAACTGAGTACATCTCAACGACTCTTCACAAAACATACACAACACTGATTACAGAAAGGAATTTGCTTACCTTTCCAAGACCATTCAGAAACAGCTCAACCCATTACATTAATCAAATCCAGTAAAATAACCTTTAAAACACAACAGATCATCGTTATTAGAAAAATCTCAAAACGTGTTTAAAATACTGAAACCATTACTGCTACGGAAACTTAGCATTTCTAAGTTTTAATCACTGTCAACTAAACCTTCTCACCAAACAGACATCAGTTAAATCGCCTCATCAGTTCACCAGGTTCGTGGCATGAGTGTGCTCCCCCAACCAGTCTATCCCTCAATGAACTCAGAAGAATCACCTGCTGTCACTTCTTCACCTACATCACAAAACTCATCTATTAGCCTAATGCTAAGTAAGCAAAGAAATGATGTAAAGAAAAGAATGAAATGCTGGAACATAAATTCCTAGACGTGCAATTTCTACTTTCTCCTCTCAGTTGTTCATGCGTTGTTTCTGTTCAGATCCCCCTGTGAAATTGGGAGTTGGATCAACTCTCCCAAAATATAAATATCCACTGTCTTATTAAGGGTTGGATTAGCTCCCTTAACAGTAAAGCTGATTCACTGTTCAGATCCCCCTGTGAAATTGGGAGTTGGATCAACTCTCCCAAAGTATAAATATCCACTGTCTCATTAAGGGTTGGATTAGCTCCCTTAACAGTAAAGCTGATTCACTGTTCAGATCCCCCTGTGAAATTGGGAGTTGGATCAACTCTCCCAAAGTATAAATATCCACTGTCTCATTAAGGGTTGGATTAGCTCCCTTAACAGTAAAGCTGATTCACTGTTTCAATATGTTCATTCCTTACCATGCCAACATGCATTCAAATTTCATTTTCGTATACTTTTAAAACATGATACATAACACACACACACAGACACATCCAAGTAAACACAACCCTAACGTTTTGTGATGTAGGCCCGAAGGCAAACAAACAAACTTTACTTACCTGGCCCCTCTGGAAATGCACAGTTTCAATCTACTTCAGAAGTCTGCTCACCTAGGTCATAGAAAGGATGTCAATTAGATTTCTACTAAACCTCATTCTAATCTGTTCGGGAAATCAAGGGAAACTAGCTTGGAAGCTTAGTTCATTGTGCATTTCCGATTCAACACTACACCCGAGCTCGACTCTCACACAGTATTCCTCGAAACTTCACACATTGTACTCCCTCAGCTATCTAGTTGTTAAACTCACAGACAAACTAAGAGAGCTTACCTAGGTTGAAGAAGAATCGAGCGAGAAAATCGCCAAGAGAGCTCTACTGCTCGCTGAAAACCCGAAGAGGAAGAGAAAAGAAATGTGAAATGGTGGCGGCTACAGTTCATTAAACCCAATCTCTCTTTCTTTAAATACGTTATCCACTTTTAAATTGCCCTTTTACATAAATGCCATTGCTTAGCCACCCGTTAACCTAGCCAATAACTCTCTCTTAATTCTACCATGAAATTGCAATTGAAACCGGGTGCTACAGATTTCGAACGGGATCCAGTCTCGGGCCGTCACAGTTATGTTTGCCGATTATTTTAGTATAAGGGGCTAACGGAAATCAAGTGCATAGTACATAGTTAAAATCGATAATTATTCTGAAATATAATATAATGTTAATCTACGATTCTATGAATATCTTAAAATAAGAAAATTCAAATAAATACTAGTTTTTTTAATTGAAGATAAGTAAATTCTACGTTGGGACTCTCGAAAAGTTCACCCGACTTTGAAATATTATTCGTAACAAAAGATTTAATTTAGTCCTTACGCGTTTTTGGAAATCTATCGACTAAAAATACAGACACAAAACACTATCAATTTAGTCTATGTTCCCTCGAAATAAGCATGGCATTAGAGAGCTCTAATTTAATGGTAAGTCATAATAATTTGAGACGATTATCGAGTATAATATGATTTTTTCTCTTAAACTTTCTTGCCGTATTGCTTTTGCTAATTTAGAGATGGTAGAACTCGAACTGTATTGCTTTTGCTAATTTAGAGATGGTAGAACTCGAATTAGTTGCATAGATACAAGTAGGTGAGTAATATATGATTGAAATACATATATTGTTAGTAATTAATTTATATTAAATACTAAGAAATTATAAATTTGTAAATTGTATAATACCCTCTAACTAAGTTTATTTTCTTTCTATTGGGTTATTAAAACTAGTATTGCAGTGAACATAATCACTTTTCATTGCCAAAGAAAAAATATCCGAAAATCAAAAGATAGTTGAAGATTTATTAAAAAACAAAATAATTGGTTGTTTTGATGTAACCAAAATTTTAACTAAGGTAATATTCAATTTAAATCATGATGTATGAGGTACTGAACAAAAACCAACTTCAAGTAAATTTTTAAACGAACTAAACCTAGAAGTATAAAAACGTTTGAAATAAACATTGTCAGCCCGGTGGTGACCCCCGTTCTCAAAAAAAAAAAAAATACAGCAATCAATATCAAAATTTCTTGAAATTCTTACCACATGTTTAGCATATCATTAGAAGATAATCTGAAAGATTTCATGATTCGTCAACTCTTGTACGATTTATTATAATTTTTTAAACAATATTCTATAAAATAGACGTCAAAAAATTATAATAAATCGTATAAGTGTTGCAAAATCACCCAACTTTTCAGATTATATTCCCACGATATGCTGAACATGTGATAAAAATTTCATCCCATATTATTCCCTATATTTTTTGAGATACCCAATATGAATTTTTTTAAATTTAATTTAGATCAATTAAATTTAACTGGTGATGGATGTCAAAATGAGAGGAAATAAATGAGACAGGAGGTTGTTAACGCAGTTCGGCAACCAGCCTACGTCTGCGGGGCCACGCCTAGATATAAAAACATTTCTTTGAGTTCACAAAGTTACATGACAATCAAACTTATACAAATAAAGACTCCCTCTTATCTTTGTCGCCGCCTCTAACTAACTTCCCAAAGGAAACTGTTTTTACGAGATCCCTTCGACTTTAGAACGACCTCTCCCGAGATCTAGATAACAACAAGATCCCCTCGTTGTTGATTCCTCCCGGTGTAACTCCCGAGAAATTTTCCTCTAACGTACGTATAGTGGTAGGTGTGGATTAATTAATTTATGTTCGGGAGTTTCGGTGGAGGACTTAGACCGAGGGAGAGGTGCGAGATTTAACGAGAATTCTAATTGGTCGAAAATACGAGAGGGCAAAATGGTAAATGTCATTTATTAAAGTTTTATAAGAAATAGTTTTATTATTATTATTATTATTATTTATTAAATTAAATTTATTTTTTTTTAAAGAACACAGAATGGCTTCGAAGCCATTCTGCGTTCGTGCACCTGAGAGCCGAACGGCGAAGGAGAGTGGCGAGCGATGTTCGACAACTTGTCCGCCGCCGATTTCTAGCGATTTCCTGCCAGACGACGTCGGCGACTCCAAGGCTGCCAGTTTCGGCCGTCTTTACGCACAGAACCGAGCGGTAAGTCTTCCTCTTTTGTCCTGTTTTCGGTTCTGTTCGTGGCCGAGGGTGACGAGCTATGTTGAGCTCCGAGCACCGGCCGTTTTTGGCAACTCTCGGCATTGAATTGCCGAGCTTGGTGCTGGCAAGGAATGCCGAACAGTGTGCAGCTCGGGAGGAGCTAAAAACGGAGGGCTAGGTTTTTGGAGCCTCGGGTTTTTGGTGTGGAATTCTTGTTTTCTTGTTAGGTTATGTTAATTGGATGTTAGGGGGATTGATTGGTGAGGAATTAGGCGAAAATTGATGAAAAACCAAAATGGGGAATTTTTCGGGTAAAGGGCAGATTTGGGTTTTCTGATATTTGACCTAGCTACGGTCGTTTGTTTTAAAATTCCTTTTGGCAGATTAAAATAGGTTATTAGAGGAGTACGTGGCCGCTGGAATCGTTCGATTTCGATAACCGACGCAAATGTTATGCACGTTTGAAGTTTTGGGTCAGTTTTTATCGAACCCAAATTAGTGGCCCGTCTAGTTAGGTTTTAGTTGGATTAGGCTAGAACTAGTAGTTTGAGAATAATTGGTGGATGTAGACTTGATTTTAATGAAGTTTGAATATTTGTCGTAGGTCGAGCTATAGATGGGCAGGAACCGAGTAACCTCAGCGAGCTAGAACGCCGGGTAAGTAGTGGATTGCTTGTGTTTTGTCTTCGGGCCTACACCATGGAACGGTAGGGAATTATTTGTTTGGTTGCTTGTTTGTTGTTTTGTTTCGTGTTGCATTGTGTTGTTTTGTTTCGTGTTGTATTGCATATCTTTGAAACATGCACCGTGAGTTACAGTACGCTACGCTAGAGATGAGTGGTTGCATGAGTGGTTACATTGTTTGGCATTGTGAGTGTGAACGTAATCAGATAAAGTGAATTGTAAAATACAGCTCAAATAGTGGGCCTTGTCGGGATACGGTACTGGTGTGTAGCACCCCGAAGGGAACTCTATGAGAGATGACCGGCTAAAATTACGCAATTTGGAATAGTTTGCCTTGTCGGGATACGGTGCTGGTGTGTAGCACCCCGAAGGGAACTCTATGAGAGATGACCGGCTAAAATTACGCAATCTGGAATAGTGTGCCTTGTCGGGATACGGTGCTGGTGTGTAGCACGCCGAAGGGAACTCTATGAAGGATGATCGGCTAAAATACGTAATGGTGATTCTGGGAATGGCCGTCTTGTACAATTACTGGATGTGAGCTAACGGCCGTCCTGTACGATTACAGGATGTGAGCTAATGGCCGTCCTCGATTATAGGATGTGAGCTTACCTGTTTCACACGGCTTATGAAACGATTAATGCAACGAACAACAAATAAGCACAACTGAGTGGTAGAAACTGCATGGGTTAGGTTGATTGTATTGTGTTGTCGCATTTTTATTCCCTACTTACTAAGCATTAGGCTGACTTTTGTGTTCTATGGTGTAGGTGGTGATGTGTTACTGGTGAGCTAGACGAGGGAGCCAGGATTAGGCGGCAGTCGGTGGCACACGGGGCACGCCGGTGCGGGCAGTTGTCGGGGCGCCTCGACCATGGTCTTCGGGAGAATATGGGACTTTACATTTTAGTAGTTTATTGTAGATGTCTGGTTGTGGAAATAAGAGGAATGTGTGACTCTTTTTGGTTAATGTTTTGAGAGTTATAGTATAGCGATTTGGATTTGTTGTATATAGTCATAGTTAAAGGTGATGTGTCTCCCTATACTGTGGACTTTCTTCTTTTAGGGATGTTAGTATTATAGTTTCCCGCTTAACTTGGAGCTTTCGTATAATGGTTAGTTGGGCTGGATAGTTGAGTAAATGTATTTGGATCTGGTTGGGATTTTTTGTTTGCAGGTACCTAGCATTTTGGAGGCGCCATTTGCAGGCGTTACTTTGCTGAAATTTTCGGGAAGGACGCTGTGGTGCTTAAAGGTTAGGATTAAGGAAATTAGTGAGTCTAGGCAGCTAAGTATGACGTAAGAGAGTTTTGAGGAACTTAGATTTAAATTTTGTTGTGTCAATTTTATTTTAAATTATGTTTTAATGTGGGATTGGTTAGCAAAGTAGCGCACCGAGCCAAGGTGGGGCGTTACACCCGGAATCCGTGTTATGGCAAGATCCCCTTCCCACGATCAAGAACGACAAGCTCTCCTTGTCTAAGTAACAGAACTCCTCCCGAGTTCGGATTCAGCCTCCTCCCGAGACTGAGCTTCAATGAAGATCAAAAAATATTGCCTCCTGGGACACCTCCTGGAACACCAGATCGTAGTCTTCGGATGCAATAAACAATACACTCAATAAAACGATCAAATCCACAGATTAGGTAGAGTGTGTAAAACGATCACAGAACCAAACGCAGAAACGCTGGGTGTGAAAGAAAAGCGACGATACAAAGAACGATTAAACCTTTTCACGCGAAAATTAAAACTCCGTCGTCAACCAGCTTTCACAGAAAACGAAAGCTTTAAATAACCTTGGTAACTTTCATATCATCGATTCAGAACAGTTACCAAATTGGATATGACGCCGCAAGAATTAAGGAAAACAAATCTTAACAAATTCGGTTGTGTGACACACCGTGTGACACTTTAGGAAAGTATCTCCAACAAATCAGATATTCACCCAATAAATTATGAAATCATCCCATTAATCTTGGAAACTCGAAGCCCAGTAGATTTGGCTATATTTCCATCAAACCGACTTACCAAATAAAAGATTTCCAAAAAGCAAGTGCCTATTGCTTTTTCAATAACTTTCCCAATATTCTTGTTTTCTTATTTTTCTCTTTCACAGAACCTTCATGATTGATAATAGGACGCCATCCAATAATCAGAATAACCTATTTCTTGATCACCAAGAAATAAATTAACAATTCGATAATGATGGAATAAAATATTATTTTCATAATATATTGCCAAAAAATCAATGCCAACTTATATGCAATATCTTTGCATTTACAATCTCCCCCTTTGGCATTTTTTGGCAAAATCAATATATCATACAGTTTCAATAACTCCCCCTGAATTGTAACTCCCCCTGAATTGTGACTTCAAACATCATACATCTATCACTTGTCATATTGTATCAGAGAGCAGTGCATATCACACCATACATATCACCAATCACCAATTTACTCCCACTTTTTGCCAAAAAAAGACAAATATACATACAAGAGAATAGCACATACCATAATCGCAGCAACATGTATCAGTCAAATATGTACCAGGGCCATCATATAAGTATCACACCCAAAGTATAATTACCAAAATGATAAAGAGAATATCCAGGATGAAAATATTTGAGAGATCAATATTGAAAGGCAGGAATATAGTTTAAGAAATATCCAGATAATCAACAAGTGAAATAAGTAGTTCCAATAGTCATCACGAATAAAACCATACAGATATCAATTCTGAGCATCAGCACTTTCTGACACACCCGCTGGAACATCCTCTGGGACACTGGATGGACCAGCTGCTGCCATTTCTCTGGGTTATCGATCTGAAGCTACCATGTGTGGATTTTTCTTGTAAATATCATTTAAAACCGCCGAGATTATTTACTTCTATTTTTCAAACTCAGAAATGTGGAAGCTGAGAGATTGTGACACATTCAACAACAATTTTACAGAGCGAGCTAGGAGAGCAGAGTCAGTATTGGACTCAGAAATTGGCAGTCCTTCGACAAAACCTTCCAAATCATTCTTGTGCTCCCTCATTCTTAGCTTGTAGCTAATCCTAATTTCATCCTTTTCGACATATAATTCTTCATTCTCCCTGATGATGGATGATTGTGTAGATAAAATACCATAAATCAAATAGGGAAATGGGAGAGCTAATCTGGTATTCTTACTGTCCTCATGTTTCATGATTTGATCAAAGAACAACTTTCCAAAATCAACAGAAGTAGAGTTTCCAATTTTGTACAGTAAAGATGTCATGGCTTTGTTCACCCCTGTTCCATGGGATGTAGGCATCCAGTTTCTCATAGCTATTTTGTGGAGAATTCCATACTTAACATAGAGTTGAGAAGCCGGAAAGTCTTTACCATGAGGCCAAATTCGTCTGACACCCCCAGCGACATTCAAAATAACTCGATTAAAATCAGGTACAAAATTGTCAGAGACAGAAGTAGTCAAGCCCAAATATTCATTAATAACCATCGGGGAAAAATTGAAAGTATGTCCTCTAACATATACTTTCCCGTATTCAGGATGAGCAGGATTTTTGACATTTGGATCGAGGTTGCAATAGAATTCTTGAACAATTTTCCAAACAAATGGTTTCAGATCTCTAAAAGTCTTCTCCAAACCCAGACTTATCAAGTGATAAACTAAGACTTCACATTGCGAGAAATCACTTACATGAATATTTCTCTCTGTCCAAATAGTTCTTTGAGAAAAATGTAGCCATCGGCTAGCATGCAGTCGAGACTTGAAATCTTCATTTGATATTTTTAAAGACTTCTTACTTGATTTTTTACTACCTTCGCCTTTCTGAGCAGATGAGGGTTTCGGATAGCTTCATGAAACTGACACTTCAATGGTATTTTGCTTTTTGGATTTTGGAGCAGCTGTCTGACTTGTTTTTGGTGATTTGACAGTGGATGTCTTTTGAAATTCCTCACCCGAGGGCTTTGGAGCAGTTAATTTGGATGCTTTCGGAGTAGCAGTTTTTGTGATCTTAGGAGTTGTAGATTTTGACCGTTCCGAAGCAGAAGCCTTTGAATGCTTTGGAGCAGTTATTCTGGATGATTTTGTTGTAAAAAATAGTTCGCAAGTGTACGAGTCGCAACAAATAATATAGTGATAACTAGAGTGTCGAACCCACGATGACTTGTAATTAATAATCGAAGTAACTAATCTTAATTCTAAATTGAACACACGTTTTATAATTTTCAAAGATTGAAATTAAATTAAATAATTAAAACAATAAAAATAAACTACTGTAAGATAACAAAACAGATAAAATGAGATTAAATTTAATGGATAAAAACCTAGGTACTACGATTTCACCAAGACAATATTTATTTTAGTCCTTCACAATTATATTCATAAATATTCTTCCTATGTTGATGATCGATTTCACTAAATTCTATTACAATCTCTCTCGAGCATTGCATAGGTTATCTGATTAATGAGTTATCACTGCTTAGTCTCAAATCCTACATTAATCAAATACAAGTAAATCAAGAAATCATAACGATCACATCAATACCGTAACTATCTCTAGCCTACGCATATTTATGACATTAATTTCAGTGCTCGGGTATTTATCACCTCTCATTCTCAAAACACCCCAAAAATCAAGTAAAGATTGGCCAGAAATTTACAGGCTTTAAGAACAGAAATTAAATGCGTCAACAATATTGGAAGAAATATCTATAAATTATAATTAAACGAAAAACATAAAATAAACATTGTCTGGCTACATCGTAGCCCTAGAATAAAAACTTAGTTCATACTAAAAGAGAAGAAAACAAAAATATAATTAAAAGTAAACATAGTTTTAACAAAAGAAATAAAATAAACACTGAATATCGCCAACTCTTCGTGAATAATCGCCTTGAAATTGCTTCTCTGTTGCCAAAATCGCTGAATGAATCTGTCTCCTACTTCTTAGGTCTTTAATTCTTACTCTTTGATATATCAATGGACGAGATTTCATGTTCCCTTCGATTAACGGTGCAGATTAAAAGATATCAGCTTTCCAAAATCAACGGCGATCGATCGCTGGATAGTGTGGCGATCGATCGCCCCTTATAACTCTTGTATTCTGCCGATCGATTCAAGCGAACGATCGCCTCTTCTCTTGCTTCAGTTTTCACTTGTTTTCAGCCGATCGATCGCAGGAATGAGCGAACGTTTGACACCCTTTCTGTTTCGTGCAAAATTATTCTCAATATTTCTTCTCACCAGCCGAACGCTCGCCTAGAATGAGAGACCGTTCGGCAGGTTCTCCGTTTCGCCAACCCAATTTTGCCAACTTTATGTCTTTCTTTTCTTCCTTGACTACTTTTCTTCTTCAACTTTTTCCATTCAATTTCCCTGTTTTAAATAAATTTTTCTGCGCACTTACACAAAATACATTAAATTCTTTCAAACACTTGAGAAAAACTTGTCAAATCAAGTGTAAAAAGTATAAATAAGTGTGTAAAATACACACTTATCACACCCCCAAACTTGAATGAAAGCTTGTCCTCAAGTGAACAAAACGCAGCTAAGTTAAAACAAGGATTTGTCATTAATCATATTCAAATTGCTCAACAAAATACAAATGGTAAAACATTCTTAATCAAGGTTTACGGTAATTTGTCTCGGCTTGAAAAATTCATATTAAACTACCAAGTTAAATACTTTGCAAAAGAAATAACTCATGATAGCGAATTGACAACAGCTAACATAAAAATCTTCGTGTGTATGTGTTTGTCACTCTTATTTTCTTCTAATTGTTGGTTCAACTAATGTAGCTACAGGTAAGGATAACAATTTAATTTCACTCGGGAATCACTCCAATCACTCTAGTCAATCATCAGCTTTGCCCAACATTCATCTAATAGCAACTATCCATAATTCACAACAAGAGTTAATAGGTCTTTATAAGCTTGTAATGAAAGGTCGGGCTAAATGGTAGAAATTATATGGATTCAAGCGACCACCCAGAGCACAATTCATTCCTCCGTATTTCTCCCCGTCAAAACTTTCTTCTACTAGCGAACAAAACACCCCCAAACTTACTTCACTCAATATCATCACAATCAACTCCTTTGTCACTATTACAAATGAAATCAATACAAACATAAAACTCACAATAAAACTAGTATAACAGCTTTTTTTTTTTTAAACTATATAATTTTTTAAATTGGCAACTAACATACATATAACTACTTAATGCTCTAGAAAGAAACAAATGACAAAGGAGTTGAATTGATTTTTTACTATCTCCTCAAACTTTGCCTTAATTCAGATCAATATTCCCGTGCTCATTAAACAAGGTAGGGACAATATGAATGAGGCTGGGTTAATTTCAGGTGACAAATGAGTTGTACATAATAGGATCAAACAGGTGTCTATGGGCGTCATTAAATGACACAATAAGGTAGGCTCAAAAAGCTCAAACAGTTCAAAGATGGCCTAAATCATTCTCTTATTTCTGAAAAATTTAAATTGCATTCGTGAATAATGGACAAAACTAAGAAAGATTTTCCTCTCAATTTCCTCACTATCAAAGCCTTTGACTGGAGTTACACTCCCTCACTGTGTTTGTTCTCATTCATTCCCTTACAGTATTTGGGTTTCACTCTCAGTAGACTACACAAATATATTACCAACAAATAGAATCAAACAAGAATGAAACGTGTTCAGATTTGTGAAGACAATTATGTGAGCTCTAATCAAAGCAACTAAGATAAAGCAAATCTTTGTTCAGTATTCCTCAAGGAGTCAACATACGAATCAATCATTAAAATCATCATCGACACCTCAACCAAGATCAGAATGCATAACCATGTCATATATCAAATAGTCAACAACGCAAAAGAAAATGAGTGAAGCGAACAGCGAACAAAACACCCCCAAACTTAAACCTAACATTGTCCTCAATGTAAACAAAGACAACAAGAAAAATATAAAAGGGGCGTGTGTACCTCAACTGGGGCCCGGCATATTGCTATCCTCATCCTCTAGTGGAGGGGTATACGGCTGAAATAGCTGCTCTGGATAATAAGGAAAAGGTGGGCTCGATTGGGGTGAGTAGCCATGGTGGGCATTAAACTCGTCCAAGTACTGAGCTGTAAATTGAGCATGCGCTAGTTGGCGTGATTGGAGGTCTATCAGACGATGCTCTACTTGGGATTGGCGTGAATTGAGGTTGATCAGGCGATGCTCTACCTGGGACTGGCGAGTCAAGAAGGATTCCATCATGCTCCCAATATCCTCTAATGAGTAGGATCTAGAGGGTGCAAAGGAAGAAGATGTGCCTAGATCTGGTTGTGTAGCACGCTGGTTTTCATACCGTTGTTTTGTGCGAGCCTCTCGATGGGCCAGTCCATCGTGTGCTAATTCCAGATTTACATAGAGGCATAGTGGCAAGTTAGGAATGCGTCGTACGCGAGGTGGAGGCATCGGTTGAGGGGGGACAGCTGCATTGACATCATGTTCAATAAATCTTAAACCACTTGCTCGTGCGTCCCCATATGGCCAATTTGCAATGCGTTCGATGTTTGGTGAGCTGTACACTGTTAGTGGTTTTACACACTTTACACGCAAGTGCACGTGTCACTAACGAAGTAATAGAGTAAGTAAAGTATTGATCCCACGAGGATATTGTTATTTATGTTAAATTTGCTATAAAAATCTTATAAAAATATTAAAATGATAATTGAAAATAATTAGAATTAAAATATAAAATACGATGCAATAAAAGAAAGCAAAATAAACGAGATAAAATCAATAAAAGAAAGCCTTGGTTAGGGTTGATTTCCTCTTTACATGCAATTATTATTGACACTACAGCATAAGTCTAGAACAGCAAGAATAACAATAGTTATAGGTTTCTTTCGAATTGCCTATATAAATTCAATTTTAGAATTTCTCTCGACTGTGAAAGAAGGTAACTAACATTGAATTTCCATAAACCCTATTCTTAATGCCAATTGAATTAACGTTAACTACTTTGTAACGTATCAATCCAATTAATCAATCGTGCATCTTAACATTTATATTTATCTATCGATAAAATATAAACATGAAACATCAAACTATCTGTCGATATGAATTGAATTAGACAAGGAATATCACGAAAGATTGTTCCAAACAAAAATGCATAAGCAATGCTACAGTATTAATCACAGAACAGCAAGAATTCTTATATTTCTAGGGTTCCGTCGAATTGCCTAGATAAATTCGTTTTAGAATTTTCTTTTCGATTTTGAAAAGACAAAAACTTAATCTGAATTTTCTTGTGAACCTATTCTTAAATGTCAAATAGATTAATGTTAGCTAATTTGCAACACTTTTAATCTATTCAATTTCTCATGCATCTTCAATTCCTATTTACCTATCGATACAATAGGAATATGTGAAATCAAAATTGTTTATCGACATAAATTGAATTAAGCAGTTCATATCATGAGAAATCATTCAATGAAAAATACGTAGCATTCATAGATCAATCATAAAACATGTAACGAGTACTTTCTCTCCTAACCAAGAATTAGAGTTTAGCTACTAGACATAATTAAATAAAACTCGAAAATAAAATTGTTAATAAAAATGATGAACAGTAAAAAAAAATAATAAGGAAAGAAGAAAATATCAAGAATCGTCAGTCTTCTTCTCCTCTGCTGAAGCGTGTTGCATATATTCTCTGTTGGAGCTCTCCAGAATACCTTCTGTAACGCCCCAAGTTATCTGAACCCGGTCCGTTACTCAAGACTAAAAAAAAATCTCATTCGTATATTTTAAAACTTCACTTTTGACATAAACTAAAATCTCAAAATAATTAAATCTTACAGCGGAAATCATTTTATTAGCAATGGAGTTAAAACAAAACTATAAATCATCGTTTGGAGGGTAAAAAGGCAATCGACAAATAGGGAATAAAGTTTCAAACTATGGGATACTGGAGAAGTCGCCGAAGTCAAACGCTTCTGCCAGTCGCCGAAGTCAAACGCTTCTGCCGATGGATAAAGTCAACAGAAGGAGCAGTAACATGCTTCTACCGATGACGTGTGCAAACAAGGACTCCACTCGGTAGACTGCATCTACCGATGACGTCGACACGACTCAATCTGCCGATGAAGTCAACACAACTTCATCTGCCGATGAGGTCAACACAAATAACGCGTCTCCATCTTCCGATAGACAAACACGCGACATCTACCGATAACAACAATACGACTCCTTCCGATAGAATTAAAATGTACACTAATCTGCCGATGGACTATATCTGCCAACAGAATGACAAAACACGCTACATCTGCCGATAGGCAGCATCTACCGGTAGATTCAAAGTAATCACCCTAAACAAGGAACATCACTGCTTACCGGAAGGACTCGTAAAATCGACTGAAAACCTTCAGACAACCAAATTTTCATGAAAACACTAATCAAATCAGCAAAACACAGTTAAACCATCAATTCGTCATTTCCAGTAAAATCTTAAGAAAATCATTTTTAACCAAACTCAAACCATAGTCACTAAAATACTCAAAAATTGCTAATCTGAAACCAGTATTCTCAACCTAACACATACAACCATTGATTAAACCGCCTCAACAGATTGCCCAACCGATGCATGGATGTGCTCCCCCAACCAGCCTAGTCTTCAAACTGTTCTGTAAACACACCTTCGGTAACTTCTTCACCTACATCACAAAACTCATCTATTAGCCTAATGCTAAGCAAGTAAAGCAATGGATGAAATAAATCGATGACACAATAATTTTCCCTAAACATGCAATTTCTACTTTCTCATCTCAGTTGCATTCAAATTTGTTCTCTGTTGATCCCTCTGTACGATGGGAAAGTGGATCGGTCATTCCCCAAAGCATACATCCTCTGATCTCAATTAAGGGGCGGATTAATTCCCTTAACAGTTAACTGATCTGATCCCCCTGTAGGATTGGGAAGTGGATCATTTTTCCCAAAACCTCAATCCTCTGTTCTCAGTTAAGGGGCGGATTAATCCCCCTTAACAGTTGTTCTGTTCATCCTGCTCACACATGCCATACCGTTTCATGAAAATACATTTTCGTAGTCTTTCAAAAACATGATGCATGACAACTGAAAATAAGCATACAAACATGCATAACACCTATTGTTTTGTGATGTAGGCCCGAAGGCACAAACAAACTTTACTTACCTGGATTCTTGGCGGGTGCTCGACTAGGAGCTTCTTCGGGACCTTTCTCACCTAGAACATAAACAGAACATTAAGCCAGTCCTTTCCACACCTCATTCTACAGCATTCAAAGAAACCTAAGGGATAGTTGGGAGTTCTAATCGCTCGGCATTCATGGTTCTATGCTAAACTCGAAACCACTCACATTCAGGATAAAATACGAAATACACAACTACAATCCTCCACGCTATTGTCTTCAGATACTAAATCAGTAGAAATCGAGGTAGAAACTCACCTAGATCCGCGAATGGGATCGGAGAGAAATCGCTGGGAGAGCTCTGGTGACTTGAGCTAAAATCCGAGAGTGAGAGTGAGAGTGAATAGTGGCGGCTACTTCCATAAATTCTTCATTAAATAGGTTATCCACTAATAAATTCTAATTACCATATTACCCTTACTTACTCACTCATTAACCTAATAATCTTTCACTCAAACTCAACCACGAAATGCACTTAATTGATTGATCAGTCATTTGATTTAAATAAAGTCGGGTGCTACACCTTCTCTCCAGAATACCTTCTCTCCAGCAAGAATTTTCAATAAATATATCCCCTTTCATGGTCTTCTCTCTCCAAATTAAATAGTATTTGATTGTTTTCCTTTTTTATAGCTTTCTTCCAGGATTTTGCTTTTCTCTCTCATCCATTATGTTTAATTGTTTTGTCATCTAGTGCTACCCAAGTTTAATGTCTTCCGCTGCCCAGTGACCACCTTTTATTTTTCTTCTCTCAGCTTCATCCGCTGCCCAGCTTCTTTTCTATCGCTGCCCCAGTTTTGTCATTTTGTGCTGCCCTTTTAGCCTTCTTCCGCTGCCCAGTGACCATCTTTTATTCTTTCCCTTCTAGTCTTCCGCTGCCCAGCTCCTTCTAGTCTTCCGCTGCCCAGCTCCTTCTAGTCTACCGCTGCCCAGCTGCTTTTAGTCTTCCGCTGCCCAGCTGCCCAGCTTCCTTCTAGTCTTCCGCTGCCCAGCTGCCCAGCTTCCTTCTTTCCATTCTAGTCTTCCGCTTCCCAGCTGAACAGTGCTCTCTTCCGCTAGTTTTTATTTCTTTTATTTCAGCGTCTTCCGCCACTTTTGTCATCTAATGTTGCCCCTCATCACGTCTTCCGCTGCCCAGCTTGCTTTATTCCCTTCAAATCATCCGCTGCCCCATTTAATTAAATCCAAATCTAATTCTTCCATGAATTCAACATTCTCTTCTCCATAATCGGCAACTAATTTCCTCAATTTACGTGATTTGATTCCTCTCTCTCCATGATCTTCAGCTTTTGAATTTTATTCTCCCTCTAATAACATTACATTCAAATACGAAACTGTGAAATTCAAATTAAAGAGAAAAA
Organism: Begonia masoniana; assembly: GCA_022432975.1. Lineage (NCBI taxonomy): Eukaryota > Viridiplantae > Streptophyta > Magnoliopsida > Cucurbitales > Begoniaceae > Begonia > Begonia masoniana. The sequence goes on from CM039515.1 coordinate 34,167,678, forward strand.
TCTACTTTTAATGGAAAATCTACATAAATATATTAAATTGAATCAAAACACTAATGCTGCAAGATTAAATAGCTATTGTATTAAATTCATACCAATTTATTATTGCAATCACTCAATTCATTTAAATTTTCTTATGTAAAATTAGCATAAAATGACTCTAAAATAAGAGTCATCATACACCGCCTGCTGGATCCATGGTTCATCGGTGGAGCTCATGGGGACATTGGCGGCTGCACATAGATGTGTGATGAGAACCGGGTGCACATGCCCACCAGTGCCCGACCCTCTAACGCAAGAGATAATATTTCGGTGGATCAGCCGCCTGACATTGAGTGACCGCCCTGTGAGAATGCAGTAGAGCACCACCACCCGTTCTTTCGTCAATTCTGATTTCTGCGAGGTGGGCATCAAGTTGCCTCGGATAAATTTGCACCATGCCTGTGCGTAGCGATTGAGGCAGCTTGAGATAATATGTAGTGGTTTCGCTCGATCCTATGAAGAATAAATCCACGTGGAGCCTCAGTGACCCATCTCTCGGAGAATCAGATCATAATCTGGCCTGGCATCCATCATAGTTTGAAAGTCGTCCAGAGCATCATTGTCCAGGCCCAGATAGGTATTGATGGCGTCAGCTGAAAAATTTATGAGTTTATTCTGAACTCGTACCGGCCCCTCATTGTTGCTCGCTTTGATATTGGCATAAAATTCGCGAACGGCATTCACGTTTGCATCACCTCCTAGAACGGCCAATGTCTCCCACCGTCGTCCTTGCAGCGTGGTCAATATGTGTCCATCACGCTCTGAAGGCTGAAATTGCACTTCACATATAATTGCTTTGTCCTTTGTTATGAATTCCTTGAAATAATTAGCCGCGGCGGGGCTGATGAAAGAGTGCTGGATAGGTTGGAAAGAGACTGAACATGTGGTAGTTCAGGAGCGTTTGGGCGGCATTGTGGAATACTCACAAAATGTCTGACCTGTCACTGCACATAAGAAACAAACAAATCCAACCAAGCATACATACGTATGACAGTAAGCACTATGAGAAAAGCAATTAGGAAAGCTAGAGGTAACAACGTGCAAAAATGAGAAGTCTACTTAACTCAAGCATTTCAACAAACACATGGTGGGCATGCATAAAAAATCATGGAATCACAACTGTTCAAGTCATATACCCGCCCACAAAATTGACAATTATGCAACAATGGTTCTGGTAATAGGATAATCGTAGCATGGAGAGAACTTAACATATGCCAAAAATTTAAACAAAATGACCAAACTCGGCAATAATCCGAACCACTTCCCCAAAAATTACAATCAATGATGCCCTGATCGATTACAGTATAAAGCAAGTCAAAACATTCTCAAAAATCCCAGAGGATAACCAGAAATAGAGCAAGGCCGAGAACGATCGAAAACAAATCAGAAAATACCCAAGTGCGATAAAAAGAAAAGGGTTCAGTGAGAGAGATGTACCTGTAGTTGTGAACGAAATCGGGAGGATGCGTGGCAGAAGGCAAGAGAAACGAAAGAAAGGGGCGCCGAACGCTCGCGGGTGAGGGAAGAGAAAAAGGGGTTAGGGATTTTGAATAAAAATAGGGATTTTGAAATTGAGTGTGGCGAGAGGGGAGTGAGAGTTCGGCGAATGTTCGCCAGATATAAAAAAAATTAGACGTGCCGATCCATCGCCGCATGTCGCCGATCGTTCGGTACCTCTTCTGTTTTGAAACTAAAATCGGTATTTTGTGTCGATCGTTCGCTATAGTAAGCGAATGATCGGCACCTTCTCTGTTCCAGAGAAACGAAAAAAATTCCTCTTTTTTTTTCAAACAAAAACTGAGAAAACTAACCACCTAATAAAACTTAGCCTATCAATATGAAATAACGAAATTAAAACTGAAACCGAGAATAATAAAAATAAAGTAAAAATAAAAATAAAACTTAGAAAGAAAATAAAGAAACAAAATGGGTTCAATGGGTTACCTCCCACCAAGTGCGTGTTTTAACGTCGTTAGCTTGACGATGTGTTGTGTCATAACTAATTGAGAAGGACAACGAATTTAGCGCTATCAAATGTACCTCCCCAATATGGTTTTAATCTTTGCCCGTTGACCTCGAATGTAGATTGGTCTTCACCTTGAATTTCAACAGCACCATGAGGGAATACGTTAATAACCGTGAATGGGCCTGACCAGCGTGATTTGAGTTTCCCTGGAAATAATCGAAGTCGAGAATTGAATAATAACACTTGCTGGCCTGGAATAAATTCTTTCAACACAATATGTTTATCATGCCACGCCTTTGTCTTTTCTTTATATATTCTGGAATTCTCATATGCTTCTCATCTAAATTCGTCCAGCTCGTTCAATTGCAATAGTCAAGCTTCACCAGCTGCTGGGAACTCCATATTTATCTTTTTAATAGCCCATAGTGCCCGATGCTCCAATTCCACTGGAAGGTGACAGGCTTTACTAAAAACCAACCGGTATGGCGACATACCTAATGGTGTTTTAAAAGCTGTTCGATAAGCCCAAAGAAAATCGTCTAGCTTTCGTGACCAATCTTTGCGAGAAGAGCTGACCGTCTTTTCTAAAATTTGCTTGATTTCTCGATTCGACACCTCGGTTTGACCATTAGATTGCGGATGATAACTGAGGGCCTTGCGTGCTTGACATCATATTTCAACAATAATGCCTCGAATTGCTTATTACAAAAGTGCGTACCTTCATCACTGATAATAGCCCAAGGAGTACCGAAGCGTGTAAAAATATTTTTGCGAAGAAAATTTAGCACTACTTTTCCGTCATTGGTTGGGGTAGCAGAAGCCTCCACCCATTTTGATACATAATCGACTGCCAGGAGAATATATTTATGATTGAAGGAAGTAGGAAACGGGCCCATGAAATTGATTCCCCAAACATCAAATAACTCTACTTCCAAGATATTAGTCAATGGCATCTCGTCTCGACGTGAAACATTACCGGTACGTTGGCAACGGTCACATGACATAACAAATAAGTGAGCATCTTTGAAAAGTGTAGGCCAAAAGAAACCACATTGTAATACCTTGGCGGCGGTTCTCTTACCACCAAAATGACCCCCACACTCTAGTGAATGACAATGCCGTAATATACTCTCCATCTCTTCTTCTGGAATACACCGCCGTATGATTTGATCTGCACAGTGCTTGTAAAGGAATGGATCCTCCCAATAATATCTTTTAGCATCAGCAAAAAATTTCTTTCGTTTATGAGCTGAAGGCTCTATGGGTAAAACACCACTAGCAAGAAAATTGACAATATCAGCGTACCATGGTGTGTTATCGAAACTAAACAGTTGTTCATCTGGAAATGTATCAACAATAGGTACTCCGCCATCGATCACGTGTTCCTAGGGTTCGAGTCTTGACAAGTGATCTGCTACTAGATTTTCAGTGCCCTTTTTATCTCTGATCTCCAGATCGAACTCTTGGAGTAATAAAACCCAGCGAATAAGGCGAGGTTTTGCATCTTTCTTAACCTTAAGATATTTAATGGCGGAATAATCAGTGAAAACAATTACTTTATTTCCAATGAGGTATGGCCAAAATTTGTCAAAAGCGAAAACCACTGTAAGTTATTCCTTTTTCGTTGTGGCATAATTCAACTGAGTGTCATTGAGGACTCGACTGGCGTAATAAATGGTACGAAACATTTTATCCTTGCACTACCCCAAAACTGCCCCAATAGCAAAGTCGCTTGCATCGCTCATAATTTCAAATGGAAGATCTCAATCTGGTGCTACAACAATAGGTGCGGAAGTGAGCTTTTCTTTCAATAAATTGAATGCAACTAAACACTCATCATCAAAATGGAATTCCACCCCTTTTTCCAGCAAATTACATAATGGCTTGGTGATCTTGCTAAAGTCCTTGATGAATCTACGATAAAATCCGGCGTGTCCCAAAAAACTCCTCACGCCCTTAACCGAGATAGGCGGCGGTAGCTTCTCAATCGTATCAATCTTGGCACGATCCACTTCTATACATTTTGATGAAACCCGATGGCCTAATACAATGCCTTCTCGTACCATGAAGTGACATTTTTCTCAATTCAATACCAAATTTGTCTCAGCACAACGTTGAAGTACTAAATTCAGATTCTCGAGACAATGATCAAAAGAAGACCCAAAAAAAAGAGAAATCATCCATAAATACCTCAATAATGCGTTCGACCATGTCAGAAAAAATTGCTATCATACATCGTTGAAAAGTGGCCGGAGCATTACAAAGACCAAAAGGCATCCGTCGAAATGCAAAGGTGCCGTAAGGGCATGTAAATGTGGTCTTTTCTTGGTCTTCGGCGGCTATGGCAATCTGATTGTACCCGGAGTAACCATCAAGAAAACAATAAAATTCGTGCCCTGATAACCTGTCAAGCATCTGATCAATAAACGGAAGCGGGAAGTGATCTTTCCTGGTAGCCTTATTTAATTTCCTGTAATCCATACATATGCGCCAACCGGTAATAGTACAAGTCAGAATGAGCTCATTATTTTCATTTTGCACAACTGTCATCCCGCCCTTTTTCGGTACAACTTGGACGGGGCTAACCCATGAACTGTCAGAAATTGGATAAATCACCCCGGCATCTAACCACTTTAAAATTTCTTTTCGCACTACTTATTTCATTGTTGGGTTGAGACGTCGTTGGTGTTCCACTGATGGCTTGTGACCTTCCTCCATAAGAATTCTATGCATACAAAAAGATGAGCTTATGCCCTTTAAATCTGCTAAAGTCCATTCAATCGCCGATTTGAAATTTTGGAGTACTCGGAGTAATTTCTCTTCTTCTTCATTAGATAGATCGGCGGCAATGATTACCAGTAACAACGATGGAGCCTGTAAATATGCATATTTTAAATGAGCAGGTAGGGTCTTCAATTCTAACACCGGTGGTTGCTCAATGGATGGTAACATGCGTAATGGGCCTTCCCCCAAATTTTCATAATACTTCCTCTTGTTTGGCTCAAATGAGTCCATCCACATCGCATACCAATGTGCTTCATTGTTCTCTTCCATAAAATAATTCTGCTCAAACACACATGCTTCTAAAGGGTCATCTGGTTGACGTGCAACTTCATCTATTGTGGACTCGGTAGCTTCAACACGAAAAACATCACTGCTATCACCTGGATATTTCATAACTTTAAAGACATTAAATTTGACTTCTTCATCCTGCACTCTCAAACTCAATTTACCCTTTTGTACATCAATAAGGGCACGACTCGCAGCAAGGAATGGTCGACCCAAAATAATTGGCACATTTCGATCTTCTTCCATATCAAGCACAATAAAATCAGCAGGGAATATGAATTTATCTACCTTTACGAGCACATCTTCAATGATTCCCCTCGGGTGTTTAAGGGAGCGATCGGCCATCTATATTGTAACCCCTGTCGGCTTGGCTTCTCCTTTTGCAATGGTTCAACTACTGTTCCTTTTCGAGTGGTGATTGCATTACAATTGTGACGACCCTAATACCGTACCCGATTTCCGTACTATATATATATATATATATATATATATATATATATATATATATATATATATATATTTTTTATTACACTTTACTCTTTTTCTTTAACTGTACTTAAGGCGGAAATCACAATCGAAATCGAAATCGGAATTGAAATCAAATTTCATTTAGTAAATCATTTAAAACCAATATTAAAACAATTAAAACTTAAAACAAATAAATCAATAAACCATTATCTAAATAAATAAAACTTTTTTTTTAAATGGACAGAACAAGTGGTGATCAATCGCCAGAAAACAGGCGATTGATCGCCCATGGCGATTGCTTACCCGCCTGGCAATCGCTTCTCCAGCGATTGCCAGGGGAAGAGGCGATTGCTTGCCTCCGAAAGGCGAGCAATCGCCATGCTCTCTGGATTTTCTCCAGAGAGCACGGCTCCCCCCCCCCCTTCTCCTTTCTTCCTTCCTTCTACACAAGCCCTGCACTTCACATTTTCAACACAAAAACACACAACACACTATTTCATCACTTTTCTCACTACACATTCACTCAATCTTTACATACCTCCATAAAATACCCTCCAAACATAACATTTACTCAAATGCTCAAAACCGAAACAATTCACGTTAATCATAATCAAATTTCATAAAAACGAACCTCGTGGTTCTGTTTAAAAGTTTAACATTTCCTTCCTGTTTGAAAAACATCAAAACACTATAAAATGCAATATATTATCTGTTCAGTCACCAAACGTCCTAGAACGCATCAAAATCTACGATAAATCTATCTAATCCATAATTAACCCAACATCACCCAAAAACTCTCAAAAACACCTAACCGTGAGTCAACCAACCTAGCCAAAACACGCTCCGCCGCCACAAGCTCCGCCATCGACCATCTACGCTTGATCATCATAAAGAGGTTCCTCACCTTCGTTCTCGTCACCTACATCATACGATAAATACATTAAGCCTAATGCTTAGTAAGGAGTGTGCTAAACATAACATTACATATATGCATGACATTCGTAAAACAGTTGCGTTTCATTTCGTTAAACCATTTTCTTGCCCCGTAAGAATCATAACTTTCCCCGTGAGAAACACATGACTTGCCCCGTGAGAAACACATGACTGGCCCCGTGAGAAACATACAACTTACCCCGTGAGAAACATACATCATTCAGAATTCATGATCGTTCGTTAATTTGACATTTCATAAAACATGCTCATAAATAGTTTGTATGCACTTTAATAAAACATGATGCATGAGGAATGACATACGTAGAAACACCTATCGAACGACCACTAACAATTCGCTAAGGCACTACTTAAGCTACCCGTCTTACCACCAACCCCTATAATACCTAACTTCATCACAATAAACATAATCAACATCGTTACGACGTAGGGCCTTAGGGGCCGGAAACCTAACACTCACTTACCTGGCATCCTACATATGCCGAGCACCGTCCTTTGAGCTTGGGTTACCTAGGGCATTTAACAACACATCATTAATATCGACTCTCAACATCAAATCTAAACAAATCGACGTCTCGAGCTAGGACAAATTCTTCTAAAAACTCTAATTCATTTCATTCGGGCATTTCATCGAGCACTTGGTGCTCACTAATTTCAAAACTCCATTAATGGTGTCCAACTACATTTCCAACAACCTACACTTAACATTAAACATCAACCAACACCATTAATCTACTCCAACAACCCCATTAATCACTAATACATCATCAATGAGTAATAAATAAACAACCCTATCGATTTCTAACAAAATCCCTAAATTTCTTCACAAATCCTAAATCAAAATAAACCCTAAACCACAAATAAACTTGTCTAGAATGTAGAACTTACCTAGAGGATTGATTTGTTGAAGATAGTGGAAGGGAAAATCTCCGGAAAAGGGAGGATCGCCGGCGTTGAGAGGTTTGGCGATGGAGGAGAGAAAGAAAATCACCAAAGGGGAGAAAGGGATCGCGTAGGGAAGAAGAAATGAGGGAGGAAAGAGAGAGAAAGCCCTTTTTGTTAAAATATTTGACTTTCTAAATTACCTAATTGCCCTTAATTAATTTCTTAACTTAAATTGTTATTTCGTCTATTGGTTTAACTTCTCCGAAATTCCCTTATTCCTCCAAATATTTCTATTTATTCTTAGGGTTCCTACGAAACTTTCCGTTCGCCATTTGGACTTTATTTATTATTTCTACGAATTAAAACTCTAAACTACTTAAATAGTAAAACCCGAAAACTATAGACTCAAAACCCATAGTCTAAATTTCTGGGCGTTACAACAATGGTCTTTCGGATTCACCTCTGTGTTACTGGGTAGAGAGCCTTGAGGCCTTCCATTAATAACGCTTGTAAATTGACCAAGTTGATTTTCAAGACTACGAATCTGAGCTGATTGATTTTGCATAACAGTACGAGTCTCGGTCATAAACTGCATAAGAGCTGTTTCAAGATCATTTTTCTTTTCAACTGGTTGAGATGGATCGGGTTAAGATGCTAGAGGCATTTGCATCGCATTTTGAGAATTCCTCCATGAAAAATTTGGGTGTTGTCGCCATCCTTGGTTATAAGTATTAGAATTTGGATTTCCTTGACGATTAAAGTTGCCCATATAATTAGCTTGCTCCGCGGGTTCATTTGCCATAGGATTTCTCTCTTGACAGTCTTCACTCAAATGCGGCCCTTGACACCACTAACAACTAACTTTTGATGTTTTCCCCACACTTGCTGCCATATGAGATTCCTGTAGTTGCTTAGTTAATGAGGCCACTTGTAGAGTTAGGGCTTTCATAGCCTCGAGTTCTGGAGTACCCGTTGTTCGCTTCATAATTGTTCGCTCCACTGGACACTGATCATTATTAAGTGCTAATTCTTCCAATAAATCATAAGCGGCTTCCTCAGTCTTTCGCATTAAAGCGCCACCTGCAGCAGCATTGACCAGAGTTTTAGTGGATGTCGATAAGCCCACATAAAAAGTCCGAATATGCATCCATTTCGGTATTCCATGATTGGGACACTTCCTCAACATATCCTTAAATCGTGCCCATGCCTCATATAATGTCTCTCCTTCGAATTGACCGAAGTTGATTATATCGTTGCGAAGCTTAGCGGTCTTCTCGAAAGGAAAGAACTTGGAAAGAAATTTTTGACATAAATCTTCCCAAGTATTAATAGAATTAGCTAGCAGAGAGTTGAACCAGTTCTTCGCACGATCTCGTAATGAAAATGGAAATAGCCGTAGTCTCAATGCATCATCCCCCACATTGTGAAATTTGAAAGTGTCGCATACTTCTAAGAAATTTGCAATATGATCCTTGGGGTTTTCTGAAGGTAATCCACTGAATTGAGATTGTTGAATCATATGCAGGGTGCCCGGCTTAACTTCAAAATTAGCATTGATGGCCGGTTTGCGAATATCTGAATGCACTCTGGATACAGTAGGTATAACATAATCCAATAAGGTCCGGGTCTCAGCATTTACAAGTGGACGATTTTCAATAACGAGTGGGGGATTTTCAATATTGTCTTCCCTGTTATCTCCCATAATGACACGCGCTGGTTGAATAGCTTCTCTTCTCGCTTTACGATGTTGTCGACACGTACGCTCGATTTCAAGATTAAGTGGGAGAAGATTAGCGTTTCCTTCTTTACGCATACACCTGAAAATAACACAAAAATAAAGACTTAAAATAAATAGAATTCAAAATAAAACTAAAAATAATCAATTCGATATTAATAATAAAGTTCTCGTGCAACGGCGCCAAAAACTTGTTGTGAAAAATAGTTCGCAAGTGTACGAGTCGCAACAAATAATATAGTGATAACTTGTAGCGCCCCGAGTTCTCTGAACCCGGTTCGTCACACAAAACCCGAACACGAACTAAAAACTTCATTCATAATTTAAAATTTTGCAGCGGAATTAATTTAAATAACTTAGAGTTAAACCAAAACCATAAAGTGTTTGGATAATCGGATAAAATGTTCGAGATAAATCGACCAAAAGAAATAAAGGTTTAAATCACAAAATACTATTAAAACTCTAAAGACAACCACTTCTGCCGGTGGAAAATCAACAGAAGAAGCAGACACAGCAAGTATAAGACTCCTGCCGATGACGTGGACCTGAAAACTTGGAACTGAAAGACATTTCTCGGCGGGCTGCACTTACCGATGACGTCAACACAATTTCATCTGCCGATGACGTCAGCACAACTTCATCTGCCGATGAAGTCAACACAACTTCATCTGCCGATGAAGTCAACATGACTGCACATACAACTTCAACTGCCGGTGAAGTCAACATGACCTCATCTGCCGATAAAGGTCATCCAACTTCTGCCGATGATAGAACCAACGCAAGGGACAGAAACAGGCTTCTGCCGATGACGTCATCCAAAACGACAGGACTAAACATCTACCGATAGAATTACTTCTATCAATAGCGAAATGACAAAAACATCTACCGATAGACATCTCCTTCCGGTAGGTTCAAACTACTCAACTTCTGCCGATAAAATGCATCTACCGACAGATAACAAAACACACCCCATCCACCGATAGATTCAGGGCGACATTCTGGCTACTCCTAATTATACAATACAACTCCATTTATGAAAAGAGTCTATTTGCCTTACTGAAATCACTCAGAAAAGGATTCAAACCCATGTATTACTTAAAATCCAACAAGTGCAAATCTTCAAATCTCAGCGGAATGCCATTATCAGATAGTAAAACTCAATTTGTTCAAAACACTGAAATCACTACTGTTATGAAAACTCGATCCATCAAAAAAAAAGCAATGATAATAAAACCTTCACTCCAACAGACATCAATTAAACTGCCCCATCAGCTGCCAGAACATTGTGTGGATGCACTCCTCCAACCCAACTAGCCCTCTGTGAACTCAGTAAACACACCTGCTAAATCTTCTTCACCTACATCACAAAACTCATCTATTAGCCTAATGCTAAGCAAGTAAAGCAATAATGAAATGAAATACTGAAACATAAATTCCTAAACATGCAGTTTCTACTTTTCTCATCTCAGTTGCATATTCATCGTTTCTGTACAGATCCCCCTGTGAAATTGGGAGTTGGTTCATTTCTCCCAAAGTATAAATATCCACTGGCTCGTTAAGGGTTGGATTAATTCCCCTAACAGCAAATCTAATACTCATAACTGTTCAGATCCCCCTGTAGGATTGGGAAGTGGATCACTTTCCCCAAAACCTCAATCCACTGGCTCATTAAGGGTTGGATTAATTCCCTTAACAGCAAATCTGCTTCTCGTACTGTTTCAATCTGTTCATTCCTTGCCGATTCAAAACATGTAAATTCATTTTCGTACATTTCAAAATATGATGCATGACAACTGGAAATAAACACACAACATACATAAATCCTACTGTTTTGTGATGTAGGTCTGAAGGCACAAACAAACTCTACTTACCTGGTCTCCTGGAAATCGCTCGGTTTCAACTACTTGAAAGCCCTGTTCACCTAGTGTCATAAACAGAACACTAATCAGAACTTCACTAAATCTCATCCCACACCATTCACAAATCTAAGGAGCTAGCTTAGAACTTCGGGCCATCGCACATTCTTGGTTCAGCACTAAACTCGAACTCAGCTCACTCACAGCATTCACCAAGTTACACACGCATTGCACTCCCGCTATCTACTTACTATAATATCGAGAAGATGAATGGAAAACTTACCTAGGTCGAAGGTGAATCGCGCGAGGAAGATCGCCTAGAGAGCTCGTCTGCCTGAGCTGAAACCCGAAGAGGAAATGGTATGAAATGGTGGCGGCTACAGTGCATTAAACCCAACCCTCTTCCCTTAAATACGTTATCCACTCTTTGAAAATTGTAATTTACTCTAGTGCCCTTGCCAAGTTATTTAATAACCCTACTTAATTTATTGACTAATCAAGTGTATCTTATTAATAATAAAAGAGCTGGTTCGATAGAACCGGGTGTTACATAACTAGAGTGTCGAACCCACGAGGACTTGTAATTAATAATTGAAGTAACTAATCTTAATTCTAAATTGAACACACGTTTTATAATTTTCAAGGATTGAAATTAAATTGAATAATTAAAACAATTAAAATAAACTACTGTAAAATAACAAAACAGATAAAATGAGATTAAATTTAATGGATAAAAACCTAGGTACTACGATTTCACCAAGGCAATATTTATTTTAGTCCTTCACAATTATATTCATAAATATTCTTCCTATGTTGATGATCGATTTCACTAAATTCTATTACAATCTCTCTCGAGCATTGCATAGGTTATCTGATTAATGGGTTATCACTTCTTAGTCTCAAATCCTACATTAATCAAATACAAGTAAATCAAGAAATCATAACGATCACATCAATACTGTAACTATCTCTAGCCTACGCATATTTATGACATTAATTTCAGTGCTCGGGTATTTATCACCTCTCAGTCTCAAAACACCCCAAAAATCAAGTAAAGATTGGTCAGAAATTTACAGGCTTTAAGAACAGAAATTAAATGCGTCAACAATATTAGAAGAAATATCTATAAATTATAATTAAACGAAGAACATAAAATAAACATTGTATGGCTACATCGTAGCCCTAGAATAAAAACTTAGTTCATACTAAAAGAGAAGAAAACAAAAATATAATTAAAAGTAAACATAGTTTTAACAAAAGAAATAAAATAAACACTGAATATCGCCAACTCTTCGTGAATAATCACCTTGAAATTGCTTCTTTGTTGCCAAAATCGCCAAATGAATCTATCTCCTGCTTCTTAGGTCTTCAATTCTTACTCTTTGATATATCAATGGACGAGATTTCATGTTCCCTTCGATTAACGGTGCAGATTAAAAGATATCAGCTTTCCAAAATCGACGGCGATCGATCGCTGGATAGTGTGGCGATCGATCGCCCCTTATAACTCTTGTATTCTGCCGATCGATTCAAGCGAACGATCGCCTCTTCTCTTGCTTCAGTTTTCACTTGTTTTCAGCCGATCGATCGCAGGAATGAGCGAACGTTCGGCACCCTCTCTGTTTCATGCAAAATTATTCTCAATATTTCTTCTCACCAGCCGAACGCTCGCCTAGAATGAGCGACTGTTCGGCAGGTTCTCTGTTTCGCCAACCCAATTTTGCCAATTTTATGTCTTTCTTTTCTTCCTTGACTACTTTTCTTCTTCAACTTCTTCCATTCAATTTCCCTGTTTTAAATAAATTTTTCTGCGCACTTACACAAAATACATTAAATTCTTTCAAACACTTGAGAAAAACTTGTCAAATCAAGTGTAAAAAGTATAAATAAGTGTGTAAAATACACACTTATCAGATTTACGGATTGGTGTTTCTGGAGATTTTTTAGAGAAAACATCCTCATCGTCAGTATTGATTTCCAGAATGGCTTCTTGCAGCCATGAGCTATCTGAAGATGATTCTTTCTTGACTCTTTTCATTTTACCTTTAGCAACTGTAGCAACTTTTGAATTTCTAGGTGCCTTGGGTGGCACGGAGCTGGTTTTAAATCGATCTCCTTTGCTTTTGCCAAATTTTTGATGTACTCCGGTGGCGTCAACTTGCCTTTTTGGGATTGCCTCGATAATTTTTGGAGAATCTTTCTCGGTAACACAGGGATTTACTGTCGGTGAAATAGGTGAGTAAACGATAATGGCCGATACAGAACTCGGCGATTTTGTTGGAACATTGCCTGAATCTCGCTCTTCAAACACTTCTTCGATGATGACCATTTTGAGAACAGAGAGTAAAAACCCTAATCGCTGATTGAAGATCGCGGTGAAGTAAGAAAAAGAGTGTTCTGGAACTTCCTTATAATTTGGGTTAAAACACCAATAAATACCAATCAAATCCCAGTAATAAAAGAAAATCTCAGATATTTAGTAAATATTTCGGAAAATAAATCTGAAAATCCATCAAGTTTCCATTAATCAGTGGAATGAATCTTTGAAGAATAAATCAGACCTCCATAAGTTAGGAAATAGGTTTAATAAAATAATACTGCTCCAGTCTTCTCTGAGAATTAATCATCTGATTTCCATAAGAATATCCAAGTTTTGCATGTCACACACGATGTTGCTCCATAGAAAAATATAATATCAAGAATGGTCACTAGCTGCAGATGGTGAGTAACACAGTAGATTGCTCCAAAAAATAAAGAAACAAATGCCTAAAGTAACGTGGCGAATTTTTTTTTTTTATAAAAATAAACGTGATAAACGACTTACATAACACAGAGGCCTAAACCAGACCTTAACTCTTCAAATCTAGCACCATCCAATGCCTTGGTGAAAATATCGGCAATCTGTTTTTCCGTCACCATATGCTCCAAATTGATAATTTTGTCATCCACTAAAGATCGAATAAAGTGATGTCGTATGTCAATATGCTTTGTCCGTGAATGCTGAACAGGATTTTTAGAAATATTCATAAAGCTCAAATTATCACAATAGAGGGTCATGACACCCTGTGTGACACCATAGTCTTTCATCATTTGTTTCATCCAAAGAAGCTGCGTATAGCTGCTACCTGCTGTTATATATTCTGCCTCGGCCGTAGATAGAGAAATAAAATTCTGCTTCTTGCTTAACCATGACACTAAATTGTGACCTACATAAAAACATCCCCCCGAAGTGCTTTTACGATCATCAGAACTTCCTGCCAAGTCAGCATCACAATAACCTACCAGATTTGCATTAGAATCAAAAGAATACCAGATGCCATAATCAGTTGTTCCACAAACATATTTTAGAATTCGTTTTACCAACACTAGGTGAGACTCCTTCGGATTTGCTTGAAATCGAGCGCATAAACCCACACTATAACAAATATCTGGTCGGCTAGTAGTTAGATATAAGAGACTTCCAATCATACTTCTATACAAACGCTGATCAACATCAATTCCCTTTTCATCTTTAGAAATTTTCTCATGTGTCCCAAGAAGTGTTCTACTCGGGCGTGCATTCTCAAGCTTAAATTTTTTCAATAAATTTTTGGCATATTTGGCTTGAGAGATAAAAATATCATTCTTCTCTTGTTGTATTTGAAGGCCGACAAAATAATTTAGTTCTCCAACCATACTCATCTCAAAGTCGCCGATCATTTGAGCTACAAACTCATCCATCATAACCTGTGACACCGAGCCAAACACTATATCATCAACGTAAATTTGAGCAAATAAGAATTGACCTTTGTCACGGCAAACGAATAGGGTTTTATCTACTCCCCCTCGCTCATATCCCTTGGTTAATAGATATTGTGTAGGACGTTCATACCATGCACGAGGGGCTTGTTTGAGCCCATATAACGCCTTCTTCAACTTATACACAAACTCGGGATGATGAGGGTCTTCAAAACCCTTTGGTTGAGCAACATAAACTTCTTCATTAAGAAAACTATTGAGAAACGCACTCTTCACATCCATTTGATATAGCTTAAACCGCATAACACATGCAATAAAGCCGAATAGACTCAAGACGAGCAACCAGAGCGAATGTTTCATCAAAATCAATTCCTTCAATTTGAGAATACCCTTGTGCAACTAGTCGAGCTTTGTTGCGAGTAATGTTGCCATGTTCATCGGTCTTGTTCTTGTAAATCCACTTAGTACCAATAACGTTCACATCGGGAGGACACGGTACTAAATCCCAAACTTGATTTCGGGAGAATTGGTTGAGTTCTTCTTGCATAGCTCCTATCCAGTATTCATCTAGTAATGCTTCTTTCACATTCATGGGTTTGATCATTGATGTAAAGCATGACATTTGGATCATTTCTTGATAATTTACTCTCGGCTTATCTCTGGTTCGTATACCATCATTTAGACCTCCAATAACCTCGTATGTAGGATGATTCTTTTGAATACGTGTGGATTGTTGCCTGTTGTGTGAAGTAGTCATCTCCACTTCATCAATCGTCTCAGTCTGATCTGTGACACCGCTTGAGACACCCTCTATGACATCGGGTGGAATACTAGTGCCTTCATTATTTGAAATCTGATTTGCATCTTCTTTCGGATTATATGTTGTGTCCAGAGAGTCGTCTACTTGAACGTTTGCAGATTCAATAAGAGTTCGAGTTCGTTTGTTGTAAACATGATAAGCCTGGCTATTTGTAGCATAACCGAGAAAGATAGCCTCATCACTCTTAGGGTCGAGTTTTCCCCTGTGTTCCCTGTCATTCAACACAAAGCAAATGCTACCAAATGGATGAAAATAATACAGATTCGGAGTTTTACCTTTCCATATCTCATAGGGTGTCATAGAGGTCTTGCTGCAGAGATACACTCGATTAATAGTATAACAAGCTGTATTCATAGCTTCAGCCCAGAACTTTTGAGGAACATCCCTTTCATGTAGCATTACTAGAGTCATTTCAGCCAATGTACAATTCTTTCTTTCAACGATCCCGTTTTGTTGAGGATTTTAGGTGCCGAGAATTCATGAGCAATCCCTAAGTGTTTACAGAAATCCGAGAAATCAGAATTTTCAAACTCTCTTCCATGGTCACTGCGAATTCAAATAATCTTCAAGATGACACAATCTTTTTCACGTTGGAGTCGAGTACACATTGATTTGAAGGTTCTAAAAGTGTCGGACTTTTCTCTAAGAAATTCAACCCATGTGTAGCGTGAGAAATCATCAACAGTAACGAAGACATATCGTTTTCCTCCAATACTTTCAACAGGCATTGGCCCCATTAGATCCATGTGGAGTAATTCAAGTACCCGGGTAGTTGTGGATGACTGTGACATCGGGTGTGACACCTTGGTTTGCTTTCTGATTTGACATGGTCCACATAGTTTTTCTTTATCAAACTTTAGTACAGGAATTCCTCGGACAGCACCTTTTGAAATAAGCTTTTCAAGCATTCTAAAATTAACATGTCCCAACTTTCTATGCCATAGAATACTGTCTTCCATACTCGACCGAAGGCAGGTAGACGAGGAAGAAATAAGATAACAATTGTCGGATGATCTAACTCCTTCAATAGCACACTTGTTGTTTCCATCGAACACCACACATTTTTCTCTTGTGAATTGCACATTCAATTCTTGATCACAAAGCTGGCTAATACTGATTAGATTAGATTTCAGACCATTTACCAATAAGACATTCCTCAACTCTGGTAATCCAGGAACATTCAACGCTCCCCTTCCAATGACATCCGTTGAGACACCGTTCCCAAATGTTACTTTTCCTACGGATTCGGGTATAATATCCTTCAAATATCTCTCTTCCCCTATCATATGTCTAGAACATCCGCTATCAAAATATCATGTATTGGTTCTGATCGCCTTTAGTGAAAGATGTGTAACATTACACTTCATATTTGATTTCTTCACCCATTTTTGATAAGGGAATCTATACGCAGAGGCATTTTTAATAGTACCCAATCTTAAATCAGCAAGATAAGTAAAGCATTTAGGACGAATATGACCACAACGTTGGCAATAATGACACACAAAACCATATATGTTACATTTTTTGCTTGCAGCATGATAGAAGTTATAGGAATTTGATTTTCTGTCAGTTCTTGGCATTCTGTTTACAATTTGCTTTCCTTTGTAATCAAATCCCTTGTCTGACACCGGCTGTGACACTGAACTTGCCCTTACAAATTTCATTCCAGAGCGATTTACCTTTACAGCACCAGTCTTTAAACCTGAACTTTCACCTTTGAATCCCAATCCAAACCGATTTACGCTGGATTTGCTGACATTCAAAATATCATCTAGATTAGAGGAACCCGAATTCAACATTTTAACATTCTTCTTCATGAGGCTTATCTCATTGGTTAGATTATTGACTTCATCCTGACTGGCTTTCAGCTTTGTCTCCAAATCATCAATAATATTTTGAAGATTGTTCTTCTCATCCTTCAAATTTATAATTTGTGTGTGTAGAAGCTGATTTACTTTAACAAGCTCGTTCCATTTCTCATGCAGAAACTTATATTCACCAATAAGATCTTCTTCTGTGACTGATTCTTCATCTTCATCACTGTTATTAGAACAATCGTCTGTGACACCGTGTATAACACCATTATTTTCTTCACGTTCTGCCTTTCCAATGAGAGCTACATGGTTACTCTGAAATTCATCTTCTTTTTCTGACTCATCCTCACTCCAGGTTACATTAAGAGAATTCTTCTTTTTCTTCAAGGTATTAGCACATTCTGCTTGTATATACCCGAAACCTTCACATTCTCTGCATTGAATGCCTTTGTTCTTAACTAGTTGATCAGATACATAAGTTTCTTCTCTGTGCTTCTTATTGCTTGAAGAACCATTTTTGAAGTTTGTGACACCCTGCTTGACACCACGAGTATTTCTTCCAAATCTCTTCATGACTCTATTGAAATTCTTTGAGAGCAGAGCTAGAGATTCCTCCAAGTCATCTTCACAATGCTCGTTGTAATTCTGTACCTCTGTTTTTAAAGCAACTCCCTTTGCCTTCTTTATTTCGATGTCTCCTCCAAGATTCATCTCGAAAGTTCTAAGAGATCTCATCAACTCTTCTAGCTTCATTTTAGACACATCTTTGGCTTCTTCTATGGCAGTAACTTTATATGCAAATCTCTGTGGCAAAGACCGTAGAGTTTTTCGTACAAGTTTTTCTTCGGAAAACGTCTTACCAAGAGCAAAAACTTCATTAGCTATGTCACATAATTTGGCGTTGAACTCGCCAATAGTCTCATCTTCCTGCATCTTTAGATTCTCAAATCGAGTGGTTAACATTTGCATTTTGGACAATTTTACCGTAGCCGTTCCTTCATAGGTGGTTTGAAGAATTTTCCATGCCTTTTTTTGCAGATTCGCATGTGGAGATGAGTTTGAACTGAGTTGGGTCCACCCCATTAAAGATAGCATTGAGCGCTTTTGAATTACTATTTGCCAAAGCATCCTCATTTGTGGTCCAATCTTCTTCGCGTTTTGGAGATATATTACCTTCTGCATCAGTGTTCTCAGGGTGATTCCAACCTATTAAAATTGATCTCCAAGCCTTCTCGTCAATAGCTTTAATGAATGCCCTCATCCTTGCTTTCCAATAAGCATAATTGCTTCCATCCAACAATGGCGGACGCATTGTAGAACCTCCTTCTTTCACAGAGTCCATCGCAAACGAACTGTAATCTTGTCCTGCTGAGACCGCTTAAGAAACAAAAACAACCAGCTCTAATACCAATTGAAAGATTACGATTAGTTCTGCGGTGTCACACAGGGTGTTACGTGTGACACCGATAATGAATGCAATGATGAACAATATAAATATGCGAAAATAAATGAGACAGGAGGTTGTTAACGTAGTTCGGCAACCAGCCTACATCTGCGGGGCCACGCCCAGATATAAAAATATTTCTTGGACTTCACAAAGTTACAAGACAATCGGACTTATACAAATAAAGACTCTCTCTTATCTTTGTCGCCGCCTCTAGCTAATTTCCCTAAGGAAACTGTTTTTGCGAGATCCCCTCGACTTTAGAACGACCTCTCCCGAGATCTAGATAACAACAAGATCCTCTCGTTGTTGATTCCTCCTGAAATTCGTGTTATGGCAATATCCCCTTCCCACGATCAAGAACGACAAGCTCCCCTTGTCTAAGTAACAGAACTCCTCCCGAGTTCGGATGCAGCCTCCTCCCGAGACTGAGCTTCAATGAAGATCAAAAAATATTTCCTCCTGGGACACCTCCTGGAACACCAGATCGTAGTCTTCGGATGCAATAAACAACACTCAATAAAACGATCAAATTCACAGATTAGGTAGAGTGTGTAAAACGATCACAGAACCAAACGCAGAAACGCTGGGTGTGAAAGAAAAGCGACGGTACAAAGAACGAATAAACCTTTTCACACAAAAATTAAAACTCTGTCGTCAACCAGCTTTCACAGAAAATGAAAGCTTTCAATAACCTTGGTAACTTCCATATCATCGATTCAGAACAGTTACCAAATTGGATATGACGCCGCAAGAATTAAAGAAAACAAATCTTAACAAATTCGGTTGTGTGACACACCGTGTGACACATTAGGAAAGTATTTCCAACAAATCAGATATTCGCCCAATAAATTAGGAAATCATCCCATTAATCATGGGAACTCGAAGCCCAGCATATTTGGCTATATTTCCATCAAACCGACTTACCAAATAAAAGATTTCCAAAAAGCAAGTGCCTATTGCTTTTTCAATAACTTTCCCAATATTCTTGTTTCCTTATTTTTCTCTTTCACATAAGCTTCATGATTGATAATAGGACGCCATCCAATAATCAGAATAACCTATTTCTTGATCACCAAGAAATAAATTAACAATTCGATAATGATGGAATAAAATATTATTTTCATAATATATTGCCAAAAAATCAATGCCAACTTATATGCAATATCTTTGCATTTACATTTTGTTTTTCACATCTGTTCTGTATTTACTGTTAGGATATCATCCTTCCAAGTGAACATCTCAGTTTTCAGGATTTGGACATTTTCAATGGACATTTGGTGTTTTTCGTTAATAAGAACAATGTGCCTATGCTATGCTCCATTAATTTGCCTTTAAATATTAGTTATAAGTTAAGAGATTCTCTCACCTTGTGAATTTAATGGTTTAGTCTAAATAATATTGAATTAAGAATCTTCTTCTGTTGTATTTTGTTCTTCCTTGGTCAATTACTTATTCAAAAACATCTATAATCCTCTTCCCATTGACTGATCAATCATTTTGCAGAGTCAAATAGAAATTCAGAATCTTAATCCATGGTACTTCCCTCTACCCCAAGGTCTTGTAGCGTTGTTCCGAGTTCCAACCATGACTTCATGGGTTCATTATATCGAAGGCTTTAAGAACAGAAATTAAATGCGCCAACAATATTGGAAGAAATACTCATAAAATATAATTAAATGAATAAACAGAAAATAAACATCGTCTGGCTACATCATAGCCCTAGAATAAAAAGTTAGTTCATACTAAAATAGAAGAAAACAACAATAATAATAAAGAAGTTCATAGTTCAGAAGTGAAAGGGAAAGAAAAACTATACTGAAAATCAATTCCCGAAGCTCTCGCTCCGTTCTGGTCTCCGTCTCGCTTGCCTCCTTCTTTTTCTCTCGCTAGGGCTACTCGTCTGAATGTCTGAATGGGGCTGCTCTCTCTGTTTCTTGAGTTAACCTAATTCTTAATTAATCTCAAGCCCACAAATCTGAAGCTCATAATTATCTTCAACGGCTAAAATTAAAACAAGCTTCAATGGTTCAGATTCAAACACTTCAATTAATTAAAATAGCCGAACGGCTGGGATTAAAATAGCCGATTGATGTTTCTTCTCTTCAGCTTCTTCTTTTCTTCTTTTTAACTCCGCTTTATTTCTTCTTTTTCTTCCTCTTCAAATTCGCAAATTCTAGCTCCAACCTGTTGTAACTAAATTTTCTGCACACTTTCACAAAATACATCAAATTCCTTCAAATACTTGAGAAAATCTTATCAAATCAAATATAAAAATTATAAATAAGTGTGTAAAATACACACTTATCACACCCCCAAACTTAAATGAAAGCTTGTCCTCAAGCGAACAAGAATGCAGCTCAGTTAAAACAAAGAGATAATCTCAATCAAATATAGAATGCTCAACATAATGTAATGGTCAAACAATCTGAATCAAGGTTTTTGGTAAATCGTTTCAGTTTGAAAAATTCATATTAAAAACACTGAGTTTAACACTTTGCAAAAGAAATAACTCATAGTAGTGCATTGACAATAGCTTACATAGAAATCGTCGTGTGTGCGTTCATTCTTATCTTCCTTTAATTGTTGGTTCAATTAATGTAGCTACAGGTAATGGATGTATTCTCATTTCGCTCGGGAATCACTCCATTCACTCTAATCATTCATCTGCTTTGCCCACTATCCAACTAATAGCAATTATCCATTATCCAAACTAAAAGTCGATAGGTCTTTAAAAGCCTATAATGTAGGGCGAGGTTAAAAAGGTAGGAATTGTAGGGGTACAAACGTATAATCAGAGCACACCTCATCCTCCCTTATTTCTCCCACTCAATATTTTCTTCTCAGTCTATGCTCACTCATTGAACCGGCTTAATCTTCCTTTTGATCTCTCACCCCCAAACTTAGTGCATTCAATATCATTTAGATAAACTCATTTGTCATAACTACAAAATAAAATACAACAAACTGGGAAATAAAACTAAACTTTCGAACTCTTTGGTTTTCTTTTTTTTTCCTCTTTTTTTTTTCACAACTCAGAATAACAATAACAAAACAACGCAAAGCAAAAAAAATAAATCAACAGATGACAAAAGGAGTTTGTATTCATCCTCACCACTACATTCCCCTACTCTCTTTCACATATATCAATAAATCGTGTGCTCTTTTAGAAAAGGTAGGAGAATTTGTATGCGGCTAGGCTGACATAGGTACAATTGAACGGCAAATAATAGGCCCAAATAGGTGACTATGGGTGTCATTAGATGACACATAATGGTAAGCTAAAAAGGCTCAAACAGTTCAATGATGGCCTAAGTCATTCTCTTATTTGTGAAAACTTCAAATTGCATTCGTGAATATCAGGCAAAACTAAGAAGGATTTTCCTCACAATGTCCTCATATTAAAGCATTTGACTGGAGTTACACTCCCTCACCGTGTTTATTCTCGTTCACTCCCTTACAATGTTTGGGTTTCACTCTCAATAGACTACACAAATATATTACCAACAAATAGGTTCAAACAAGAATAGAACGTGTTCAGATATTTGAAGATAACTATCTAAACTCTAATCAATGCAAACTAAAACAAATCACTCTTTTACTCAGTATATCACAAGGAGTTTAAAGTATGAATTTATTCCAAATTAAATCATCATTGACACCTCAACCAAGATTTCAGAATGTCTAACCATATAATATATAATAGATCAACAGAGCAGAGAAATAAAGCCAGCGAAAATCACCCCCAAACTTAAGATAAACATTGTCCTCAATGTAGACAAAGCACACAAGAAAAATATAAAAGGGTAGATAGTGTACCTCATAACGTCTCGAGCTGGTCAATAGTATTGTGGAGCTTCGGTCGAAGGAGCAATCTATCGGGAACTCTTTTTTTTTAAGAAAAAAATAAAATAAAAAGAAACAAAACTAATGCAAATAAAAATTGAAATAACGAACTAAAAAGGATACTAGGGTGGGTTGCCTCCCACCGAGTGCTTGTTTTATTGTCGACAGCCCGACATCATACTTCTTCATGTTGGGTCGAGATATATAATAGATTTGGCATTTTTAACTGTACTTTCCCAATATGGTGTCCATCGTTGCCCATTTACCAACTTATCATTTGCCAGAAGCTTTTTGTAGTCGGGTGGTTTCTTAATAGGTGGTATGACCCATAATGTCGACTCCCCCAAATTTTCAACGTACTGCTTCCCATTTAGACATGACTAACGAGCGATCCGAGCTGAGCCGAGCCAGAAGTAGTCCGGCTCACCGAGCCTAATGAGTTAAACGAGTTGAGCCTACCGAGCCTAACGAGCCTACCGAGCCTAACGAGCCTACCGAGCCTAACGAGCCAAGCCTAACGAGCTAGCCTGAAAAAATTTTTAATCCGAGCCGGCTCGCGAGCCACGAGTTAAACGAGTCGAGCCGAGCCGGCTCAACGAGGCCAACGAGCCTTAACAAGTCGAGCCTAACGAGCCGAGCGTATATAAATATTTCCAACTTATATTAATATAAGTTTTTAAAAAAAATTTATGTAAAATTATAAGTATTAATAATTATGTCACCAATATTTACTCATTTAATTTAAAAATTAGTTAGGTTAAGGAAATGTATATAAAATTGAATGTTAAATAAATAAATTATTTGAGAGTTGAGAATATCCAATAAAAATAGTTCAAGACTCCAATTGTTAAGACCCTGAGGATAATTTAAGGTTAAAATAACGAAAATCACATAAGCTCTACGAGGAGGTTCTATCTTCAGGTCGCATACTTCAATTGATCTCAAACAAGTCAAATGTCTCGATCTATTAGTCTTAGAAAATATAATCTAATTGGAGATCATTAAC
Source organism: Begonia masoniana (assembly GCA_022432975.1). Taxonomy (NCBI): domain Eukaryota; kingdom Viridiplantae; phylum Streptophyta; class Magnoliopsida; order Cucurbitales; family Begoniaceae; genus Begonia; species Begonia masoniana. The sequence continues at coordinate 34,191,315 of CM039515.1, forward strand.
CAAATTTTAATTGTGTCCAGATAGAACAGTCTCTAGAGACGTACTGCCTCTCAGTCCACAAAATGGCTGTGCTGACTATTAGTCTCAATAAACGGCATTTCACCATTACCTTTTATTTTTAGCCACATCCCTAAAAAAACCTTTCTTTTTAATTCGTAAAACTAGAAACTTCAACCGAACAAAAAATACTGTAGCAGGGCAAGTAAGGATCTGCAGCCAAGTCCATACGACATAATCAACTCAGACTAAATATAATTCTAGTAAAATTATCAACAACATTAACAATAAAGCAGACTCGCTCTCCGTTTTGCAGGTGCCAAAACAGAGAGTCTAACTCTCTGTTTTGCAGGTGTCAAAACAGAGAGTATCTCTTTCTTTGTTTTGCACCTGCAAAACAGTCTCTGTCCTTGCGAGACAGAGAGCGTCGAGCGAGTTAGCGAGGGCGGGCTGCGGGGAGACGAAGAGGGCGAGCTGCGGGGGTGGGGCTCGCGAGCTGGCCTGGCTGCAAAGTAGTCTCTGTCCTTGCGAGACAGAGAGCATCGAGCGAGTTAGCGAGGGCGAGCTGCTGCCTGCGGGGAGGCGAAGAGGGCGAGCTACAGGGGTGGGGCTCGTGAGCTGGCCCGTCGAGCCAAACGAGCTAGCCCGTTGGCCGGCTCGTTTGGCTCGGTCTGTGGCGAGCTCGCGAGCCCAACTGCTGGGCTCGGCCCGGCTCGCCTCTTGGGACCGGGCCAGGCTCGGCTCGCTACTGTAGCGAGCCGAGCCAAAATTTGGCCTGCTACTGTAGCGGTCCGAGCCAGGCTCGGACCGCTACAGTAGCAGGCTGAGCGGGCGGGCTGGTGAGCCAACCCGCCCGTTAGCCATGACTATTCCCATTAGGCTCAAGAAAGTCATTTGGTTGAATTGAAGTGTCCCTTCTTACAATGTTAGGGATTTCTACCCGAAATATGTCATCGCTAACTATTGGGTACTCCAATGATTTATACACCTTGAATGTGACATCTTCATCTTGTACCTGCAATTTGAGCTCCCTCTTTCTAAGATCAATTACAGCACCTTCTGTTATTAAGAATGGTCGACCTAATATTATTGGGATGTTACGATCTTCTTTTATATCAAGAACCACAAAATCAGCAGGGAAAATAAACTTGTCGACTTTAACAAGGACATTTTCAATCACCCCATATGGATGCTTGATACAGCGATCAGCCATCTGTAGAAATACACTTGTGGGCTTTGCTTCACCAAGACCAAACTTTTGAAAAATAGACATTGGCATTAAATTTACACTAGCCCCCAAATCACACAATGTCCGCTCAAAAATTGACTTCCCAATTTCACATGGTATGGTGAAACTTCCCGGATCTTTCAGTTTTTGTGTAAGCTTACGTTGAATAATAGCACTACATTCCTCCGTCAAGGCGATCATACTGCCTTCTTCGATCTTACGCTTATGAGATAAAATATCTTTCAGAAACTTTGCATAATTAGGCATTTTTTTGAGGGCCTCTACGAATGGAATATTGATGTGGAGCTGTTTGAAGATATCAAGAAACTTAGAAAACTGATTATCAAGCTTCACATTCTTCAGTCTTTGTGGAAACGGCACTTGAGGTGAAATTGCTTGTATTAGCGGAGGATGAGAAGGTATAGACCTTTGAACTTCATTTTTGTAACGCCCCGAGTTATCTGAACCCGGTTCGCTACTCATTACTTGACCATGACTAAGAAATTTCAAATAAATTTAAAACTTCATTCGACATACAAAATTTGACGTTTACTAAACGTTCAAAACATTTGAAAACTTTGCAGCGGAAAAAAATTATTTAAAACTACAATGGGGTTAAACTAGCGGTGAAAATATTGTTGGAAAGATTAATGGAAATATCTCAAGTGTCCGGTCAAAAGAATTAAGGTTTTAAGTGATGGACTACTCAAGGAATTACAAAAGTCGAATTCATCTGCCGACGACAAAGTCAACAGAAGAAGCAGAAGTAGAAAACCAAAGGCTTCTGCCGATGACGTCTACACGACTTCACCCACAACTTCATCTGCCGATGAAGTCGTGAGAACTTCATACCACTTCATCTGCCGATGAAGTCAACATAAACTCATCTGCCGATGAAGTCAACATAAACTCATCTGCCGATGAAGTCAGCGCAATTTCATCTCTCAATAGATAAACACACGACATCTTCCGATAACAACAATATGACTCCTTCCGATAGAATTAAAACATACACTACATCTTCCGATTCACTAAACGACAAACAGATTACTCTACATCTTCCGATTCGCTAAACGACAAAACCCCTTAACTCTCTCAGACTACACCTGCCGATCACTACTCGACGACTTAATACTCTACACCTTTCGATCGAATAGACTACATTTGCCGACACGTGCTTCTCACATGACTCCTTAAGGCATTTGCCGATAGACTTTCATCTTCCGACAGACTGACACACCACATCTACCGATAGACTTCCTTCTTCCGATAGACATCAACGCGATTTCCTTCCACAGAACGCAATAAACCTCTACACATATCCACTGATACAAAATTATTCAATTCCTACCAATGGACTAAACAACCTGTCTATAACCCGAGAAAGCTTCGACTATCTAAAAGACTTAAAACATTTTACCAAAAATCCATTCATAACACTCCAAGTCATTGTATTGATCAAAATCAGTAAAAACATGAAAATCAGAAATTCTCGAAAACAAAGTCAAATAGCTGTAATCTCATTTACTAAAAACTTCATATACTCGATTAAATCATTATCCACTAAACCTCCACATCTGTAGACAACATGCTAAACCGCCCCATCAGTTACCATGCCGAAGCCTGAATGCACTCCTCCAACGTCCACTATTCCTCAACACGATCAGGAGACACACCTGCTAACACTTCTTCACCTACATCACAAAACTCATCTATTAGCCTAATGCTAAGTAAGTAAAGCAGTATATGAATGAAGTAAAATGCTGAACTTAAACTCCTAAATATGCAGTTTCTATTTTTCTCATCTCAGTGGCATACGCATTCGTTCATAACATGATCTGATCCCATGGTTCCCTTGGGAGTGGGATCAATTCTCCCAATGTCTACATCCTCCTACTTAATTAAGGGGAAGATGAATTCCCTTAACACTTGATCTGATCCCATGGTTCCCTTGGGAGTGGGATCAATTCTCCCAATGTCTAAATCCCTTCATAAGTTAAGGGGTGGATTAGTTCCCTTAATAGCTTGTCTGTCGCATACAGTTCATACCTTACCATTCCTTACATGAAATTCATTTTCGTAACTTTTAACAAAACATGATGCATGGACAATAGAAACATTCAAGCATACATAAACCTACTGTTTTGTGATGTAGGCCCGAAGGCACAAGCAATACTTTACTTACCTGGCTCCTGGAAATCTGTCTGGTTGCTAGCTACTTCGGAGGTCTGTTCACCTAAGTTCATACAGAATATAAATCAAGGCTTCACTAAACCTTTCAAAATATCAAACAGCGGTTCGAGAAATCTAGTTAGAAACTCTACTACCCGAGCATTCCTACTTATCGCTAAAACCCGAATCTACACTCAATCTCAGCATCCTCAAAATCCTCACATTGCAATCCTCCAGGCATTTCACCACTATACCACAAGAGAAATAAGGAAAAGAAACTTACCTAAGTCGAAGGAGAACCGAGCGAGGAGAATCGCCTAGAGAGCTCGGCTGCTTGAGCTGAAAGTTTCCGAAGAGAAGAGTATGAGAGGGGAGTGGCGGCTACAGTGCAATAAACCCAACCCTTATCCTTAAATACGTTACCCAACTTTTGAACATTGTAAATTACTCTAATACCCTTAACAAGTTGTTCAATAACCTTATTTAATTCATTACCTAGTCAAGTGTATTACTTTAATAATAAAAGGCTGGTTCGATAGAACCAGGTGCTACAATTTTCACTTGAATCCCCATTATCCACTTTAGGCACACTTGGCTCTTTGTGCTCTGGTTCAATCACAGTTCCCAATCTAGTAATAATTGCATTACAATGCTCTTTCGGATTTACTTCAGTATTGCTAGGTAGTGTACCTTGAGATCTTTCATTGATGATACTAGCAAATTGGTCAAGTTGATTCTCAAGACTTCGAATTTGGGCCGATTGATTCTGCATTGTTGTACGGGTGTAACACCCGGTTTATTAGAATTAAAATAATCTATTAATCTTCTAAGTGTGAATTTTATAGAATGAAATTAGGGGTAAAATCAATTAGGTTAATGAGTAACTAAGTGAGGGCATAAGGGTAATTGTCAATTTTGCAAATGGATAACGTATTTAAGGAAAGAGTAAATGAGGTATAGCCGTCATACTCATTTCACTCTCGGTTTTCAGCTCAACCCAGCAGAGCTCTCTAGGCGATTTCCTCACCGATTCCTCCAACCCAGGTGAGTTTTGATTCGATTAATTGCTGATTTTAGTACCTAGGTAGCTTAAGGATCCCAACGTATGCATTTTGTTAATGTTACGAGTGAGAGATTCTGCTTGAGGATTAGAGCAGAATCGGGAATGTTAGATAAATAGAAATGCCCAACCCACTCCTTAGATTTCTGAATAGCTTAGATTGAGGTTTAACGTTCTGTTTATGAATATAGGTGAACAAACCCCCGAAGTAGCTCTTAACCGAGCATTTGCAAGGAATCCAGGTAAGTAAAGTATTGCTTGTGCCTTCGGGCCTACATCACAAAACAGTAGGTTTATGTATGCTTGAATATTTCTATTGTCCATGCATCATGTTTTTGTTAAAAGTTACGAAAATGAATTTCATGTAAGGAATGGTAAGGTATGAACTGTATGCGACAGACAAACTATTAAGGGAATTCATCCGCCCCTTAATTGAGTATGAGGATGTAGACATTGGGAGAATTGATCCCACTCCCAAGGGAACCATGGGATCAGATCAGCTGTTAAGGGAATTCATCCGCCCCTTAATTGAGTATGAGGATGTAGACATTGGGAGAATTGATCCCACTCCCAAGGGAACCATGGGATCTGATCATGATATGAACGAATATGTATGCCACTGAGAGGAGAAAATAGAAACTGCATATTTAGGAGTTTAAGCTCAGCATTTTATTTCATTCATTTACTGCTTTACTTATTTAGCATTAGGCTAATAGATGAGTTTTGTGATGTAGGTGAAGAAGTGTTAGCAGGTGTGTCTCCTGATCATGTTGAGGAATAGTGGACGTTGGAGGAGTGACTTCAGGCCTCGACATGGTAACTGATGGGGCGGTTTAGCATGTTGTTTACAGATGCAGAGGTTTAGTGGATAATGATTTAAATTGAGTATATGGAGTTTTTAGTAAAGGAGATTACAGCTGCTTGACTTCGTTTTCGAGAATTTCTGATTTTCATGTTCTTACTGATTTTGATCAATACAATGACTTGGAGTGTTATGAATGGATTTTTGGTAAAATGTTTTAAGTCTGTTAGATAGTCGAATCTTTCTCGGGTTATAGACAGGTTGTTTAGTCCATTGGTGGGAATTGAATAATTTTGTATCAGTGGATATGTGTAGAGGTTTATTGCGTTCTGTTGAAAGGAATTGTGTTGATGTCTATCGGAAGAGTAAAGTATTTGTCTTCCGGCTGACGTCATCGGCAGAAGAAGTGTAATGGAAGTCGGGTGAGTATGTCTTCCGGCTGACGTCATCGGAAGAGTAAAGTATTTGTCTTCCGGCTGACGTCATCGGCAGAAGAAGTGTAATGGAAGTCGGGTGAGTATGTCTTCCGGCTGACGTCATCGGAAGAGGAAAGCATTTGTCTTCCGGCTGACGTCATCGGCAGAAGAAATGTAAGGGAAGTCGGGTGAGTATGTCTTCCGGCTGACGTCATCGGAAGAGGAAAGTAATTGTCTTCCGGCTGACGTCATCGGAGGAGGAAATAGGTATTTTGTCGTTTACTGACCGGAAGAGGGAATGGGCGTTTCGTCGTTTTCGATTGATGCCGCTGACGTCACCGGAAAACGAAATAGGTGATTTGTCGTTTTGTCACTGATGAAGTCTTCGGTTTTCTATTTCTGCTTCTTTCGTTGACCTTGTCGTCAGCAGATGACTTCAACACTTCCGTTAATCACCCCAACAGTATATTCTACAGTTCGTCTAACTTCATAGTTGTTTAAATGATTTTCCGCTGCAAAGTTTTCAAATGTTTTGAATGTATAGAAAATGTCAAATTTTGACTGTCGAATGAAGTTTTAAAATTTATCCGAAAATTTCTTAGTCATGGTCAAGTAATGAGTAGCGACCCGGGTTCAGATAATTCGGGGTGTTACAGTATGGTATCAGAGACATGTTGCTAAACCGTTCAGAAGATTACTCATCAGTGCCAATCGTCGCATGAATATACTCCAACAACTGTAAGTGTTTATGTTAGCTTTAGTTATAAGATGTTTATGAGTATAGATAACCTTGTGCAGAACCTTATACAAATGGCTAGACGACCGGGGAGACCAAGAGTACCTAGGGAGATGCCAAACTTGAGGAGTGAAGAAGATTCAAGTGTAATTAGACAGCTGACGGAGTTGATGCGTCAGCAGACAGACATTGTGCGACAGCAATCTGACCAGTTAGGTGTGTTATTGAGTCGGGAAACACAAGGAAGTGCCAATTCAGGTCAAGTCAATGAGCATTCAGGGGATAGATTTCGTAGGCTGCAACCACCCACATTTGATGGAAAGTCATCTAACCCGATTGTCGCTGAGGAATGGCTTCGAAAGATAGAGAGCATGTTCAGGTGTGCCAATGTTGGAGAAGGAGAGAAAGTCATTTTGGCAACGTTTCATCTAGCCGGTGATGCGCAACTTTGGTGGGAGTCGCTGGAGATCACCACCGATATCGCAACCATGCCCTGGTCGCAATTCAAGGAAGTCTTTTACGAGAAATACTTTAGCACCACTGTCCAGAACGCTAAGAAGGCTGAGTTTTTGAGCTTGAAGCAGACTGGGTCTGTGGCAGAGTACAACAGACAATTTGAGTCTCTGTCAAGGTTTGCTGGATACCTCGTTCATAGGAATGAGGACAAAGTGTTTCAATACCTGCAAGGTCTAAAGCCAGAAATTTACAGAGGAGTAAAGTATTCAGGCATCAAAGGCTTGTCATTCAGTGAAGTAGTGTCTACTGCATTGGAGGCAGAAGAAGCTGAAATGAAGTGTGCTGGACCAAAGGAAGCCCCGCGAAAGTTCTTTCAGCCCCACCAGCAGAGAGGGATAAAGAGGCCTGCTGAAGGCCAGGGTAGTCAGGGTACTGGAAAGAAGGTACCTGATGCCAAGAAGTTTCCTCAGTGCATGAAATGTATGAAGAGCCACCTGGGCGAGTGTAAGTTTGGGACTGGTAAGTGTTATAACTGTGAGGAGTTTGGACATTCGCTTAAGGACTGCCCGAAGCCCAGAGTCCTTCGATGTTTCAACTGTAATAAGACTGGCCACGTCATCAGAGACTGCCCAACGTTGAAGAGTGGCCCTGCTAAGATAAAGCCGAGAATATTTTCCATGATGGAGTCGGGCGAAGAGGACCAGCCCGCTGTTGTGTCAGGTACTATATTGGTTAATTCTATGCCTGCTTTTACCTTGCTAGATTCAGGAGCAACCCATTCTTTTGTTGCGTCTGCTTTTGCTGATAAGTTAGAAGTACAATCCACACCTTCTAGGCATGTATTCAATGTTGCTTTACCCTCTGGTGAACATTTACATTCCAACCAAGTGTTGCATGATTGCATGGTATTAGTAGGGGACAAAAATCTATCTGCTGATTTAATTGTTATGGATATAATGGGATTTGATGTAATCTTAGGAATGGATTGGTTGTTCAAACACCACGCCATAATTGATTGTAGGACTGGGATAGTTAGTTTCCAACCCCCTGGTGGTTTGAAACATACCTTCCAAGCTTCAGAGAAGAGTAAGGAAATGTCTGTTATGACTTCTTTAAATTTTAGACCTTCACCATGCAAGGAGTACTTGTGCTTCTTGGCATGTGTTCTAGATACACAACTTGTAGGTAAGGCAACTCCTCAAAATATCCTTGTTGTCCAAGACTTCCCTGAAGTGTTTCTAGATGACCTTCCCGGTTTGCCACCAGATAGAGAAATTGAGTTTGTTGTAGATGTCTACCCTGGAGCTGAACCTGTGTCTAAAAATCCCTATAGGTTAGCACCTGCAGGACTCAAGGAATTAAAAGAGCAGTTGGAAGAGTTGTTAGAGAAAGGGTTCATACGCCCGAGCTTTTCACCGTGGGGTGCACCTGTCCTTTTTGTCAAAAAGAAGGATGGATCAATGCGCATGTGCATCGATTATAGAGAACTGAATAAGTTAACTGTTAAGAACAAGTATCCCCTGCCTAGGATTGATGATTTATTTGACCAGCTCAATGGTGCAAGAGTTTTCTCTAAGATTGATCTGAGGTCAGGTTATTATCAGTTGAAGGTTAAATCTGAAGATATCCCAAAGACTGCCTTTCGCACAAGGTATGGGCATTATGAGTTTTTGGTTATGTCTTTTGGTTTGACAAATGCACCAGCAGCATTCATGGACCTTATGAACAGAGTGTTTCATGAGTATTTGGACAAGTTTGTCATTGTATTTATAGATGACATTCTAATCTATTCCAAAACCAAGGAGGAGCATGCAGAACACTTAAACTTAGTGTTAGGATTACTGAAACAGCACCAATTATACGCCAAGTTTTCTAAGTGTGAATTTTGGTTGGACCAAGTTCACTTTTTAGGACATGTCATTTCTGGAAATGGATTATCTGTTGATCCAGCTAAGGTTCAAGCAGTTAGGGAATGGCCCCAACCGAAGAATGCCACCGATATCAGAAGTTTTCTTGGACTAGCAGGATACTATAGAAAGTTCATTGAAGGATTTTCAAAGATTGCTACACCTCTCACTAAGTTGACTAGGAAGAATGTAAAGTGCACATGGACCGATGAATGTGAACTTAGTTTCCAAACTTTGAAACAGAAACTGACCAATGCTCCTATTTTAACCCTTCCAGTTGAAGGTGGTAAGTATAGTATTTACTGTGATGCATCCAAGATTGGTCTTGGTTGTGTGTTGATGCAAGATGGAAAGGTAATAGCCTATGCTTCTAGACAGTTGAAAACTCATGAGAAGAATTACCCTACACATGACTTAGAATTAGCTGCTGTGGTATTTGCACTTAAAATTTGGAGACATTATTTGTATGGACAATCTTGTGAAATATTTTCCGACCATAAGAGCCTGAAGTACATTTTCACACAGAAGGAACTAAACATGAGGCAACGTAGATGGTTGGAATTTGTAAAAGACTATGACTTTGAGATTAAGTACCATCCCGGTAAGGCGAATGTAGTAGCTGATGCTTTGAGCAGAGTGACAACATCAGTTTCAGCATTGATACTTGACTTACCATTAGCCTTAGAATCTGAATTCCTAAAGTTTAATCTAGAGGCAGTATCCAATGTAACAGCTATACTTTCGGCCATAACCTTAAGACCTACAATTCTTGAGAAAATAAGGGAAGCTCAGTCAAATGATGATGAATGCAGCAAGTACAAGTCAAGTATGGATTCTGCGGACAATTTAGACTTTAACTGTTCTTCCGATGGAATTCTTAAGTTTAGAAACAGATGGTTTGTTCCTGCCATTATGGAACTTCGGAATGAGATTCTTTCTGAGTCTCATTCTTCTAGATTCTCAGTTCACCCTGGGAGTACGAAGATGTATAAGGACCTTAAACAGCATTACTGGTGGCCAGGTATGAAAAGAAGTGTGGCAGAACATGTTGGATCATGTTTGTGTTGTCAGCAGATTAAAGCCGAGCATCAGAGACCCTCAGGAACATTACAACCTTTACCAGTACCTGAATGGAAATGGGAACAAATAACCATGGATTTTGTTGTGGGACTACCTAGGACAACTAAAGGACATGATGCAATTTGGGTGATAGTTGACCGTTTGACCAAATCATCCCATTTTCTGCCCATGAAGACGACATACTCGATGGATCAACTTGCTGAGTTGTATGTTCAGGAAGTTGTTAGATTGCATGGAGTTCCAAGCACCATAGTTTCGGACCGAGATGCTAGATTTACATCTAAGTTTTGGAAGAGTTTGCACAAGGCAATGGGGACTCAGCTTAGTTTCAGTACAGCTTTCCACCCTCAAACAGATGGACAATCAGAAAGAACCATCCAAACATTAGAGGATATGCTCCGGGCATGTGTTTTGGATTTTCAAGGTTCTTGGAGCAAGTATTTGCCCTTGGTGGAATTTTCTTATAACAACAGTTTTCAGGCAACAATAGGAATGGCACCGTATGAAGCATTATATGGACGAAAATGTAGATCACCTTTGTACTGGGATGAAGTTGGTGAAGCACAGTTACTTGGTCCTGATGTTGTGCAGCAAACTGTTGAGAAGGTTGCTCTCATCCGTCAGAGGATCTTAACAGCTCAAAGTCGACAGAAAAGTTATGCTGACAGAAGACGCAGAGAGTTAGAGTTTGAAGTTGGTAGTGAGGTTTTTCTTAAGGTATCACCATTCAAAGGAGTTGTAAGATTTGGGAAGAGAGGGAAGCTTAACCCAAGATATGTTGGACCTTTCTCAATCTTGAGGAGGATTGGGAAATCAGCATATGAACTGCAATTGCCAGACTCTATGGAAGGAATCCACAATGTGTTCCATATTTCTATGCTTAAGAAGTGCTTAAGGGATCCATCTCAGATTGTGGAACAACAGAACATTGAAATTCAACCCACACTGACCTATGAGGTGAGACCAGTAAGAATCTTGGATTATGCAGTGAAGGTATTACGCAACAAGGAAGTTCCACTGGTAAAAGTCTTATGGCATAATCAGAATATAGAGGAGACAACATGGGAACGCCAGCAAGACATGATGGACCAGCATCCAAGATTGTTCAGGTACTGAATTTTGAGGACAAAATTCTTTTAAGGAGGGTAGATTGTAACACCCGGTTTATTAGAATTAAAATAATCTATTAATCTTCTAAGTGTGAATTTTATAGAATGAAATTAGGGGTAAAATCAATTAGGTTAATGAGTAACTAAGTGAGGGCATAAGGGTAATTGTCAATTTTGCAAATGGATAACGTATTTAAGGAAAGAGTAAATGAGGTATAGCCGTCATACTCATTTCACTCTCGGTTTTCAGCTCAACCCAGCAGAGCTCTCTAGGCGATTTCCTCACCGATTCCTCCAACCCAGGTGAGTTTTGATTCGATTAATTGCTGATTTTAGTACCTAGGTAGCTTAAGGATCCCAACGTATGCATTTTGTTAATGTTACGAGTGAGAGATTCTGCTTGAGGATTAGAGCAGAATCGGGAATGTTAGATAAATAGAAATGCCCAACCCACTCCTTAGATTTCTGAATAGCTTAGATTGAGGTTTAACGTTCTGTTTATGAATATAGGTGAACAAACCCCCGAAGTAGCTCTTAACCGAGCATTTGCAAGGAATCCAGGTAAGTAAAGTATTGCTTGTGCCTTCGGGCCTACATCACAAAACAGTAGGTTTATGTATGCTTGAATATTTCTATTGTCCATGCATCATGTTTTTGTTAAAAGTTACGAAAATGAATTTCATGTAAGGAATGGTAAGGTATGAACTGTATGCGACAGACAAACTATTAAGGGAATTCATCCGCCCCTTAATTGAGTATGAGGATGTAGACATTGGGAGAATTGATCCCACTCCCAAGGGAACCATGGGATCAGATCAGCTGTTAAGGGAATTCATCCGCCCCTTAATTGAGTATGAGGATGTAGACATTGGGAGAATTGATCCCACTCCCAAAGGAACCATGGGATCTGATCATGATATGAACGAATATGTATGCCACTGAGAGGAGAAAATAGAAACTGCATATTTAGGAGTTTAAGCTCAGCATTTTATTTCATTCATTTACTGCTTTACTTATTTAGCATTAGGCTAATAGATGAGTTTTGTGATGTAGGTGAAGAAGTGTTAGCAGGTGTGTCTCCTGATCATGTTGAGGAATAGTGGACGTTGGAGGAGTGCATTCAGGCCTCGACATGGTAACTGATGGGGCGGTTTAGCATGTTGTTTACAGATGCAGAGGTTTAGTGGATAATGATTTAAATTGAGTATATGGAGTTTTTAGTAAAGGAGATTACAGCTGCTTGACTTCGTTTTCGAGAATTTCTGATTTTCATGTTCTTACTGATTTTGATCAATACAATGACTTGGAGTGTTATGAATGGATTTTTGGTAAAATGTTTTAAGTCTGTTAGATAGTCGAATCTTTCTCGGGTTATAGACAGGTTGTTTAGTCCATTGGTGGGAATTGAATAATTTTGTATCAGTGGATATGTGTAGAGGTTTATTGCGTTCTGTTGAAAGGAATTGTGTTGATGTCTATCGGAAGAGTAAAGTATTTGTCTTCCGGCTGACGTCATCGGCAGAAGAAGTGTAATGGAAGTCGGGTGAGTATGTCTTCCGGCTGACGTCATCGGAAGAGTAAAGTATTTGTCTTCCGGCTGACGTCATCGGCAGAAGAAGTGTAATGGAAGTCGGGTGAGTATGTCTTCCGGCTGACGTCATCGGAAGAGGAAAGCATTTGTCTTCCGGCTGACGTCATCGGCAGAAGAAATGTAAGGGAAGTCGGGTGAGTATGTCTTCCGGCTGACGTCATCGGAAGAGGAAAGTAATTGTCTTCCGGCTGACGTCATCGGAGGAGGAAATAGGTATTTTGTCGTTTACTGACCGGAAGAGGGAATGGGCGTTTCGTCGTTTTCGGTTGATGCCGCTGACGTCACCGGAAAACGAAATAGGTGATTTGTCGTTTTGTCACTGATGAAGTCTTCGGTTTTCTATTTCTGCTTCTTTCGTTGACCTTGTCGTCAGCAGATGACTTCAACACTTCCGTTAATCACCCCAACAGTATATTCTACAGTTCGTCTAACTTCATAGTTGTTTAAATGATTTTCCGCTGCAAAGTTTTCAAATGTTTTGAATGTATAGAAAATGTCAAATTTTGACTGTCGAATGAAGTTTTAAAATTTATCCGAAAATTTCTTAGTCATGGTCAAGTAATGAGTAGCGACCCGGGTTCAGATAATTCGGGGCGTTACAACGGGTTTCAGTCATAAATTGCATAAGTGCTGCCTCAAGATCATTTTTCTTCTCAGCTTGTGGAGATGGACCCGGTTGCGATGTTTGAAACATAGGCATAATATTTTGGGAATTCCGCCATGAGAGATTCGGATGTTGCTGCCACCTTGGATTATAAGCGTTGGAATTGGGATTTACTTGCCGATTAAAATTCCCCATGTAGTTAACTTGTTCTGCAAATTTATTTGGCAAAGGATTTCCCACTTGACATTCTTCACTTAGGTGCAGTCCCTGACACCATTGACACTTAGATATCGGTGTTTTTCCCACACTAGCCGCTATATGAGATTCCTGCAGCTGTTTAGTCAACGAAGCAACTTGTAGTGTCAAGGCTTTCATAGCCTCAATCTCTGGTGTACCAGTTGTGCATTTCATAATTGTGCGCTCCACAGGACACTGATCATTATTTAGTGACAATTTCTCCAATAAATCATATGCAGTTTCTTCAGTTTTTCTCATTAAAGCACCTCATGCAGCTGCATTCACCAGAGTTTTAGTAGATGCTGACAATCCCACATAAAAAGTTTGAATATGCATCCACATCGGTAGGCCATGGTTTGGGAATTTTCTCAGCATATCTTTGAATCTCACCCATGCCTCATATAACGTTTTTCCATCAAATTGATTGAAGTTGATTATATTGTTTCGGAGCTTAGTAGTCTTCTCGAAAGGAAAGAACTTGGAAAGAATTTTCTGGCATAACTCTTCCCAAGTGTTAATAGAATTAGTTGGCAAAGAGTTGAGCCAGCTCTTCGCACGATCCCGTAATGAAAATGGAAATAAACGTAATTTCACTGCATCATCCCCCACATTGTGAAATTTGAAAGTATCGCACACTTCTAAGAAATTGGCAAAATGATCCTTGGGGTCTTCAGAGGGTAAACCACTAAACTGGGATTGTTGAATCATGTGCAATGTGCCCGGCTTAATTTCAAAATTTGCTGCAATAGCCAGTTTTCTAATAGCTGAGTGAATCCCGGATACAGTAGGTATAACATAATCGAACAAGGTCCGGGTCTCAGCATTTGCCAGAGGACGAATCTCAATATTGTCTTCCCCGTTATCTCCCATGATAGCACGCGTTGTTTGAATAATTTCTCTTCTCTCTCTCCGATTTTGTCGACAAGTACGCTCGATCTCAAGATTAAGCGGGAGAAGATTAGCGTTTCCTTCTTTACGCATGCACCTAAAAATAACACGAAAATAAAGAAATAAAATAAAAAGAATTCAAAATAAAACTAAAAATAATTAATTCGATATTAATAATAAAGTCCCCGGCAACGGCGCCAAAAACTTGTTGTGAAAAATAGTTCGCAAGTGTACGAGTCACAACAAGTAATAAAGTGATAAATAGAGTGTCGAACCCATGAGGACTTGTTAATTAATAATCGAAATAATTAATCTTAATTCTAAATTGAACACAAGTTTTATGGTTTCAAGAGTTGAAATTAAAATAAACAATTAAAATAATTAAATTAAACTAATGTAAAATAGCAAGACAGATAAAATGGAATTAAATCAAATTGATAAAAGCCTAGGTACTACGATTTCACCAAGACAACAGTTATTTCAGTCCTTCGCAATTATATTTATAAATATTCTCTCTATGTTGATAATCGATTTCACTAAATTCTATTACAATCTCTCTCGAGCATTGCATAGGTTATCTGATTAATGGGTTATCACTTCTCAGTCTCAAATCCTACATTAATCAAATACAATTAAATCAAGAAATCCAATGATCACATCAATACCGTAACTATCTCTAGCCTACGTATATTTATGACATTAATTTCAGTGCTCGGGTGTTTATCACCTCTCACTCTCAAAACACCCCAAAAATCAAGTAAAGATTGGCCAGAAATTTACAGGCTTTAAGAACAAAAATTAAATGCGCCAACAATATTGGAAGAAATACTCATAAAATATAATTAAACGAAGAAACGGAAAATAAACATCGTCTGGCTACATCGTAGCCCTAGAATAAAAAGTTAGTTCATGCTAAAATAGAAGAAAACAACAATAATAATAAAGAAGTTCATAGTTCAGAAGAGAAAGGGAAAAAAAACTATGCTGAAAATCAATTCCCGAAGCTCTCGCTCCGTTCCGGTCTCCGTCTCGCTTGCCTCCTTCTTTTTCTCTCGCTAGGGCTACTCGTTTTAATGTCTGAATGGGGCTGCTCTCTATTTTTCTTGAGTTAACCTAATTCTTAATTAATCTCAAGCCCACAAATCTAAAGCCCATAATTATCTTCAACGGCTGAGATTAAAACAAGCTTCAATGGTTCAGATTCAAACACTTCAATTAATTAAAATAGCCGAACGGCTGGGATGTAAATAGCCGATTGATGTTTCTTCTCTTCAGCTTCTTCTTTTCTTCTTTTTAACTCCGCTTTATTTCTTCTTTTTCTTCCTCTTCAAATTCGCAAATTCTAGCTCCAACCTGTTGTAACTAAATTTTTTGCACACTTTCACAAAATACATCAAATTCCTTCAAACACTTGAGAAAATCTTATCAAATCAAGTATAAAAAGTATAAATAAGTGTGTAAAATACATACTTATCATAAAGATAAAATAAAACACAATTATAAGGTGTTTTTCAATTCAGACTCGAAGAATTTTTTTCGTCAATTCGAACACCGAATTATGAGATTTTTTCAATTTAGACACCGAACAATTTATTTCGTCAATTCGACAACCGAAGTATGAGATTTTATCAATTTAGACACCGAACAATTTATTTCGTCAATGCGACAACCGAACTATGAGGGTTCTTCAATTTAGACACCGAGCAATTTCTTTCTTCAATTCGTCCACCGAACTATGAGGTTTTTTCATTCAGACACCGAACAATTTTTTTTGTCAATTCGAACACCCAACTATGAGCTTTTTTTCATTCAAGAACTGAATATTTTTTTCGTCAATTAGAACACCTAACTGTGAAATTTTTTCAATTCAGACACTGAACAATTTCTTTCGTCAATTCGAACACCCAACTATGAGGTTTTTTCAATTCACACACCGAACAATTTCTGTAACGACCGCCCAGCTATACGTTGCTGGCACGTCACCCCGTTCTAGATCTCACCATACGCGGGGTCAAGTCGTGCAGGTCCCACCGATGGGCTAGCTGCCACGTGTGTCCCCGAAGGGCGGTCCACGTGTACTCACGATCTTCCCTCTCCCTGCCGAGGGTTTTTGCCTTCCCCCCCACTAGAACCCAGTACCTCAGGGACTAGTACCTAGGCTACAAGTGAGGAGTACCACTTGAGCTAGTAGCGCTACGGCACCGGATCCCATCAGAACTCCGAAGTTAAGCGTACTTCGGCGAGAGTACTGCGGATTTTCTTCACTTAGGGATACTGGTATTTTAGAGATTTCGTATGTTGGATGTAAGAGTATTCTGGACTGGTTGGGAATTGAATTGTGTGCAGGTATTTAGCATTTTGGAGGCGCCATTTTTAGGCGTTACTTTGCCGAAATTTTCGGGAAGAACGCCGTGGTGCTTAGAGATTAGGATTAAAGGGCATTAGTGAGTCTAGTCTTATTTTAAATTAGATTTTAACGTGAGATTGGCTAGCAAAGTAGCGCTCCGAGCCAGGGTGGGTTCGGGGGCGTTACAATTTCTTTCATCAATTCGAATATTGAACTATGAGGGTTTTCAATTCAGACAATGAACAATTTTGTTCGTCAATTCGACCACCAAACTATGAAGTTTTTTCATTTTAGACACCGAACAAATTCCTTCGTCAATTCGACCGCCAATCTATAAGGTCTTTTCAATTCCGACATCAAACAATTTCCTTCGTCAATTCGGCCAACAAACTATGAGGTTTTTTCAATACACCGAACAATTTCTTTTGTCAATTACCAAACTATGAAGTTTTTTCAATTCAGACACATGACAATTTCTTTCGTCAATTCGAACACGGAACTATAAAGTTTTTTGCAAATCTACATCGGACAATTTTTTTTGACAATTCTGCCACTGAACTATGAGGCTTTTTCAATTCAGATACCGAACAATATCTTTCGTTGATGCAAACACTGAACTATGAGGTTTTTTCAATACGAACATCGAACAATTTGTTTCGTCAATTATGTCCCCGAACTATGAGAAGTTTTCAATTCAGACCCCGAACAATTTGTTTTTGCAATTCTGTAACGCCCAGAAATTTTGTTTAAGAATTTTTAGTGATACGTCTTCGAGTTCTGGATTTATTGTGGCATAGAGTTTTAATCCGTAGGAATAGTAAATTAGGCCCGTTTTGCGAACGAAAAGTGTCATTGGAACCCTGGGAATAAGTTTGAATATTTTAGAGAATTAGGAAATTTGGGAGGAACCAAATTGATAGAAGAAATAACAATTAGAGCTAAGAAATAAACTAAGGGCATTTAGGTAATTTTCAAAGTCAAAATCTTTATAAAACTTAAAACTCTTTTCCTTTTCTCTCATTTCTCCCCTCCAGAACGCAGTTTCCCCTTCTCTAGCGAAAACCTTTCTTTCCTTCTACGATCTTTAAACGTCCGATTGTTCATCCGTTTCTGGCGATTTTCCCTTCGGGTTTTCTTCCCCACATCGATACCCTAGGTACGTACTATGCTCTAAACAAGTTTAGTGGTAATTTAGGGTTGGATTTTGGTTGGGTTTTATCGAGTTACGGTTAAGGGAAAATATAGGTTTTGATAGAAACCGGTAGTTTTATGGTTTTAATGCTCATTAGTGATACATTTATTGTTATTGTGGTAGTTAGTATGAATTAATGAGTATTTTTGGAGCTCTAAGTGATTTTGATGGTTGTTGGAGGATTTATTAAGCCATTAATGAAGTTTTTGTTATAGTGAGCACAACGTGCTCGACGAAATGCCCGAATGAAGCGAATTAGAGTTTTTGAAGAAAATTGTCTTAGCTCGGGATTTCGTTTAGTTTTAGATTTTATGATTTAGAGTTAAAACTGATGACGTTTTATGAAACTGCCTTAGGTAACCTAAGCTCAAGGACGGTGCTCGGCATATCAAGGACGCCAGGTAAGTGAGTGTTAGGTTTCCGGCCCCTAAGGCCCTACGTCGTAACGATATAGAAATTGTATGATTTTGATGCAGGTGTTAGTTGGTTGTAAGGGTTTTGGCGAGTTGGGTATCCTAGGATAAATGTTTAGCTCCTAACTAAGTGTTTGTTCGCTTACGGGCTATAGACGTTTAAGGGTTTGTCTTCGATGATTTCCCTATGTGAATGTTTGTCCTCATGCATCATGTTTTTCCTAAATGTGCATACGAACTATTTATAAGCATATTTTATAAAAGTTGAACAAATGAATGACAACTGTAACACCCGACATTTCCAACCAGGTGATTTTCTAACGGATTTAACTGTCACCTATTTTGTCATTCTTTTGATTTAAAATAAATGCCAAAACTTATTAGATTTCTATTTGTGTGATGGCAGAATTGTAATTAAGGAGGAATTTATGTAATATAAATTCAAAAGTGGAAATCATTAAACCTCACAAAACCTCACTGTAGCCGACATATTCATTTTTTTTCAACTTCTTTCCCTTCCGAGCTCTCTCCCTCTCTCTGCCGGCGACTCCCTTGTCAGCAATCGATTCTTCAGCCTCCGCTCTGACAATCTACGCTCTAGGTAAGACTTCGACAATGTAGCTTCTAATTAGCTGCTTGGAACTCTATTTCAGCTAGGACTTGAGGTTTCGGATTCTTCAATCATAGAGTAATAATAGTAGCATTTTAAATCTGAGTTTAGTAATGACAGTTCCGATTTGAATCTGGACATTAGGGTAATCAATTTAAAGTAGTTGATAGATTGAAACTGGTCGTTTTGGTTTTAGATTTCAGACTGCACACTAGGCTAAGGAGTTCGAAAATGCCTTTAGCTAATAAATCATAGGATGACTTGTGATTAGGACTTTTAGGGCTTTGTTTTAACTACTGTAATGCGAAATGCCCAGGTGAAGAAGTTTGAAGAGCAGAAACTCAAGTTGCCAAGGAAGCCAGGTAAGTGAATGTGTAGGATTCCCGGCCATTAGGGCCCTACATCACAAGGGTATCCTTTAGAAGTTATTTTCGATGTTTAGTGGTTACTGAGACTGATGTTACTACCTGAATTGATAAAATGATCCTTATTAGACGTATGACCTGCTTGATAGAGTGATGAATCAAGTATACCTATGTTCATGTATTATGATTATTTTATAAATATGAAAATGTTTTAAGAGCATGTTTTCTTCATGAACAAGATAAGAATATAAAACTTATGCAACGTGAATTAAGCGAGGGTTGGGGGCAATTTGGCGTATGTCACTATCCAAAAGGAAGAATCATGATTACAGCCCGCAAGGGATTATGTACACTCTCACTGTCAAACCCCTTTTACCGACACAAATCCTCTCTTAATCCACACAATGATGATTATGAATACTGAATGTGAATGATGATTATGAACGATGAATACGAATGATGAACAAGAATGAAGACTATGAACATGAATATGAACAAGAAAAGATCCGTGAACATGTGTTTTCTTAAAATGAGCATTCATGCATACTCGTTAGTATTGCATTCCTTACTAAGAATTAGGCTTATAGTTTAAACCTTATGATATAGGTGACGAGATATCGGGTGAGGATTTCAAAGTGGATGATGATGTCTAGGCTTGGTTGCTGGAAGGTGTTCAGGGAACAATTCTGTGACTGGATGGCGAACGAGACCCCTGATTAATGCTCTTATGATTTTAGTAATGTTAATGAATATGAAAGTCTAAGTAGGATGAGAGTACTGCATAACATTTAGCCGTTCAAATTGTCTGGTTTAATTATTGAGTCTGGGAATATTTATAAAGTTACTGAATGACCTATTGTCTAAGTCTTCCGCTATACGTATTTTGGACGAGTCTCTGATATTTCTTTAGTATGAATGTTATGTCTTTGGAGTTTGAAGTCTGTGAAGACTATGTCTATCGGATGATGTCGAGTGTTTTAGTCATCCGGTGATGTCGAGCGTTTTGCTTGGCGGATGATAAGGGTTGAGTAGTTTGTCGTTAGCCACCGGATGATATGAATGTGTTATTTTGTCGTCTAGTGATCGGTGGATATAGTATGTTTTTCACCGGATGATATAAGGGTTATTCTTGTCGTCTAGTGACCGGGCGACGCGAGAATTTCCTTGTCGTTTAGCGACCGGGTGATGTGAGTATTTGCCAGTGCTCGAGTGATGTTTTAATTGGTCACGTGAGGTGCACATGACCACCGGTCGACGTAGAGTAAATACGAACATCCGGCGATGGATGTTCGAGACCGGGCGAGATTTTAAAAGAGTCACGTGTTAGACTCGTGTTCACCGGTAGATGTCTTCTACTGGGTGACGATAATTGAGTCACGCAGGGTACACGTGACAAACCGGATGAGTTACACTCTGTTAGCTGATGCATGCAAGCCCATGCAGCCCGAGCATATTCACGTCGAGTGATCCGAGGGCGTTTCTCCCTGCCCGATTATATCTTAGAACTAATAATCGAGCTTAGTCGCTCGATTCTGTCAATAACAGAGTTATTAGAAAAATGAAAGAGTCAAGTTTAAGTTCTAAGTATAAAAAAAAAAAAAAAAAAGAGATACAGCACTAATAGTGGAAAAGATGTAGGAAGTATGAATTAAAAGAGTAAGAGAGTTATGAATTACGTGGCGACTCCAATCGGGGTCATTACAACAACGAACTATGTGATGTGATATGTGTTCTCACGGGGTAAGATATGGTTCTTACAGGGCAAGACACGGTTCTTACGGGGCAAGACACGGTTCTCATGGGGCAAGGAAATGGTCTATTATATAGACGAATGATTTAAGTTAAAGGAAATGAAACGAAAACGAATATGTTTTATAAATATCATGCATATATGTAATGTTATGTTTAGTGCACTCTTTACTAAGCATTAGGCTTAATGTATTTATCGTATGATGTAGGTGACGATAACGAAGGTGAGGATCTCCCTTCGGAGGATAATGCTTAGGTGGTCAACGAATGAGGATCGTGGCGACGAGGCGTGTTTTGGCTTGGTATGATGATTCGAGTGTGGGCACCGCACTTTTTGTGGTAATATGATGTATAGAGGTTAATGAGTAGGGAAAATGATAGACTCTAGGTTGTTTAGATGAGTTACACATTTTGGGAATTTATGTAGTGAATGTAGACTTGGAGTTGAATCACTGGACGAATTGGTACATATTGGTTTTGATGAAGTTTTAGGGATTTCCATATCTATGGTTAATCGTTGGAATTGTGGTTTTATTGATGTATCCTATGTTTTAGGTGTTTTGAACTATGGGGATTGGCTCGGTTTTAGAGTGATCCACGCGGTTAGTTTTTGTAAAATTTGACTATGCATAACCTACGTTAGGTGTCATATGTTTTAGGTAAATGGCGAAGTTGTGTTAAGTTTATATAAATGGTGAAGTTGTGTTAAGTTTATATGAAGGGGATGCAGGTGATTTCGTTGAGTGTTGTGAAGGTGAAGTAATGAAGAAGTAATTGCAGGAAGTTGTGAGGAGAAGAAGCATGGCTCTGGAATTCAGATTCCAGAGCCATTGCCGATCGATCGCCATATAATGGCGATCGATTGGCTATGGTGAGGGCGGCTCTCTGGATTTTTTTCCAGAGAGCCTGGCGATCGATCGCCCATAAAGGGGCGATCGATCGCCCCTCATGTTTTTGGTGGTGGCGATCGATCATCCAAATAATGGCGATCGATCGCCCCTCGCGTCTCTATTCTGGCGACTGTTCGCCAGTAAGAAAGGGCGATCAGTCGCCCTTCCTTTGGCTGGCATTTGTCAATTTTGCCCCTCCCCTTATTTTATTGATTTGGTTTAATTGTTTATAGTTTGTTTATGTATTACGGAAAGGGCTTTGTAAAAAAAAAAAAAAAAAGAGAGAATTTCTATGTAAACTTATGGAGGCTAAGTTAGGAGTAAGTTATGGTTAGGCCGTGACGGCCCTGACCGACGGCCCTGACCGGGTTTGGGTCGTTACAAATTCGACCCTTGAACTATGAGGAGTTTGCAAGTCAGACCCCGAACAATTTGTTTCTACAATTCGGCCCCCCAACTATGAGATTTTTTCAAATCATACCCCGAATAATTTGTTTCTACAATTCGACCCCGAATTATGAAGAGTTTTCAATTCAGACTCCGAACAATTTGTTTCGACAATTCAGCCCTTGAACTATGAGGAGTTTGCAAGTCCCCGAACAATTTATTTCTACAATTCGGCCCCCCAACTATGAGATTTTTTCAATTCAAACCCTGAACAATTTGTTTTTGCAATTTGGCTCCTGAACTATGAGGAGTTTTCAATTCACACCCCGAACAATTTGTTTCGACAATTCGACACATGAACTATGAGGAGTTTTCAATTTAGACCCCGACAATTTGTTTTGACAATTCGGCCCCCGAACTATGAGGAGTTTTCAATTCAAACCCCGAACAATTTGTTTCTGCAATTCAACCCTCGAACTATGAGGATTTTTCAATTCAGACCCTGAACAATTTGTTTCGGCAATTAAGCCCCCGAACTATGAGGAGTTTTCAATTCAGACCCCGAATAATTTATTTTTCCTTGAACTATGAGGAGTTTGCAAGTCAGACCCCGAACAATTTGTTTCTACAATTCGGCCCCCCAACTATGCGATTTTTTCAATTCAGATCCCAAACAATTTGTTTCCGCAATTCAGCCCCGAACTATGAGAAGTTTTCAATTCAGACCACGAAAAATTTGTTTTTGTAATTCGACCCTTGAACTATGAGGAGTTAGCAAGTCAGACCCCGAACAGTTTGTTTCTACAATTCGGCCCCCCCAACTATGAGATTTTTCAATTCAGACCTCGAACAGTTTGATGTTTGAATTGAGGAAAAAAATTATTCGATATTTGAATTGAAAAAACTTCATAGTTCGATGTTCGAATTGACCAAAAAAATTATTTTGTATTTAAATTTAAAAACCCTCGATGTTCGAATTTACAAAAAAAATTGTTCAGTGTTTAAATTGAAAAACACCTCATATGTTAACAAGTGTAATTTGTAATTTGAATATTGAGTTGTCTTTGATTTCACAGGGCGAGCTGTCATAATTTCCTCTGTGGAAGCCAAACGTCCCCATCGATCACATTTTCGGCTGGGAATTGACTGTAATACCGTTTGTGAAGTCTCTAATCTTCCTAATATAATATTATCTGCTTTTAGCTGGAGCCCGTTCAGATTTATTTTTAGAGTTAGCTTAAAACGCGTTGTACTCGATAAGAAAAATAACTCTTCTTATAAACAATCACTGGTACGTGTTGCACTCTCACAATCATTTTTGCCTTCACAGGCACCACAATAACTCTATTTAATGTTTGTAGTTTTTTCATAATTGACTTAACTTCCTGAATACCTCCTATTATATTTTCACTAAGTAATCCTCCTTCAAAGACATATAATTAGTGATATTTATTAACTCACTACAATGTTGTAGACTTACATTTAGACTAACAATGTTGATTCTTTCGCTTAATAGTAATTTTATTATCGTAATGTTTTTGTTTTTCTTCGACGTATGTTTTCTACATCATCTATAAAATTATTAAAAATAAAAGAAAAATAACTTATTCTTATAATTTATTTATATGTTAACGGCCTTGCTTCGCATTCTTAAGGCTCTACTCTCAACAAAGTAGCCGTGTCTCTCAATTTAGTCGATCAATAACGTGAAAAAAATGGACAAAAAAAGGAGTAAATACTAAATACTATGAAGAAATAAAAGATTTTTTTTGTGGGGTTTCGACATGCTTTCAGGTTTAAAGACGTTTGATCCAAAAACGGGTAAATCTTAAGCAGTATGAAGTGCATCAAAGAAGACATAGTTGATGACTACTTTCTGGCAACCGTAGCGATCACAAAATAATCGAATAGATATATCAATTAACGTCATGAAAAATGCTAAAATATGAAAATATTTGTCTTGAAAAACAACATTCATCGATTGTTTGTGACGGTAAATACTAATAATCCAAGTGATTATTTTTAAAGAAGTTATGATTGAATGGAAATATTTGAGTATTTCTACTATTAAATGATGACAATTATTTGAATGGAAATAGAGTTATAGTTTATGAGATTAACATATGTACTAGACATTGAATCATATGGTAAATTTCTATATACAATTATTTACATATTGAAGAAGAAGGCAGAAACTAGATCAAACGAACTTTGTTTGAAAAATACTTGGAAGCAGCAATCATGGCTGCCTCTGGTCGAGTGGGGAACCGGCTCGAATCACTTCTTCTCTTTCGACTTCCACCATTAGCGCCGAAGAAGCAAGAAATTAAAGACTTTAAACTCGAAGAAAACCCCATTGCTTTCTTGGTTTGAAATCTTGAAAAAAATAGAATTTTGAAGGTGAATTTGTGTGAATTTGTGGGTAAGTGGATGATCTATTTAAAGAGGAATTTAAGGTCTGTGTTCTGTTGGCATGTTTCAAAGCTTTAATTACTTGTTCAACAAGTGTCTTTTTATAATTTTTTGTTGGGTTGTTGACTTCCAAATGTTTATGACGTGCAGATTTTGAGACTTGGTCAATTTCATCTTTACTAAATGTTATGAAATTTATTTTAGGGTAATTATCGATTTGAACCCTGTACTATACACTGTTTTTCAATTCACCCCCTGTAGCGTCAAACTGAACCCTGAACTTTGATTCTGTTATTAGTTTAGATCTTCTATCAACAATTTCATTAAACTCTCATTTAAAAAACTACCAAACGATCTTGGATTCAATTAAAATTTTTACCACATGTTTGCTACTTAATGAGAAGATAATCTGAAACTTTTTGTAATTTTTTAACATATATACAATTTATTGTAATTGTATTTTAGTATTTGATAAAAATATTATAATAAATTATACAAGTTTTAAAAAATTACGAAATTTTTTTTATTATCTACCCATAATGTGGTAAACACGTGAAAAAAATTTCAAATAAATCCAACTTTTGATATTTGTTTTAAATTAATATCAGTTTCCTCTTTACTTTATAAATTAATTTTTAAAAAAATATCAAACGATATTTGATTTATTTGAAACATTTTCCACATGTTCACCCTATCATGGCTAGTTAATATAAATATTTTCGTGATTTTCTAAAATTTGTATGATTTATTATAATATTTTTATCAAATACTAAAATAAAATTATAATAAATCGTACATATGTTATAAAATCACAACAATTTCCAGATTATCTTCTCATTAAGTAATGAAAGTGTGGTAAAAATTTCAAGTGAATCCAAGATTGTTTGGTAGTTTTTTAAATGAAGATTTAATAAAATTGTTGATAGAAGGTCAAAACTGATAACAAAATCAAAGTACAGGGTTCGGTTTGCTAGTTTTTTTAGTACAGGGGGTGAATTGAAAAACAGTGTATAGTACAGGGTTCTAATTGATAATTTCCCTTTATTTTAATATTAATCAGTCAAGGATATAAAAATTGATCACTTGGTCTTGGTCTATAAAAAAAAAAAAATAGGTGACTATCTAGGATTGTGGAACCAATTCGATTATAACGGGACCAACATGACCATACTGAACTTTTCGGTTCAGTTCAATTCAACCCGAACCTAATAATAGAAATGAAGGTTTGCTATGATTTTGAACATGGGTCAAAATTGAATTGGTAACAAGAATTTATTGTAGAAACACAAGTTCTACAAATATTGGTTAAGATAAAACTTAAAATCGCAGTTTATTATTCAAACTCTAGAACTTATAATAAAAAAATAATTAATTTAATATGGTTAATTTTTATTTATTTTCATTTTTTAAATGGTTATTTCATCTATTTTTAAATTAAACTAGTCTGAACTTTGGTTGACGGCGCAGCTCGCCGTTCGAGCATCTTTCTCCCTCTGAATCTTCCTCTCGTAAGTTTGTCGCCGTTCAACCTGTATCTCCTATACTAAGTGCATGCAATAGCTGACTTGACTTTTATGATTAAGGTAAACTAAAGCAAGCCCCTACGAAGAAAAAAGAGCCAGTGAAAGCTGGTGGCATAGTGTAAGTAATCGACATCTCGACTATTTTCACTTAATTTGTTGTATGCATCAATCTAGCCCAACGCTCCATTCGTAGTTCAGGCTTTTATTGGTTATATGCTCGATAGAACTTGAGTAATTAACAGTTTGTGATTGTGTGAATCTCAATACTTCCATTGTAGGTTCCAAAGGAGTGGTCCAAATTATTGGAAACTTAGTTTCCCCAAAGCTTAGAGAGCAGCCCAATTTTCAATTGTTGGTGACATAAGATATTTTATAGCTGGAATATCTTTTAGAGCTACATTTTGAGAATTTAATCCTTGTCCTTGTAATATAAGGAGATAGTATTCTCTTTGACCTTTGTTTATCTTACTTATTTACTTGCAGCACTAGAAACACTTGTAGAAATCGAAAATGTATCATCTTTTGATCAAGTAAATAAGGCAATACAGATTGATTAGCTGTTGATTCGCCCAGGTAGTGTTTATCATTCTTGGACTAAATTCCATTTTCAGCAAACAAGTTAATCATCGACGGTAGTGACTTGAATATAGATTTCTTTTCTGAAGATTTTGCTGTTCTAACGTTGTTGTCTATTTGAAATGCAGGCTGACTTGAATAACGGTGTGGCGATGGTCACAACCTTTGCAGGGTTAGAACTTGATCTCAGAGATTTGATTTACTGTTTGGTATGCCCCTAAATTTTAGCTGTCATGGTATGTTCTTTTCTTGTCTTAGGTAATAAATTCCTCTTCCTACTGCTGATCATGCCTAATTGAATAAATAAAAAAATTTCTCAAATATTTGTAATAATATTCTTGTGTTATTTTTTTATTAGATCAATTCAAATATTTTTTTCCTAAATG
Source organism: Begonia masoniana (assembly GCA_022432975.1). NCBI lineage: Eukaryota > Viridiplantae > Streptophyta > Magnoliopsida > Cucurbitales > Begoniaceae > Begonia > Begonia masoniana. The sequence goes on from CM039515.1 coordinate 34,218,448, forward strand.
CATGTCGTTTTATATGTTAATAAAATAATTTTTTTAACTAAACGACCAATTATTATATTTTGGCATTGTAATTTTAATAATTAATTTTATTTAAAAAATTATACATTACATTCATGTAAATTGAAAATATTTATGCATATTTGGTTCGTTATATTCAGCTCGTTAGGCTCGTTTTGCTAATCGGAGGAAATAACTATAAATAGTTGTGAAGTTCGTAGAGTCCCTTCAATCCAAAAAGAGGAAATCCAAGAGGGATCAACGATCAAGTCCAACATTTGATCCCCGGGAAGGTCGGATTAATGCAAAGAGGCACCCTCTCAGATTTGAGGTCAAATCCTCAACCACCCCAAGAAGATGATACGCTATAGGTTACCATAGCTTAATTTTATTTCTAACGATGTTGTTCATTTTGGAGGATCAAGAATAGCACCCAACCATCAAGGCGACAACGAGATGAGCGAGGCTCTGTATTTGAGGACAAATCCAGCGGGAGTCTTAAAATACCAATGAAAACATATCATCAAAACATTTTCTATAAGTCGAAATCAAACCCCAAACAATACACCTCAGAGGCCGAAGACACGTCGTAGAAACAAGAAGATGTTGTTCAAATGGCGCGCACGAGAAGACGTGGCCAAAGACTTCATATTCAAGGGATGAAGGACTCAAAGTCACTCTCCTACACATGAGCATATTTTTTCCACTCATATTTGAAGGAGGGATTTGTCCCCCTTAGGACAAATTTTTGTAAAAACATTTTAGGTAAATTTCAAAAATGGGCATGGACTTTGGTCAAATATGAAAAAAAGAGTTTTTTTTTTAGCAGAAAAAAACTCAAACTATCAAAAAAAAGTCTTATGGTCAACCCCTAACCTAGTGCGGTCGGCGAGGGGTGTTCACCCTCCTCCGTTCAACCTCCATTCACCCTCTATTATTTCCATTATGGTTTTTCCATCTGTAACCATCAATCTCCAAAGGCTACGAGAGTCTGCCCCGAACGTTTGTAACATAGTTTTTAGATTGAATATTTGGATTTGAAAAGTGAACTTGCATAGTCCAACGTCACAAGGCATAAATGTGAAATCGATGAGTGGTTTGTGTAGTAGAGAAAAATGAAGGGTGATATATATGTCTATGTTTATACACAACTAGTCCAAATGATTTCTAAACGGTTCTTAGATTTTACAGTCAAGACAGACCGTGTGATACTAGAATGAATACGTTCTACGGCACATTAGGCAGAGAACACAAACAAAAATTGGCTGGAGGGATATACATACCAACACCAAGAACAATCTTGAGTAATTTCCGGAGCATCACCAACAGCAGGAGCATCCAGAAGGAATGTGTCCTGTCCTGCGAATGTAATCTACTTGTTGCTCGGTTTTTACAGCTTTGCGGCTTCTCTTTGCTTCCGCATTAGCTCTCTTTTCTTCTGCTTTGTGCCTCACCGATGCTAATTTATTCATAAGCTTATCATGAGCTCGCCCCCTAATCCTCTCTACCTCTACCTGCAGGATACAAATGGTAAGTTTTTAACTTCACACCCCAGAAATCTTTCTATAGTTCCAAATGTATTATCAAATTTTCACGCATGTAGAAAAGGTAGCTGGTTTCTATATTCTATGTTGACAAAGAGCAAGCAAGAGAGTGCTACTATTGACTAACAACACTTTCTAACTTACAACTTCACAGTGCATAAAAATATTTTTAGCATCTTTACTTGTTCACTGTGCAATATATGGAAATTATGCTGCAAGTAGAAATCAGATAAACAAAAACGCATCGAATGCAAAACGTTATTTTAACAGCGGATAATGATATGTTGCTACTGTTTACTAAATTTTGATAATGTGAAACCATGCATTACCTCCATTTTCTTCATTTCAGCCTCTGCTTTTGCTTTCTGGTGATTTTCCCATGCTTGAATTTTCAATTCTTCACGCTTGAACCTGAAATTATGAAGACAACTTCCCCCTTTAGAACAAATTGTAAGACGTAGGAATTCAAAACAATAAAAACTTCATAAATGCAATTAATATATTCTCAGATAAATACTCCCTCCTACCATAGATCTTCTCTTTCAATAATAAGCTAAATAAGCAGGATATATATGGTAGAATTATTCTCATAACAATTCTTTCCTCAACAAAAACTAACGGTGATCCATCAAATTTTTGTATCCTTGAAATAGCACTAAACATAAAGCTCCATAAAGTTGTGTAACATAAAATAAGACATTTATCTAAGAAATATTGACTGAGCTTGTCTCTTATATCTATGTAAACCACAAAACAAATGGATTTACATATATATTGAGCGTGCGCAAATATTACAAATATGAAACAAAATTACAGTCTATTCCATGTGACTATTCAACTTTCATGAAAACCAAGAGATTTTTTGCCCTGAGAAGAATATAAGACACGTTAAAAATAAAGAATAGGAAAAAGCAGTAAACCTTGCCATATACTTGGCTTTCTCAGCCTCCTCCCATGCTGCTGCACGTGTCTCGATCACACTTTTATTCAGCTGTGGTGTTGCAATAGTTTTTAGCGAAGTAGATGCATCCTTATCTTCCTCCTCTTTGCTAGCCCATGCAGCAATATTCATTTTTCCTAATTGTGTACCTAAAACCATAATCTCCCTCCTTGTTTTAAGTTGCAGCTCCTTCTCAGACAACTCCTTATTAGGAAACACTTGGTCATTGAGTAAAGGAGGATTTATGGGAGTCGAAGATGGTGCAGACCTCTCAGGGGTTGATGGTCGAGAAGAAGTAGGACTGCGCATTGGTGTTGTCGCCCTCACAGGAGTTCCAGTTCTTGAAGGTTCTTGGCTAGCAATAGGGGTCATTTCTGTACCCATATCTCTCATTGATACAGATCGAGCTGTCGAAGGAGGGGGAATTAAAGTAGTTGCACTCTGGATGCCCACAGATGTATTGTAGCGGCTAACATTTACTGCAAACAAAATTATCAATTGACTTGATGTGGCTATTACGAAGAACAATAAGTAAATCAAAAGTTTAAAGTACCATAATTACACTACAAATTCTCTCAAGGCTTCTCTTCTCAAGAAAGTAACATGGAGTTGTTACAACAAGAAGTTCCGTTTCTTTGAGGATCAATCCGTTCCTAAATTCTTTGAGGCCATTCTTTCAACCTCGGGACAGTCTTTTTCAAAAACACTAACTAGGATTGGTAGAATTACAAAAAAGGAAAGATTTCAATATATGATATTTGAATTTCAGAGACCAGGTCCTAGTTAATGCTCCACACAAATGACAATAACTTCGTGAAAGGTTGTGATGCACTGTCCTGTTATTGACTATGACTCGTTAAGTTGGGTCAAGACACCAGTGAGCCTTGATAAGAGATTCGACACATTACAATAATTAGGTCCAAATATGCAAGTTTCAGAGAGTGATTAACATAAACAAATGAGTTAAGCAAATAATAACAGGTATTTGTAGTTATGGAGGTCCAGTCCAATCTATTGACTAAATGAAGCCATATATTCTATACCTAACCGTCAAGCTGGAAGTGAACCGGCAATTATTTCAAGAAAATGGATGATAGGCATAGAGAGAAATTTCAGAATCTTTGAAACGTTAAAGTTTACAGTAATAAAAGAAACTAAGTTAAGAAAATAAGTTTTTACATAAACATAAGAGACATGACTTCGAAAAATAATCAAAAGAGGAAAAATCTCAGATCAAACCATACCTCAAATTTATTTTCTGTCAGTCTGTCAAGTAAATACAATCCAAGACCTGACACAACAAAGCTTAATTTTTGCAAAATGAAATATCGACCAAGGTAATTGCAAAGATGGCATTCTTCAACAGGAATTATATTACTAAGAAATGTTTGCCTAGAAAAATATAAACACAACAGTGCATTCAGAACCAAAACTAAGATTAAGAAATGACGATGGAATAAACACCATAACATTAAATAACTAAGATTAAGAACCAGCGAGGGACTAAAGACCACTGCATTAAAAACTAAGATTAAGAACAGACAAGTGGAATTGCCACACTTACCGGCACACTCTCCAATGGAGTTTTCAATCATGGGCACAGGCTTAGAATATGAATCTCCGGTTGGACATGGATGAACATGATCTTCCCAACTAGCAAACTTCTGACCATCTCTTTCCAACTTGGTTTGGTTGGTATCCATCTGTTTGGTATCTGGTTCTTCAAAAGCCACCCCATTTTGATCAGGAACTTCAATAACAACCTTTGCGGATGGATGTCGAATTCCATAACCAACACTACTAACCTTTCGTGATCCAACAACTTGCCCCTGAGACTGCCCAGCCTTTGGCCTGTTTGAAGTTGGACTAGCTATCCATTTTTGGGCATCATCCCATTTGGATGGTGCCGGCTTAGAGAAAGGTGCCAACGGGACTCTTGAAGACCTCTCTCCCTTCTGAAACTCAAAGGCTGACAAAGGTAAATTTGCAATATCAAGGCCGCAATCATAATCTAAAGTAGGATCTTCTTGGGTTTTAATTCTTGAATTTCCTAGTGTGGCATCCTTCGATCGATGCTCATTAAACACCTCTGAGCCTAATGATCCAGCTGTTTTTGAGCATTCTGACATAATACTAACCATATCTACATCTTTGTAATTATCGTTACTGCTACCACCTACAGAAAGTATCACAGACCCAATCAACCAAAACATTAGGAAATTTAAAGCCCACAACCACAAGATTGAAAGCAGACAAGTATCCTGGATAAAAAATGGGATAGTTTGGAAAATAACTTTCCTACCACAACATATTTTCCTTTTCTCTATCATACCTGCTTCCTCAATCTGAGAAATCTGAGATCTAGATGTGTAGGTTGATTCAAGCTCCTCTCCCTCCTCTTTCCTTTTCTTCTCTAAGCCCAGTATCATAGTCCTCAGTTTCCCTGGTGAGAATCCACCTCCAACACTTCCCTAAACCACAATGTTTCCCAGAAAAAGTTCAAATCAGAAAGAAAGATCTCATAAAACGTCTAATGAAGAACGTGGACTTAACAGTCAAATGCTGATTTTTCCCAGGAGATAAAAATAAAACAAAAGTAACGCAGATTCAAAAACACAATGCTCGTCACGTAGAAAAAGCGAATGGCAAAATCACCAAAACAAGCAATAGTCAGAGTGAAAAGAAAAACGAAAAGAGCTTCAGGAAAAAAAAATTATTAAGCACCTGAGGCTTGAGGATCCTCTCGTAATCCATAAAATGCGTCGAAAATCTCAGAAGAAACTCAAAGAAACAATGAATCGATTCGAGTAGCTAATACACTGACGACAAAGGAGAAAGCCAAATCAGTCTAATGGCGTCGATTTGCACAACATGCTGGATGTTGCAGAAAGTAAAGTCAGGTCTTATCCCTTTCGGTGTTTTCCACAGACAAGTAAGCAGCCATTGTTTCACCTTCACCAATAACACTGTACAACAGGCCCCATCTTCCTCTTTTCGTCTTCCATACTTCTTCGTTCAGAACAACAGCTATCCCCATAACCTAAGAACGGTAACATTATAAATTATAATTACTCTAAATCTATCCGCAACTAATTACATTTATAATTAACTACAATATTATATTTATATTCTAAAGCAATAATTTTTAGGGTAAAATTCAAATTCACCCTACAATATGAGTTAATTAACAAAGCCAACTGTAAACTATTTTTTTAACAATTCAACCTTTGGCGGGGACCTGTTCTCACAGACCGAGTCCCCGTACTAGACCGGGGATCCGATCTTCGAGAATGGGGCTCATTCTCCCTAAAAACATGAGAACGGGGATTCGTCCTCGTAGACCGGGTCCCTGGTCCACGTTTTTATATATAGAATTGGGGGATGTGGGACTCCCCACCCGTCGAAGGGCCTCGGTCTACGAGAATGGGTCCCCGTTCTGGCAAACCGAGTCCCCGTTCTAGACTGAGGATCCGATCTTCGAGTACGGGTCCTTGTTCTCCCTAAAAACACGAGAACGGGGATCCGTCCTCGCAGACCGGGTCCCTGGTCCGCTTTTTTATATATAGAATTGGGGGATCTGGGACTCTCCACTTGTTCAAATCCCCCCATCAGAGGATGATGAGTGCAAAAGTAATCCGTACGTGAAGTTTGTGGAGTTAGTTTTTATTTGGAGAGGAAATACAGATCTTTAAAATAAATTAAAGAAAAAATTGCTGAATATGCGTTGAAGAATGGTTATGGTGTGAAATTTAGTAAAAGTGACTATGAGCGAGTGACGACAGTTTGTGAAGAAGGATGTGAATGATGATTGCATACTTCAAAGATGTAAAATGAGTTTATGTTTCAAATAAAGAGTTTCAATGATATTCACAATTCTTCGCATAAAATTGAAAATCGAAATACTACAGCAAAATGAGTGGCAAATCATTATTTAGACAGGTTCAAAAATCATCTAACATTGAATGTTTCTTCCATTATTAAGACGATGAGGAATGAATTGAACGTCAATATCATACGAAGTCTTGTTAGAAGAGCAAGAAGTGAAACTCGAAAACTAAATGAAAGATTCAATGACTAACAATACAAGTTATTGTGGTCGTACATAGAATAAATTCGTAGATTGAATCCGAGCAGCACCATGGGTGTTCAATGTGATTCGGTGGCTGATGGTAAGGCTTTATTTGAAAGAATATATATGTGTATGACTGCCTGCAAGATGGTGTTGCTTCGTGTGGTAGACCAATCATCTGTTTGGATGACTATCATCTTAAATGCTAGTGTCCAAGACAGTCACTTACAGCTGTTAGCATCGATAGGCAACGATGAAATATATCTCGTTGCTATTGCAGTTGTCGAATCAGAATGCAAAAATTCTTGGAAGTAGTTTCTAGAGCAATTGATGACAAACATAAACACTGAGACAGGACGAGACTGGACATTTATTTCAAATTGACAAAATGTATAATTCATTTGCGTTTACTTATATTTTGTATATTCATAATTTTTTTTTTTCTAATTACGTTGTTCCTTCAAGTGTTAGGGGTTGTTGGACGTTGTGACTAAATCATTATCGTCAGCAGATCAACGCTACTGTTTCAGACATATGTATATAAATTTTAAGAAAAAGTTTCAGGAGAAAGTATACAAAAATGCGATGTGGAATGTAGTAAGAGCTACTACAGCTCATCACTTTAATACAGAAATAAGACATTTATTTTCGATTAACCAGACTGCTTACTGATATCTCAGAGAATTTCCTCTGAGTTGAACTCTAGCCCTCTGCCGACTCTAATAAACTCGCAATCTCGAGAAGCGTAGTAGTATTCTTCACCCTCATCATCCTCATCAAAAGAAAACTCAATCACTCAATTTACCTCCTTTGGACTTTGAGCTCAACTCCAAACATGAACGTCTTCACCTCACCATTCATCCCCACGTGACTCAAATTTGCATAAAACAACCAAATCAATTGCTCGCAGCATGCACTCAACAATTGACAAAATCCTATAAGCCTAATTCTGTCAAACAATTCATGAACTCCCATGGATGCAAGTATCATAAATCAAATCGTCTTAGAAACAATAATGGATCTATGCATCATGTCATCCTTATAACGCAAATCATTATGCCGAGTACTAAATTTCGTAGAATAATACCTTGATCCTTGTCGGCGTTCTTGCGTTGTAGGTCGTTGTGTCGCACCTCCTTCAGACAGAGCTTGAGCTAGTGGTGTGCCTTGTGACAGCCCGAAACCGGGCCCCGATCAGAGTCCGGGATCGAAGCCGTCACTCCGGGACAGTTATCGGAAAACGGTGACTATTTTTTTAAAAAAACAGAACAAACAGCGTTACTGGAACAAAAGAACAGAAAACGTTTACCAAATGCACCGGACAACTTATGAAAACCATCTGGACTTTTAGAACTTCACAGAAAACAGAAATAAAATGACAGAAGAAAACAGAAGATACTGGATAATAGAAGACGTGTACTATCAATGCAAAACCCTAAACATACAGTTTTACAGAGAGGGAGGGACTACGGTGATTAACAAAATTTCAGAATCACAGAGAAAGAGAAACGGAATTAAGCAGGAAAAACAGAAAGAACATAAATAAACTGAGGCAAACAGAAGAAGTTTAAAACTGGGCGGAAGACGTAGGCGGAAGACTTAGTTTAAAAACCAATAAAATACTGTTGGGCGGAAGACGTGAGCTGACGTCAGGCAGAAGATGCATTTGCAAAAACAGAAGTAAGGATGACGTCAGGCGGAAGATGCATTTGCAAAGACAGAAGTAAGGATGACGTCAGGCGGAAGATTAAAGCTATCGGTGGATTCAGATACGACAAAAGACGAACAGTATTCAGCGAAAGAGGCTGAGTAAAACTAGGCGGAAGAGGTGGTGACGTCAGCCGGAAGATGGGTGACGTCAGGTGGAGGATACAGATAGCAGACGGAATTCGGATGAGGTGATGACGTCAGCCGGAAGATGGATGACGTCAACCGGAAGATACAAGCAGCAGATGAGATCGGATGAGGTGATGACGTCAGCCGGAAGATGGATGACGTCAACCGGAAGATAAAGATAGCAGACAACACCGGATGAGATGAAGACGTCATCGGATGAGATAATTGAACTGGGCGGTGGAGTTGGATGACGTCACCGGTGGATATACACATAAACAGCAGTGGACGTGATCGGATGATATAGTCTAAAAGGGGCAGAGTTTGACAACTTTTGACAGGAAGACATACAAACAGAAAACCTCACGACAGAAGGCATAAAGGTTTCAAACCTTCAAAACCCGATTCAAAACAAATATGAAAAAAAATATGCTTTACAATTGACGGATTTCTAGAAGACAAACTACATGGATAACTTTAAAACCAGAAATCATCCATGCACAGATTAACAGAAAATATCCCAACAATTTCAGAATACTTTAGAATATAAACTTAACTGTCAAATACAGCGGTTTTAAACATTGACACAGAATCTATACATTATTTCAAAATCTCAGAGGCAGTACAGATCTTAGCATAAAATTGCAGAATTTCCCAAAAACATAAGTTTTCTACAGAGTTTTTAACACAAGACCAGAATTCCAGAAGACTTTACGGATATAGACATTACAGAAAACTTAAACCTCGGGACAGAATTTGTGCCTGACTACAGCAACCACCCCCGAGAGCTCGAGCCACCAGCCACCTATTCATCAGACTGAGGCACAAAGTCCTCATGTTCAGGTTCAGTACCTACATCAGAGAGTTCACCTATGAGTCTAAAACTCAGTAAGATCATATATATATATATGCAGTGATGCAAAATGCTATGCATGCGGTTTTCAGAATACAGTGACAGTACAGAACATTACGTTTCAGTGGCAGAGGAGTATAAGTGGGGCTTATAGGGGAACAGGCAGTGCACGACAGGCACAACAGATTTACAGAATAGATTTCAGAACAGATTTCAGTAGCCAGTCCCCGTCCCGCACTTAACCGGTACATTTCAGTCAGATTTTATCTTATTTAGTTTCAAACAGTGTACAGAAAACATTTGCATGTCTTTCAGAGAAAACGTGTATGCATGAATGGTGCTTGAACTTAAACAGGTAAACAGCAGAGATAAGACAGCAGAAAATGGATCTAAGCCAGACATTTCAGAACGTAACTCTAACATTTCTACCCAAAACAACCCGACAGAACAGGAAACCTAGTACCTCCGTGATGTAGGGCCTTAAGGGCCGAATCTATGCGTATGAACTTACCTGTCTGCTGCGGTGTAAGATGCTCGAATGTCCCTGGAACGCTCGGATCTGTAGTACGCATGTAAAGGAATTAAACAGCTGCAAATGCTAACTAATAAGTTGGTAAGATATGCAGCAGACTCTACTCAATCTTTCAGAACACATTCTATCGTGTTTTTATCCAAAACAGTAAGTTTATTCCATATTATCGAAATCTTTAACTCCAACAAGAACTCACATTATAACCTATTCAACTTGATAACTTTCGTTGATGGTTACCTTTGTTGGAAGAAACAGAAGAAAAACTGGGAAAGCAAAGTGTTGGTATTTTGTCACAATCGCCAGAAAGAAAGAACATGGAGTAGTGGGAAGAAACAGATGAGAAGTGAGGGTTTCACGTAGGAGGAAGAACTTAGCTTCTTCACCAAGTCGCCAGATGTCACTCAACCATTGGTTTTCTCCCAACCACCTTAATTGTTTACCCACTTTGCCCTTCCATTGATTTTTAACCAAATTGGTTTGTTTTGATTACACATAGTTTGGTTTTCCAATTAGACACCCAAACAAATTAAAGAAAATATTCATTGTATTAATATACAATTAATCCCGCTTAAATGATTACGTAGCAAAAACGCCGGGTGTTACATGCCTTGTGACGGACCTCCTTGTGTTGTAAGCTTACACTTAAACATAATATTCAGGTCCATTGATTTTAACAGCAAAATCGGATTTCACATATTTGTAGAAAAACTCAAAATTAGAGCTCACAGTTTCAGTGTAAAATTGGGCAAAATCGACATCAAATCATGACTAGAGAGGGTCGCCGATCGGACTAGGCGCGTAATGCACCCATTTGGAAGGCGATTTTGGTTGAAAAACACAAAGAACGACGGATGACAATTTTTTTTCGCAAGCGGTGGTCAGGTGGGGAGTCCCCGATCCCCCGATTCTATATATAGAAACGCGAATCGGAGACCCTGTCTACGAGAATGGATCCCCGTTAGGGAGAACGGGTCCCCGCCAATGGTTGAATTGTTAAAAAAGTAGTTCACGATTGGTTTTGTTAATTAATCCATATTTTAGGGATTAATTTTGATTTTTACCCTTATTTTTATAATATATAATAATTATTTTGTTGACTTAGAGAGTAAAATTAGAAAATATTCTCTGTATACATAGTATAATATTCTTCAATAATATTACAAGCTTACTTCTACATGTTCTACATGTTCAAATGAGATGTTTTTTTCTAGAGACACGTCCAAATTAATGTTAAAATGATATTGAGTTTTAAAAGTTTCATTATGACCATGACGATAATTATTTTAGAAGTCTAGTACGTAGTGTGACAAATTTGGCGAGATGGCATAAATTGCTAATTTTATAAAAAAATAAATGTTCTTGGTGATTTTGGTTAGCGTTTTAATTAAATAAATGAACATTTATGATGTAATTAAGTTTTTAACAAAACTGAAAAAGTAAAGAGCAAATCATCCTTTCTGTCAGAGTAGAGCAATGCATCATACGACGTTTACCTTTTATTATTATCTTATCATGAATTATTCATTAATTTATATAAATAAAGTGATAAATAACTAATAATTAAAATGAATAATTAATTAGTGTCATGTTATAAGGTAAGAATAGACGGTAAACATAATATTACCGTTCGATTAAACTTAAAAGCGAAGCAATTTTAATGTGTTCTAGCGGTTTTTATTGTTCTTAAAATTTTTAAGAACATATCATTTAAAAAAAATCAATGATGCACCGTGCCAACCCTTGATTAATTTTAAAAGAACCAAGAGTCAAAACAAACTCAATTCCATCAAACGACAAAAATCACTTAGGCAGAGTCCATTACTCTTAATATCGTCAGCTTAGTTTGGTCCAGTTAAAAAAAAAACAATTTATTTGAATTAAGATGGTGATCAGTCGATTAAAAAATGTTAAATATTTTGTAATCAATATCTAGTTGTGCACAAAATCAAAGTCAAATAGACTAAGACTAAACTAAAAATCAAACAAAACCAAACGGAAATAAAAAACTACAAAGCAAGATTTGATTTTTAGTTTGGTTTGGTTCGAATTGTATCACTTCAAATTCAGTTCCTGAATTTCAGAACCGTACACATTTGGTTCAGTTCACACTTAGAGATCCAAATCAAACCGGATCAAAATGGCTTTGTCCAACCCCTAATAAACATCTTCTCACTCGAAATTAATTAGTGTATTTTCTAAAATATGTATTATATAATTTACTTGCATTATCCAAGTATAGGGTGACGTGGCAAATAGATCTACCGAAATAATAAATAAAATAAGAATAATTATTATAAAACTTCAAAATCTAACATGAAAAATGAATGATTGGTTGAGACCATCGTTCTAGGGCCCACTTTTGAGTTGGATTTGAAAGCCTTTTTAAAATTACGGTCACCATAAAGTAACATTCAACGATAGTATTACGTATGGTATATGACAGGGCCGTCGCGCTAAACTTTAAGTCCCAGAATCCATGTTCGCTCTATTTTCTTATTCAATTATTGAAGCGCCTCAACTAATAATGACATTCTATATTTATTATTTATTAATATTAAAATAATATTATATTTATTTTCTTATTTTGTTATCCTAAAAAAATTTAATAACGTGTCAAAATTGATATAATTAATGTAATAAATTATAATTAATACATTTACTATACTTTAATTGCATCAATCATTGTTTGAGACGTCAATATATATTTTAAGAGAATAAACACAATATTACTATTTTTTTATTATGATGAAATAAATTTTATTTTTCCTCATTATCATTCCTTTTTTTTGTCAAAATTAATTATTGATCTCTTGACCCAACATTATTAAAAAGCTAAATAATGCTAAATTGGAGGTTAACATCCATTTAAAACAAGAATTGACCCTCGTGTTTTGTTTACAAGTAGAAGGCGAGGTTTACTTAAAGAGTAATGTTAGGTTTAGTCTTTTATTCTACTCTCTAAATATATTATCTCAAATAATATATATTACATTACTTCTATTAATTATTTTTTGACACGTCAGCAAATGTGTTTAGATGATAGAATAAGAGAGTAAACGTAACATTATTTTTACTATAAAATATAATAAATAATATTATTGCCAATGATTTTTAATTAATTATTTTTTTAAATATAAATAAATAGATTATCAATTTTACATGACAAAGCACGTAATAACATCATAAGGCTAAAAATGGTACTTTAGAATTAAAAAAAAAAACATGTTCTTTGTGAAAAAATCACAAAAAATGTAGATAACAAATAAAATACTTTATGGTTTAATTTGTTACCGTTTAACATACGAAATTGTCGAGATTTGCTTACTAAGATGGTTGTTGTGGATATATTATGCTTGTTACACATGAAGATTGTACAACGTATTTGCATATTATGAGACCAAAGTTTATTGTTCTTGGAGCATCGTTGCAAGAGATATTTCTGGCATATTCTTATTTTGCAATGTCTACAAGAGTATGATCAAGAACAGATGATGAATTTCGATCTAAATTAGAACTATATAGTACTAACGGTTTATTTAATTTAAACTTGCATAAAAATTATTTTTAATTTGATTTTGGATCATAGATGAGAAAGAATCGAAACAATGTTGTAATGTCATTTCATACTCAATAAAGATTGTGCAAAATTGGAATAGCAGGATAAGAATTACATGATTACAAGATTATAGCACACATTTGAAGATAATAGTTTATTACGAGAACACGTAAAGTGGTGAAATATGTTAGGTCTTTTAGTAGAAGATTGCAATATTTTAATCATTGTATTGAAAGTGTTAAAATTGTATGAAAAGTAATATGTCACTATGTTTTGAAAAATAGTTCGCAAGTGTACGAGTCGCAACAAGTAATAAAGTAATAAATAGAGTGTCGAACTCACGACGACTTTTTAATTGATAATCAAACAAAGTTAATTTCAGTCTAATTTGAATAACGATATTTTAGTGACTTTGACTTTAAAATAAAATAAGAGCAATTAATTAAATAACAGAAAATTAAACAAGTTTTAGAATATAATGAGAAAACTCTAGGATTTCCGATTTCACCTAAATTAATCCTATTTATTATTCCTAATTCAATTCATTAATTTCTATTTCTATATGTTGATGGCAATTTCACAAAACTATTTATCAATCTCTCTCGAGCAATGATAAACTTATTCAACTAACGAATTATTACCTCTCAGTTTCTAATCCTGAAAATTAATTGAATACATTAAGAACGAGAAATTAAACTACCACATGAACGCATTAGCTATCTCTAGTCTAACATTCTTTTCATGGTAAAATATTAAGTGCACGATTATTTATCACCTCTCGGTCTCAAAACAATCCTACGAACATGGTTTTGGTGATCAAACAATTGCAAACTTTAAGAATAAGATAATTTACTCAACACAATCACGAAACAGAAAATCAATAACTTGAATTGAAGGAAAAACTAAAATTTCATAATTCAGCTACATCGTAACCCTAGAAAAGAAAATTAGTTCATGCTAGAATAAAGAAAAACAATAAGAATAACAAAGATGTTCATAGCTCAGAAGAGAAAGAAAAAGAAAAACCATGCTGAATTTCAGTTCCCGAAGCTCTCGCTCCGTTCCGGTCTCCATCTCGCTAGGGCTCCTCTCCTTAATAGTCTGCCTTCGTCGTCAATGGCTGAGATTAAAACAGGTTTTAATGGTCCAGCTTCAACGGTCCAGATTTAAACACCTCCATCAATTAAAATAGCCGATCAATCGCTTGAGATATAGCCGATCGATCGACGCACTTTCTATTTGCGTAAAATACTACTTCAAACGATCGATCGCGAGATGTGGGCAATCGATCGGCCACTCTTCTGTTCTTTATCAAATTCCACTTCAGCCGATCGATTGCGAGATGTGGCCGATCGATCGGCTACCTTTCTGCCTGAATGATTCTTCTCTTCATTGGTCGATCGATCGGCAACTCTTCTGCTTTTCTTCTGGTTTGCTTTCAAAACCTGTATTTCTCCAATTTTTCTACACATTTGCACCAAATATATTAGAATTTTTTATACACTTGAGTAAAACTCATCAATTCAAGTATTAAAGAGAACAATAAAGTGTGTAAAATATATATTTATCATACCCTTAAACTTGAATGAAAGTTTGTCCTCAAGCAAACAAAACTAAGTAACAATCTCAACAGATATATAACACAATCCCATATAATATACACAATACAATAATATAACGGTAAAGCAATCTTCATCAAAGTGTTTGGTAATTTGTCTCAGCTTGAACAATTTATACTAAAACTACCAAAATAAACACTTTGCAAAAGAATTAACTTATAATAGTGCATTGACATTCACTTACTTAGAAATCCTCGTGTGTGTGTGTTCATTCTTATTTTTCTCTAACTCTTGAGTTAACTAATATAGCTACGGGAAGAGAATACACTCACAGCTCACTTGGGACCACTCCATTCACTATAATCGTTCATCGGTTTTGTCCACCATCCAACTAATAACAATTATCAATTAAACAAAATAAAAGTCGATAGGTTTTTAAAAACTTGTAATGTAAGGTTGGGTTAAAGGGTAAGAGTTTAATGGATACAAACAAGTAATCAGAGCACAACTCATCCTTCCTTATGTCATCCACTCATATTTTCTTCTTAGCACTCGCTCACTCATTGAACTCGCTCAAACTTTCCTTTGATCTCTCACCCCCAAACTTAGTTAATTCAATATCACTCAGATAAACTTCTTTGTCATAATTACAAAGTAAAATAAATACAAAAAAGCCTGAAAATAAAACTAAACTTTCAAACTTCTCTTTTTTTTTTTTTTAATTTTTTTTAACAACTCAAACTAATAATAACAAAGCACGTAAAAATAAATTAACAGATGACAAAGGAGTTTTCATTGATTCTCACCACTATATTCTCCTAATCTCCTTCCACTATATCAATAAACCATGTACTCTTTAGAAAAAGTAGAAAAATATATGTGGCTAGGGTAAAATAGGCACAATTGAATGGTAAATAATAGACTCAAAAGGGTGACTATGAGTGTCACTAAATGACACAATATGGTAAGCTAAGAAGGCTCAAACGGTCCAATGATGGCTTAAGTCATTCTCTTAGTTTGGTAAAATTTCAATTCGCATTCGTAGATGTTAGGCAAAACCAAGAAAGATTTTCCTCAGTAAATACTCGTTAACGTTATATTTGACTGGAGCTTCACTCCCTCACTGTGTTTGGGTTTCGATATATGCAGACTACATGAGTATAACACCAACAGATCAAGTTAAACAAGAAGAAAACATGCTCAGGGTTTCTGAGTCTAACTTTGTAAGCTCAAGTCAATGTAAACTAATACAACCTAATCTTTTACTCATCATTTTTCAAGAAGCTAAAGTATAAATTTATTCAAAATTTCAATCATAGACACCTAAACCATATTTCAGATTGCAATACCAAAATATAGCACAGTACTAAGATACGCTAAAATCATCCCCAAACTTAAAACAAACATTGTCCTCAATGTAGAAAATAAGAGTAAGGTAAAAGTAGTGTACCTCATAATGTTCCGGGCTGGTCGTCAGCGTTGTGAAGCTTCGGTCGAAGGAGCCATTTATCAGGAAGCTTTCTCTTTCTTTTTTTTTTCAATTAAAAAATAATAATGATAATAATAATAATAAAATAAAAATAAAAATAAACAAAAGCAAACAAAAAAAATTGAAATAACGAACTAAAAATAATACTTGGGTGGGTTGCCTCCCACCGAACGCTTGTTTTAATGTCATCGGCTTGACGTTTGACGATCCTTGCTAGTCGGGTGCACGGTGAGTAATGATTGTATCACTCTAAAAAATCTCCTTAAAATACAGTTTTGCTCTTTTTCCGTTTACTAACTTATCAATTTCCAGAAGCTCTTTGTATGCAAAATTATCTTCAATTGGTTCATCGCTAACTGTTGAGTAATTTATTGATTTATATACCTTGAATGTCACCTCTTTATCGTGTACTTGTAATTTGAGCTCCCATTTTTAAGATCAATTACAGCACCTCCTGTTGCTAAGAATGGTCGACCTAATATAATCGGGATGCCATGATCTTTGTCCATATCAAGAATCAAGAAATCAACGGGAAAACTAAACTTGTCGACTTTGACAAGGACATCTTCAATCACCTCATACAGATGCTTTATATGGCAATCAGCCATCTGTAGAAATACACTTCTAGGGTTTGCTTCACCAAGACCAAGCTTATGAAATACGGATAACGGCATTAAATTTATACTAGCACCCAAATCACATAATGCCCGCTAAAAAATTGACTTCTCAATTTCACATGGGATAGTGAAACTTTCTGGATCCTTCAGCTTTTGTGGAAGCTTCCGTTGAATAATAGCGTTGCATTCCTCCGTCAAAGCAATCATACTGCCTTCTTCGATCTTATGTTTATGAGACAAAATATCTTTCATAAACTTTGCATATTTAGGCATTTGCTCGAGGGCCTCTGCGAATGAACTGTTGATATGGAGCTTTTTGAAGACATCAAAGAACTTAGAAAACTGATTATCAAGCTTCGCCTTCTTCAGTCTTTGTGGAAACGGCACTTGAGGTGGAATTGCTTGCATTGGCGAAGGATGAGATTGTAGAGACCTTTGAGCTTCATTTTCACTTGAACCCCATTATCCAATTTAGGTACACTTGGCTCTTTTTGCACCGGTTCAATCACTGTTCCATTTCGAGTGGTAATTGCATTACAATGCTCTTTCGAATTTACTTCAGTATTGCTAGGTAGTGTACTTTGAGTTCTTCCATTAATGATACTAGCAAATTGTCCAAGTTGATTCTCAAGACTTCGAATTTGGGTCGATTGATTCTGCATCACTGTACGGGTTTTGGCCATAAATTGCATCATAATGGCCTCTAGGTCATTTTTCTGCTCAACTTGTTGAGATGGATTGGGTTGAGATTGTAACACCCGATTCTTTATGGGATTTTGTAAATACATATATAATGACAATTTTTTTATTATGTCAAATTAAGTCGGTTTCGTGAAAGAAAAACGTTATTACGATCCTAATAATTAAAATAGATTTTAAGAAAAGTTTAGGAATTTTAGGAGTTTAACGCTAATTTTACGAGAATTACGTTTATCGTAATATAAAGGATACTTTGGTGAAAAAAATAGTAAACGAGATTCAAATTGCGAATGGACAGTTTTAATAAAGCCCTGATAATAAGTTGGAGTTATTGGCGAAGTAAGGAAATTTGGAGAAACCGAATCGTCGGTTAAATAACGAAACGAAGAACGAAACAAATAGAAAATCAAAGGAAGGGTGGTATGGTAATTTGACAAGCCAAAATTATATTAAAAACCTTTACTTCTCTTCTTCTCGAGCAAGTCACGATTTCCCCTCTCTCTCCCTCTGCGTTCTCCGGCGACTCTTCTCCTCTCATTGGCATTTCTCCTCTCCAACGACAATCCGTCCTCCGATTGTCTCGTTTTCTTTACGTTTTCTTCCCCAAACTCGATTCTAAGTAAGGTTCTATGGTTTTGGAAAGTTTATTCGTGGTTTTTGGGTTGTTTTAACGTTAGGGTTTTTGTTTAGGGTTTTATGAAAAACGTGATTTAGGGTTAAAAATCGATAGGGTTACCGTAGTTATGAATATAATGGACATATTGGGCGTATTGGACGAAGGTTGGTCTATCCGTTGGGGGATATTAAGGTTTGTCGAAATTTCGAGATTTGGAAAACTCCGTTAATGGAGGTTTTGAGGTGTCAAGCGTGAATCGCTCGATAAAAATGCCCCAATGAGTTAAATTAGAGTTTTAGGAAAATTTCATTAGTTAAGAGTTTCGTAAGTTTAGACGTTTATTGGTTTAGACTCATTTTAACGACAAATATTGTGTATTTGCCTTAGGTAAACGACGCTCGTGGACGAAGCTAGAAGTTCAACACGCACGAGGTAAGTTCTCGTGACTTACTCTGGCCGATTGGCCTACACCGTACGTCGAAGTCGCGTCGAGGATCATCGGAGTCTTGATTGTTTAAATGTTTTGGTTGGGTAGTTAGGATTAGTTCTTTTGTAGGATATGCTTTTAATTGCTTTTATTGTCTTGATGGTACATATGCTGTATGTTTACTTTAAGCACGTAATTGTCCATGCATCACAGTTTTAAATTATGCATAGAAAATAAATTTCTACACTATGTTTTAAAGAAAATGGCGATGTGGCCTGAAAGGGGGCTATTGACCTATTGTGAAGGCTGAGAAGGGTCGGTTACAATACCGCATCTAATAAGAACCCATGTATGTTTATGGTCATGCGAGGTGGGGCTCAGGTATGTCTGTGCGTATTGCAAGCATGTACCCCCCCTCCGCTAGGTGGAAAGGGTTGTCCAACCGCCAGACGTGCCCTCTCCATTTAGCGGGTTGAGATCTCGGTGACAACCTATGTAAAGATAAGAAAATGTTGCATGATTTACGAACTCATACGCATAACATGCATTTGCATTTACTAAACTTGTTGAGCCTTTAGCTCATAGATTGTCCGTATGGTGTAGGTGATCTTGACATAGGTGAGGATGAGATCCCTCCACCCAAAGAATGACGCAGTTGAAGGAGGATGGCCCGTGGGAGTGTGCTAGGCAGTCGAGGCGCCTTTTGACCTGTGGGGAAGTAAAATATAAGTATTTTGGGGATACGATAGTTAGATCGTAGGAGAAATTGTATAGATTGAACATATTAGGATGCTTGGAATCTGGTTAGTTGATAGGTTTATGTTTTATGTTTTGTAAACCTGTTTTATAAACTTCTTTCGGAAAGCTTTTTATTGAAAATGTATTGGAAACTGTTGGTGATTTAAAACAGGGCGATTTGTTTAGTTTTTAAACGGATCCACGCAGTTGGATTTCGTTGAGTTTATCTCGAGTTAATTGGGTTTTAAGATACATTGTGAGTCGTTATTTTGGATGAGATTATGAGTGAGTTTATGTTGAAATGTGTGGTTTTGATGTAGGTGGAATTGTGTTGATGAAATTGTGAAGTGTGTGTTAGGCGTATAGGTATGCAAGGAAAAGAAATAAAGAAGTGGAAGAAAAGAAAAAGAAGAGGAGGCAGAGAACCTGCCAATCGATCGGCAGGGCGATCGCCGCTCTCTCGATTTTCCAGAGAGCGGGGCGATCGATCGCCCATGTGTGGGGTGATTAATCGCCCCCCATTTGTAAATGGGCGATCGATCTCCACAATGAGGGGCGATCGATCACCCCTCCTTTTTTAATATCGGCGATCGATCGACCATGAATATTCGGGGAGAATTCCTCTTTTTGCCCTCCAGCTTGATGTTTTGTTGTTTTATTTATTTAGCCGACTGTTTTAATGTTTTATTTCAATTGATTTGTAATTTGTTTTAAGTTTTTTTTAAACAGTTTAACAACTTAGATTGAAATGATTTTTCAAACGATGTTAACGCTTTCGATTTTAGTTTTAGTTCTGCTTAAACTGTAAGATAAAAAAAATAATAATAATACGGGAAAATAAGGGTACAGTGTTAGGTTCGCTACAAGTTATGGTATCAGAGCCCCTGGGTTTTAAAAACAGTTCTGTAGACTGCTCGACTGCACTGCCACTACGCGGACATCCTTCCTCAACTGTAAGTATGTTTAAAAGTTTTATTTGATTTCGATTTCTTAGAGTTATTTGCTTTTAACTTTTATAGGAATTATAGAAATATGGTGCGTAGAGGGAATGACCAAGACGATAGAAATGATACGATAGACCACCTCAAGGATTTTATTGTTCAACAGTCCCAACACATGGAGGGACAGACTCAACAGATGGAGAGACAGTCCCGGTAGCTGGGCACCCTAATAGACCGTGAAGGTGTTAGAGCTCGGGAGACAGCGACTCCGGGTAATCGAGGGATGGAGAGATTCCAGAAGCTCTAACCTCTTGTGTTCAACGGACAGTCTACGGATCCCTCTTCAGCCGAAGAGTGGATTCGAACCATGGAGGACATGCTGGCCTACGCAAGCATTGAGGACGGAGAGAAAGTTGCGTTGGTGAGTTACCACTTAGCACTGGATGCCCGATTCTAGTGGGATTCCATCAAGGCAACCACCGATGTGACAATTATGAGTTGAGAGCGTTTCAAAATGATATTTTATGACAAATACTTCAACCATACAGTGCGGGAGGTGAAGATGGTAGAGTTCATGCAATTGCGGCAGGTTGGTTCGATTGCCGAATATGTGAGAAGGTTTAAGGCTCTGTCCCGATTCGCGCCGCGTCAGGTTAGCGTTAATGAGGATAAGGTACGCAGGTTTGTGCAAGGGCTTGGTCAGGAAATTCGAAAAAGCCTTACAATATCAGGGGTGCGGAATGTATCCTACGATGAGATCGTGGCTAGAGCACTTGAGATTGAAGCCGTTGATTAGAGCTATGTCAAGCCAAGAGAGCCAGCTAAAGGCTTCTTTCGAGAGATCCACCCTCAGCTCAGAAATAAGGGCTGACAGCCGAGAGGATAGCCACAGCAACAACAACGGGGCGTTAAAAGGCCTTTAGAGGGAGACAATGATCGAGAGAAGGAAAAGCAGGTACAAGGGGCTTCTCAGATGCCTTGGTGCTCTAAGTGCCAGAAAGAACACAGTGGAGAGTGCAGAATGGGCACGAATAAGTGCTATCGGTGTGGAGTAGTTAGCCACTTCGTTAAAGATTGCCCGAAGCAGGGCTGTGAGCAGTCAGGCACAGACCAGAGGAGGGTTATGCCGAGGATTTTTGCATTTATCGAGCCTGGTGATATTGACGATGAGGCTCAGCCTTCCGTGATAGCAGGTACTATTTTGATTATGGGCATGGCGGTATTTTCTTTGATAGACACGGGGGCTGAGTTAGCAGAATGCGAATATAGTGTGATGCTACATTCAGGAGAGCATATGCAGTCAGGTCATGTTGTCCAAGGCAATATTGTCTCGGTTGGGAACAATACCCTCTATGCTCGCCTGATTGTTATGGGCATAGAGATCTACGATCTTATCTTAGGGATGGACTGGCTATCACAGCACTTCGCCACCATCGATTGTCGATCCGGGATTGTGACATTTCGACCCCCGGGTAAAGCCGAGTTTTCTTATCAGGCGATGAACAGATTGAGTGGATCGCCTATTTCCTATTCCATGAAGGTCAACGAGCAGTTTAAAGGTGAGTGCTTTATTTATTTGGCCACAGTACTTGATACTCAGTTGCTCAGCGGAGTAAAACCGAGTGACATTCCTATAGTCAGAGAATTCTCTGAGATATTCCTTGATGATCTTCCCGGATTACCGCCGGACAGGGAGATTGAATTTGTTATTGATGTATATCCCAGCTCCGCGCCAGTGTCTAAGAATCCATACAGATTGGCGCCTGCTGAATTGAGAGAGTTGAAAACTCAGCTTGAGGAGTTGCTGGATAAGGGTTTCATCCGACCCAGTTTTTCACCCTGTGGTGCGCCCGTTCTATTCGTCAAGAAGAAAAACGGGACTCTCAGGATGTGCGTGGTTTACAGAGAGCTGAAAAAGCTCACAGTGAAGAATAAGTATCCACTGCCTCGGATAGATGATTTGTTTGATCAGCTGCAAGATGCACGAGTGTTTTCCACGATTGACCTACGCTCGGGTTATTATCAGTTAAAGGTTCGGAAGGAAGATATTCAGAAAACGGCATTCCGAACGAGGTACGGACATTATGAGTTCCTTGTTATGTCTTTTGGACTTACTAATGCCCCTGCAGCGTTTATGGATTTGATGAACCGCGTCTACAAGGATTATCTAGACAAGTTCGTTGTAGTTTTCATCGACGACATTTTGATTTATTCTAAGACGAATGAGGAGCATGAAGAGCAATTGCGGATTGTTCTCGGAATTTTGCAACAACACCAGCTATATTCCAAGTTCTCCAAATATGAGTTTTGGTTGGATAGGGTCAGTTTTCTTGGCCATATTATATCACAGGAAGGGGTTTCTGTGGATCCGAGCAAAATTCAGGTGGTCAGAGATTGGCTACAGCCTAAGAACGTGCGTGAAGTGTGTGGATTTCTCGGGTTGGCTGGATATTACCAGAAGTTCATAGAGGGATTTTCGAAGATTGCAGTTCCTCTTTCACGCTTGACTCGGAAGAACGAGAAGTTTATATGGTCGGCTGCTTGCGACAACAGTTTTATGGAGTTAAAGCAGAGATTGGCCACAGCTCCAGTGTTGACATTGCCTGTCGAAGGTGATAAGTTCAGCATATATTGTGATGCATTTGGAGTTGGGCTTGGATGCGTACTTATGCAGGAAGGGAAGGTTATCGCGTATGCTTCTCGACAGTTGAAGCCGTATGAGCAGAACTATCCTACGCATGACCTGGAATTAGCGGCCATGGTCTTTGCACTGAAAATATGGAAGCATTACTTATATGGGCAGCAGTGCGAGATATTTTCCGATCACAAGAGCTTGAAATATTTGTTTACGCAAAAGGAACTGAATATGCGATAGAGAAGGTGGCTAGAGTTCGTCAAAGACTATGAGTTTGAGATTAAATACCATCCAGGAAAAGCGAACAAGGTCGCTGATGCTTTGAGCCGAATGCCTACTGCGAGTCAGCCTTCACTTGCAGCTATGTCGGTTACGTTGCGGTCTGAGATTGAGAAGTTTGATGTGGAGATTGTGGCAGAGTTGTCCAATATGCTCACCAACATTTCTCTCAGGCCGACTATTCTAGATAAGATACGTGAAGTTCAACAGAAAGATATAGAGTGTGAGGAGCTTCGATTGGGCATGACGTCCGGAGATTTATCTGAATTCAACTTGTCAGATGACGGTATTCTGAAGTTCAGGCATAGGTGGTACGTGCTTAACGATGAGGAGCTAAAGAAAGAGATATTGGCTAAGACACATTCTTCAGCATACTCTATGCATACAGGAAGCACTAAAATGTACAGAGACTTAAAACAACACTTTTGGTGGCCGAACATGAAGAGGGAAGTTGCGAAATATGTTGAAACCTGTTTAGTTTGTCAACAGGTTAAGGCGGAACACCAGAGGCCGGCCGGAACACAACAACCACTGCCGATCCCGGAGTGGAAATGGGAGCAGATCTCCATCAATTTTATTGTGGGGCTCCCGAAGACGACGAAAGGACATGACGACATCTGGGTGATTGTGGACCGATTGACAAAGTCGGCTCACTTCTTATCTGTAAAGATGACATCTTCTATGTACCAGCTCGTCGAGCTTTATGTGCAGGAGGTTGTTAGATTTCACGGTGTACCAGTTTCGATTGTCTCAGATCGAGATCCGAGGTTTACATCGAAGTTCTGGAAGAGTCTGCACAAATCTATGGGAACTCAGCTAAATTTCAGCACGGCATTTCATCCTCAGACTGATGGTCAGACAGAGAGGAAGAATTAGATCCTGGAGGATATGCTCAAAGCTTGTGTGTTGGAATTTCAGGGATCGTGGAGCAGGTATTTGCCACTGATCGAGTTCTCTTACAACAATAGCTTCCAGGCTACCATTGGTATGGCTCCTTATGAAGCTTTGTATGGTCAAAAGTGTAGATCTCCGTTATATTGGGACGAGGTTGGTGAGGCCAGTATTGTTAGTCCCGAGATTCTACAGCAAACGGCAGAGAAAATTGTCGTTATCAGACAGCATATTGAGATAGCTCAGAGTCGACAGAAGAGCTACGCTGACACAAGACGGAAAGAACTGGAATTCGAAGAAGGTGATGAGGTTTACTTGAAGGTTTCTCCATTTAAAGGTGTAATGCGATTCGGAAGGAAGGGCAAGCTAAACCCTCGATATGTGGAGCCCTTTCCTATTTTGAAGAAGATCGGGAAGATGGCGTATCGACTGCAGCTTCCGGCTTCAATGGAAGGCATCCACAATGTATTTCACGTGTCTATGCTTCGAAAGTGTTTGCGCGATCCTTCGCATGTTGTAGAGGCAAGAGAGATCGAGGTACAGCCTACCTTGACTTATGTGGAGAAGCCGGTACGTATTTTGGAGTCTTCCATCAAAGTATTGCGCAACAAATAAATCTCGCTAGTCAAAGTCTTATGGCGGAACCATGAGATAGAAGAAGCTACTTGGGAGCGACAACAGGATATGATGGCTAAGTATCCTGAGTTGTTTGTGTAATCAAATTTTGAGGACAAAATTTTAAATAAGGTGGATGAAATGTAACACCCGATTCTTTACGGGATTTTGTAAATACATATATAATGGCTTTTTTTTATTATGTCAAATTAAGTCGGTTTCGTGAAAGGAAAGCGTTATTACGATCTTAATAATTAAAATGGATTTTAAGAAAAGTTTGGGAATTTTAGGAGTTTAACGCTAATTTTACGAGAATTACGTTTATCGTAATATAAAGGATACTTTGGTAAAAAAAAATAGTAAACGAGGTCCGAATTGTGAACGGACAATTTTAATAAAGCCCTGATAATAAGTTGGAGTTATTGGCGAAATAAGGAAATTTGGAGAAACCGAATCGTCAGTTAAATAATGAAACGAAGAACAAAACAAATAGAAAATCAAAGGAAGGGCGGTATGGTAATTTGACAAGCCAAATTATATTAAAAACCTTTACTTCTCTTCTTCTCCAGCAAGTCACGATTTTCCCTCTCTCTCCCTCTGCGTTCTCCGGCGACTCTTCTCCTCTCATCGGCATTTCTCCTCTCCAACGACGATCCGCCCTCCGATTGTCTCGTTTTTTTTGCATTTTCTTCCCGAAACTCGATTCTAGGTAAGGTTCTATGGTTTTGGAAAGTTTATTCGTGGTTTTTGGGTTGTTTAACGTTAGGATTTTCGTTTAGGGTTTTATGAAAAACGTGATTTATGGTTGGAAATCGATAGGGTTGCCGTAGTTATGAATATAATGGACATATTGGGCGTATTGGACGAAGGTTGGTCTATCCGTTGTGGGATATTAAGGTTTGTCGAAATTTTGAGATTTGGAAAACTCCGTTAATGGAGGTTTTGAGGTGTCGAGCATGAATCGCTCGATAAAAATGCCTCAATGAGCTAAATTAGAGTTTTAAGAAAATTTCATTAGTTAAGAGTTTCGTAAGTTTAGATGTTTATTGGTTTAAACTCGTTTGAACAACAAATATTGTGAATTTGCCTTAGGTAAACAACGCTCGTGGACGGAGCTAGAAGTTCAACGCGCACGAGGTAACTTCTCATGACTTAGTCTAGCCGATTGGCCTACACCATACGTCGAAGTCGCGTCGAGGATCATCGGAATCTTGATTGTTTAAATGTTTTGGTTGGGTAGTTAGGATTAGTTCTTTTGTAGGATATGCTTTTATTGTCTTGATATTACATATACTGTATGTTTACTTTAAGCACGTAATTGTCCATGCATCATAATTTTAAATTATGCATAGAAAATGAATTTACGCACTATGTTTTAAAGAAAATGGCGATGTGGCCTGAAAGGGGGCTATTGACCTATTGTGAAGGCTGAGAAGGGTCGGTCACAATACCGCATCTAATAAGAACCCATGTATGTTTATAGTCATGCGAGGTGGGGTTCAGGCATGTCTGTGCGTGTTGTAAGCATATACCCCTATCCGCTAGGTGGAAAGGGTTGTCCAACCGCCGGACGTGCCCTCTCCATTTAGCGGGTTGAGATCTCAGTGATTGTGAAGGCTGAGAAGGGTCGGTCACAATACCGCATCTAATAAGAACCCATGTATGTTTATAGTCATGCGAGGTGGGGTTCAGGCATGTCTGTGCGTGTTGTAAGTCACGATTTTCCCTCTCTCTCCCTCTGCGTTCTCCGGCGACTCTTCTCCTCTCATCGGCATTTCTCCTCTCCAACGACGATCCGCCCTCCGATTGTCTCGTTTTTTTTGCATTTTCTTCCCGAAACTCGATTCTAGGTAAGGTTCTATGGTTTGGAAAGTTTATTCGTGGTTTTTGGGTTGTTTAACGTTAGGATTTTCGTTTAGGGTTTTATGAAAAACGTGATTTATGGTTGGAAATCGATAGGGTTGCCGTAGTTATGAATATAATGGACATATTGGGCGTATTGGACGAAGGTTGGTCTATCCGTTGTGGGATATTAAGGTTTGTCGAAATTTTGAGATTTGGAAAACTCCGTTAATGGAGGTTTTGAGGTGTCGAGCGTGAATCGCTCGATAAAAATGCCTCAATGAGCTAAATTAGAGTTTTAAGAAAATTTCATTAGTTAAGAGTTTCGTAAGTTTAGATGTTTATTGGTTTAAACTCGTTTTAACAACAAATATTGTGAATTTGCCTTAGGTAAACAACGCTCGTGGACGGAGCTAGAAGTTCAACGCGCACGAGGTAACTTCTCATGACTTAGTCTAGCCGATTGGCCTACACCATACGTCGAAGTCGCGTCGAGGATCATCGGAATCTTGATTGTTTAAATGTTTTGGTTGGGTAGTTAGGATTAGTTCTTTTGTAGGATATGCTTTTATTGTCTTGATATTACATATACTGTATGTTTACTTTAAGCACGTAATTGTCCATGCATCATAATTTTAAATTATGCATAGAAAATGAATTTACGCACTATGTTTTAAAGAAAATGGCGATGTGGCCTGAAAGGGGGCTATTGACCTATTGTGAAGGCTGAGAAGGGTCGGTCACAATACCGCATCTAATAAGAACCCATGTATGTTTATAGTCATGCGAGGTGGGGTTCAGGCATGTCTGTGCGTGTTGTAAGCATATACCCCTATCCGCTAGGTGGAAAGGGTTGTCCAACCGCCGGACGTGCCCTCTCCATTTAGCGGGTTGAGATCTCAGTGATTGTGAAGGCTGAGAAGGGTCGGTCACAATACCGCATCTAATAAGAACCCATGTATGTTTATAGTCATGCGAGGTGGGGTTCAGGCATGTCTGTGCGTGTTGTAAGTCACGATTTTCCCTCTCTCTCCCTCTGCGTTCTCCGGCGACTCTTCTCCTCTCATCGGCATTTCTCCTCTCCAACGACGATCCGCCCTCCGATTGTCTCGTTTTTTTTGCATTTTCTTCCCGAAACTCGATTCTAGGTAAGGTTCTATGGTTTTGGAAAGTTTATTCGTGGTTTTTGGGTTGTTTAACGTTAGGATTTTCGTTTAGGGTTTTATGAAAAACGTGATTTATGGTTGGAAATCGATAGGGTTGCCGTAGTTATGAATATAATGGACATATTGGGCGTATTGGACGAAGGTTGGTCTATCCGTTGTGGGATATTAAGGTTTGTCGAAATTTTGAGATTTGGAAAACTCCGTTAATGGAGGTTTTGAGGTGTCGAGCGTGAATCGCTCGATAAAAATGCCTCAATGAGCTAAATTAGAGTTTTAAGAAAATTTCATTAGTTAAGAGTTTCGTAAGTTTAGATGTTTATTGGTTTAAACTCGTTTTAACAACAAATATTGTGAATTTGCCTTAGGTAAACAACGCTCGTGGACGGAGCTAGAAGTTCAACGCGCACGAGGTAACTTCTCATGACTTACTCTAGCCGATTGGCCTACACCATACGTCGAAGTCGCGTCGAGGATCATCGGAATCTTGATTGTTTAAATGTTTTGGTTGGGTAGTTAGGATTAGTTCTTTTGTAGGATATGCTTTTATTGTCTTGATATTACATATACTGTATGTTTACTTTAAGCACGTAATTGTCCATGCATCATAATTTTAAATTATGCATAGAAAATGAATTTACGCACTATGTTTTAAAGAAAATGGCGATGTGGCCTGAAAGGGGGCTATTGACCTATTGTGAAGGCTGAGAAGGGTCGGTCACAATACCGCATCTAATAAGAACCCATGTATGTTTATAGTCATGCGAGGTGGGGTTCAGGCATGTCTGTGCGTGTTGTAAGCATATACCCCTATCCGCTAGGTGGAAAGGGTTGTCCAACCGCCGGACGTGCCCTCTCCATTTAGCGGGTTGAGATCTCAGTGATTGTGAAGGCTGAGAAGGGTCGGTCACAATACCGCATCTAATAAGAACTCATGTATGTTTATAGTCATGCGAGGTGGGGTTCAGGCATGTCTGTGCGTGTTGTAAGCATATACCCCCCTCCGCTAGGTGGAAGGGTGCTTTTTTTTGTTTTTTGTTGTGTTTTGAGTTTTTGTTTTGATGTGTCCAGTGATTGTGAAGGCTGAGAAGGGTCGGTCACAATACCGCATCTAATAAGAACTCATGTATGTTTATAGTCATGCGAGGTGGGGTTCAGGCATGTCTGTGCGTGTTGTAAGCATATACCCCCCTCCGCTAGGTGGAAAGGGTTGTCCAACCGCCGGACGTGCCCTCTCTATTTAGCGGGTTGAGATCTCAGTGACAACCTATGTAAAGATAAGAAAATGTTGCATTGATTAGGAACTATTTACGCACAGCATGCATTTGCATTACGAAACTTGCGAGCCTTTAGCTCATAGATTGTCTGTATGGTGTAGGTGATCTTGACATAGGTGAGGACGAGATCCCTCCACCCGAAGAATGATGCAGTTGAAGGAGGATGGCCCGTGGGAGTGTGCTGGGCAGTCGAGGCACCTTTTGACCCGTGGGGAAGTAAAATATAAGTATTTTGGGGATACGATAGTTAGATCGTAGGAGAAATTGTATAGATTGAACATATTAGGATGCTTGGAATCTGGTTAGTTGATAGGTTTATGTTTTATGTTTTGGAAACCTGTTTTATAAACTTCTTTCGGAAAGCTTTTTATTGAAAATGTATTGGAAACTGTTGGTGATTTAAAATAGGGCGATTTGTTTAGTTTTAACGGATCCACGCAGTTGGATTTCGTTGAGTTTATCTCGAGTTAATTGGATTTTAAGATACGTTGTGAGTCGTTATTTTGGATGAGATTATGAGTGAGTTTATGTTGAAATGTGTGGTTTTGATGTAGGTGGAATTGTGTTGATGAAATTGTGAAGTGTGTGTTAGGCGTATAGGTATGCAAGGAAAAGAAAGAAAGAAGTGGAAGAAAAGAAAAAGAAGAGGAGGCAGAGAACCTGCCGATCGATCGCCATCGATCGGCAGGGCGATCGCCGCTCTCTGGATTTTCCAGAGAGCGGGGCGATCGATCGCCCATGTGTGGGGTGATTAATCGCTCCCCATTTGTAAATGGGCGATCGATCGCCACAATGAGGGGCGATCGATCGCCCCTCCCTTTTTAATATCGGCGATCGATCGGCCAATTTGGCCGATCGATCTGCCATGAATATTCGGGGAGAATTCTCCTTTTTGCCCACCAGCTTGATGTTTTGTTGTTTTATTTATTTGGCCGACTGTTTTAATGTTTTATTTCAATTGATTTGTAATTTGTTTTAAGTTTTGTTTAAACAGTTTAACAACTTAGATTGAAATGATTTTTTAAACGATGTTAACGCTTTCGATTTTAGTTTTAGTTCCGCTTAAACTGTAGGATAAAAAAAAATAATAATAATATGGAAAAATAAGGGTACAGTGTTAGGTTCGCTACAGAGATGCTTGAGGCATTTGCATATCATTTTGGGAGTTTCTCTATGAAAAATTTGGATGTTGTCGCCACCCTGAATTATAAGTGTTTGAGTTGGGATTGACTTGCCGATTAAAATTTCCCATGTAGTTAACTTGTTCAGCAGATTTATTCGGCATAGGATTTCCCGCTTGGCATTCTTTACTCTGATGCGGTCCTTGACACCATTGACAATTAACCATCGGTGCTTTCCCCACACTAGCTGTTATATGCAACTCTTGTAACTGTTTAGCCAATGAGGCAACTTGTAGTGTTAAGGCTTTGATAGCTTCGATCTCTGGTGTGCCAGTTGTTCGTTTCATAATTGATCGCTCCACAGGACACTAGTTATTATTAAGTGTCAATTCTTCTAAAAGGTCATATGCAACTTCTTTAGTTTTCCTCATTAAGGCACCACTTGCAGCTGCATTTACTAGTGTTTTAGTAGATGATGATAATCCCACATAGAAAGTTTTAATATGCATCCACTTTGGCAGGCCATGGTTAGGGCATTTTCTCAGGATATCTTTGAATCTCGCCCATGCCTCATAAAGAGTTTCCCCATCGAATTGACTGAAATTAATTATATTATTTCAGAGCTTAAACGTTTTCTCGAAGGGAAAGAATTTAGAAAAGAACTTCTGGCATAATTCTTCCCATGTAGTAATAGAGTTGGCCAGCAGAGAGTTAAGCCAATTCTTCGCTTGATCCCTTAATGATAACGGAAATAAGCGAAGTCTTACTGCATCATCCCCCACGTTGTGGAATCTAAAAGTGTCGCATACTTCCAAAAAATTTGCAATATGTTCTTTGGGGTCCTCAGAAGGTAGTCCACTAAACTGAGACTGTTGAATCATATGCAAGGTGCTTGGCTTGGCTTGATTTCAAAATTTTCTGCAATAGCCAGCTTTCGAATAACTGAATGAATCCCGAATACAGTAGGTATAACATAGTCCAGCAATGTTCGGTTCTCAATATTGTCTTCCTCATTATCTCCCATGATAGCATGTGCTTGTTAAATAACTTATCTTCTCTCTTTACGATTTTTTCGACACGTACATTCGAACTCAAGATTAAACGGGAGAAGATTAGCGTCTCCTTCTTTACGCATACACCTGGAAGTAACACGGAAGCAAAATAAGAATAAAATAAATAAAATTAAAAATAATTAATTTGATATCAATAATAAAGTCCCCGGCAACGCCGCCAAAAACTTGTTGTGAAAAATAGTTCGCAAGTGTACGAGTCGCAGCAAGTAATAAAGTAATAAATAGAATATCGAACCCACAAGGACTTTTTAATTGATAATTAAACAAAGTTAATTTCAGTCTAATTTGAATAACAATATTTTAGTGACTTTGACTTTAAAATAAAACAAGAGTCATTAATTAAATAACAGAAAATTAAACAAATTTTAGAATATAATGAGAAAACTCTAAGGTTTCCGATTTCACCTAAAATAATCATATTTAGTATTCCTAATTCAATTCATTAATTTCTATTTCTATGTGTCGATGACAATTTCACAAAATTATTTATCAATCTCTCTCGAGCAATGATAAACTTATTCAACTAACGAATTATTACCTCTTGGTCTCTAATCCTGAAAATTAATTGAATACATTAAGAACGATAAATTAAACTACCACATGAATGCATTAGCTATCTCTAGTCTAACATTCTTTTCACGGTAAATTATTCAGTGCACGATTATTTATCACCTCTCGGTCTCAAAACAATCCTACGAACATGCTTTTAGTGATCAGACAATTGTAACCTTTAAGAACATGATAATTTACTCAACACAATCACGAAACAGAAAATCAATAACTTGAATTGAAGGAAAAACTAAATATTCATAATCCGGCTACATTATAGCCCTAGAAAAGAAAATTAGTTCATGCTAGAATAAAGAAAAACAATAAGAATAATAAAGATGTTCATAGCTCAGAAGAGAAAGAGAAAGAAAAACTATGCTGAATTTCAGTTCCCGAAGCTCTCGCTCCGTTCCGGTCTCCGTGTCGCTAGGGCTCCTCTCCTTGATAGTCTGCCTCCGTCCTTTAACCTACTTCTTAATTAATAAGGAAAAGTACCATTTAGACTTCAACGTATGGGGTCAATGACCATTTGGTACCTAACGTTTGTTTTGTACCCAATCAAATCCTAACGTATAAAACGTTTGCAATTCAAACCCTGCCGTCAATTTTTCAGTTAAAATTGACAGATGCCTTTTTAAAATTACTAAACTACCTCTCTCTCTCTCTCTCTCTCTCTCTCTCTCTTTCTCTCTCTCTCTCTCTCAGCTGGATGTATTCGACTCCCTGAGCTAACCCAATTACAATCCTTGATCTCGTGTCCCAATCGAGTCTCTTTCTCTTCCTGTCATTTTTCGATCGGTCGTGTAGCCAGTCCCATACGCTTCCGTTCTCCATGTACTCGTATATCAACAGATTCAATTCCATTCTTCTGTTGCTGCAGTAGCCAATCAATTTCACGAGATGGCGATGCCTTATCCTCCCGAGTGTCTTCACCTCGGCGATAAAGCTTTTGTTGAATAGAAGATCCTCCTTCCATGGCATCTTCTTCACTGCCACAGTTTCTCCAGTGTACAATTCAGCTCTGTATATTGTTCCCGATCCTCCAGACCCAATAATGAATTCGCTACTCAAGTTGTAACTGAGGTCTAAAATGCTCTGAAGATTCTGTAATTCTGCAATCTCCACAGGTATTTCTCCGTCAAAAGTGTTTCTAGACAATCGAAGCTCGTATAATTTACTTAGTTTTCTGATAGATGAAGGGATTGGTCCGGAAAAATGGTTTCTATCGAGGTTAAGGACGTTGAGAGATCCTAAATTACCGATCTCGACAGGAAGAGTTCCGCTAAGTGAATTGCCGTCGAGAGACAGCACACGCAGTTTGGAACAATCGAAGAGCTCTAGAGGAAGAGAACCAACAAATCTGTTGGAGGATAACTTAATCTCTCCCAGCTGAGCCAATCTTCCAAGCCAAGGAGAGGGAGGGAGGGAGGGAGGGAGGGAGGGAGGGAGGGAGGGAGAGAGGGAGAGAGAGAGAGAGGAGTAATTTAGTAATTTTAAAAAGGTATCTGTCAATTTTAACTGAAAAATTAACGGCAGGGTTTGAATTGCAAACGTTTTATACGTTAGGGTTTGATTGGGTACAAAACAAACGTTAGGTACCAAATGGTCACTGACCCCATAAGTTGGAGTCTAAATGGTACTTTTCCCTAATTAATATGAAGCCTCCAATCATCGTCAATGGCTGAGATTAAAACACCTCCATCAATTAAAATAGCCGATCTATCGACGCACTTTCTGTTTGCGTAAAATACTACTTCAGCCAATCGATCGCGAGATGTGGCCGATCGATCGCCTACCTTTCTGCCCGAATGATTCTTCTTTTCATTGGCCGATCGATCAGTGAATTTTGGCCGATCGATTGGCAACTCTTCTGCTTTTCTTCTGGTTTGCTTTCAAAACCTGTATTTCTCCAATTTTTCTGCACACTTGCACCAAATATATCAGAATTTTTCATACACTTGAGTAAAACTCATCAATTCAAGTATTAAATAGTACAATAAAGTGTGTAAAATACACACTTATCACACTATATATGCATACTGAATAGAATTTTATGAGGCTGAAATTTTTTAAAAAGCTTTTAAAAATTTAAGAAATAAATGTTACTAATTTTATTTAACATGGCAATACACTAACTTGGTGATAGCAAAAATTAGATAAAAATAGCAAAAGAAATGTCGACTCGTTTAGGCACGGTTTACCTTTGGCCTCGTGTCCATAATCAGGGGCTCGTTTCTTAATGACCCAAAACGAAACTACTAATGCCAATAAAGAATTTAGAATGAAGTATTTGTTAGCCGCTAAAGTTAAGGGCAGAGATCGAATAAGTCTTTGTATTTTTTAGGCATATGATTTACTAAACTTAGAAGCATTAGCAATTAAGTCATCATCGCTTCATGAATTGAGTTTTTCAAATTTATTTCTTTTTAAAAATCGTTAAAATCATTATATTCGTAAGTTGTTCTCTTTGAAAATCGCACTACAGAGAAGATCACATGAAAAAAATCATAATTGTGGTTGCTGGTTTGCCTAAAATAGTACAAATACCTATTTGTTATCTATCCTCAATTTTAAAGTGTAGAATGCAAAAAAAAAAAAAATAATAATAAAAAAAATAAGAGAGAAATTAAGAAAGAAAGGAGCGGTGGCCGTGTCGTAAGTGCATTCGAGATAGTGCAAAACGCTGTCTATTTTTGCCGGCCCGTCTGGAAATTTCCTTTATTCTATCAGGAGAGAGAGAGAAGGAGAGAGAGAGAAGGAGAGAGGGAGGGGAGATATGGAGGATGTCACCGGAAATGTGGTACGGTCGACGGTGATGGCGCACAAGATGATCAACGGATTCTCATGGTGGGAAGACATCAACGATTCTCGTGTTTGGCAGGACCGTATATTTCATGTTCTCGCTGTTCTTTATGCCTTAGTGGCTGCTGTTGCTTTCGTACGCTCTCTATCTTCTTTGCTTCGCTTCTTCCTGTATTGATATTTAATTTCCTCTTCATTTTCAATTCAGCTGATTATTTTCTGCCACGGGCATTATAATCACTCGAATCGCTAATAATTGATGCTAGTTTAGGGTTTTTCTTTCGTCTCTGAATCGTATATCAGATTTTATATTTGTTTATTCGAGTTCGTCGACTGAAATAAGGAACTAAGGTTGTGCTTCGGCACTTTGGGTGGTGAATGGTTTTCTGTTGTAGAGACTTCGTCTGTAACAGATAAATGAGTTGCTGAAAAGGTTCAGGATTTCGATTGGGATTTTTATTTCATTATGTTTTTGGATTCAGGTTCAATTGGTGAGGATACAACTGAGGGTACCTGAATATGGTTGGACCACTCAGAAGGTCTTCCACTTTCTCAATTTTTTGGTTAATGGAGGTTTGTACCGTCCCGCACAATTTTTTTTTTTCTATTAGTTTTATAGGTATTGTTTTTTCTGATATTTCTATTCACTATTTTGCAGTACGATCTGTAGTTTTTATATTTCGCCGCAACATTCAGAAGTTGGAACCTCAGGCAGGATTTGATTGTCTAATCATTTTACTTGGACGTATGTCTGTTCTTCCATTTGTTTAAATGACTTGCTATTTTGGGTGCTTTTAATTAGATTGTTCAGCATATCTTGCTTGATATGCCAAGCCTTGCTTTCTTCACAACTTATGCTCTGTTGGTTCTGTTCTGGGCAGAGATTTACTATCAGGTCAGCCTTACGTATTTTTGTAACTTCCTATCTTTATCATTATGTCGTTTCTTCTATTTGATTCATCTCTAAACATCCTAAATAAGTATGTTTTTGGTCAGCCCCTTGCAATTTTATTTTTCTCATTAAGTCGTCATAATTTCAATTTTGTTTTTAAATATTTACTCAATCTAATTTTTTCATTAAATTTTACAGAAAAAAAGCTACATAATTTTGTTAGTGTTATTATTTATATATGTAACGTCTCTGGTGCTCCCAGTTCAATATTGTCCGCTTTGGACGAGAGCGCGCATAGATTTGTTCTTGGGGTTAGCCCCAAAACGCGTTGTAGTAGGTAGGGAAGATAACTCTATTTATAAACCATGCATTTTTTATTCTCCCAAGCAATATGAGATTGTGCACTTCTACTGGTATGGGCTTGGCCCCACCGGACCATCATTCTCTTCACATGGCAGACTGTCACAATATATGTCAGTAAAATACTTAATCTAATAAAATGATTAAGACTAGCATAATTATTTTTAAGTTAAATCATTTTTTTAATGAATTTAGTTTAAAGAAGACCCAAAATAAGATTCGATATATTTCAATACATATTTTGATTTATATAAATATATAACGTAGAAAAAACAACTGTCATGTTGAATTTAATAATGAAAATGAATTGGAAGATCATTTAAAAATAGTGTTGAAACTCTAAAGACCTTAATGAGAATATAAAATTGCATGTAATAAATTGAAACAACTTCTAAATTATAAAGAATAAAATCATAATGTATCCTAATAGCTAAATACTCATAAATACATGGATAATCCACTCATTAGAAATTTTTTTCCTGCAAAAAGCATTATCTTTTTAAAATATAATTAGATTGGGTAGACATTCAAATTAAGAACATAAGCTCGATGTTCTGATGTTAGATAGTGTAATGAAATTTTTTGTGCTTTGCTCTCCAGGCTCGTGCTGTTTCTACTGATGGGCTGAGGCCAACTTTCTACACCATAAATGCAGTGGTTTATGTTGTGCAGGTGAATTTTGTTCCTTTGTCACGTCTCCTAACACAGGCAGAAAAGTGATCTCCGGGTTGGGTTCTTTTTTTGTTGCAAAAGTAAAACAAAATATTATTATATTTTTAGAGGATTTTCTGTACAAATTTCTCGTTCATTTTTGTTCATTACAGCAAATTGTACGTAAATAGTAAATGGATTCACCATCACAGTTAATTTAATTACCAATCATATAGAGATCACTTTCTTCCTTCATTCATCTGGGCATAACCACGAGTGGGAAGTGTAAATGATTTGAATGAGTCTTCTGTCACTAAAATCTAATGTTACGTGGAACACAATTACTTTTTATCTGAAAGATCCTTCTATTATTGAAATTATTTTCTATAAAAAGACTGATTTGTTAAAATATAGGATCTGGTCTTTGGTAGTTAGGGTATGTTCACTGTATCGCATTTTTATGGGCTCAAGATATGTGACTCATTATTTAAAATTTATGATAGATGTAAAAGACCTTCATGAAGACCCTTAGTGCTAAAGGGTAATAGACATTTTGAATCACAAAATTTGATATTAAAAATGACTAGATGTGAAGAGCAGTAAAGGAATGATATTTTAATTGTAATTCTCTTCAAGTTGATGGTATCGATTGAAATGTGAGCTCTAACAAACGTAAATGAAGGGAATGGATCTTTATGAATTGATTTTCTCAATTTCCGCATTAAATCTTTAAGTGTTGAAACAGTTTGTGATGTTGCAATCATAAATAGTTTTCCTTTTTAATGGGGATACGGAAATGTGTTTAATAAAGAGACCAATTGATTAAGATAATTGGTTACTGTCAAAGTAAAATGACATACATTAGTAATGTTTTGACTGTGGGGAACTTTTAAATAAAGTAAAATGACATGTAAAGGAAGTTTATTGCTTGATTGTTAGCTGGTCCAAAGCCCTACTTTAGTTGGATTCTTTTCATTGATAGTAAAATTTGTTTAAATAGTGGGTTGAATAGTCAAAACATTCTTTACATTAACTTCTACCTTATTTTTTTTACATCTCGATTGTCACCAAATATTACAATATGGTCTGGTTTTCACCAAATATGCACGACTTGGTTCTTGAATTTCACCACAAATGACACTATACTAGTTAGAGATGAAGCACATACATGGGATAAGTTTTACCTTATTTGTGACATCTTACTCTTTACCAGATATTATAATATTGTTTGTTTTGGATCAAATCTGTATAATTTTATTTATTAGTATTACTTCAAATGTCCTTGTACCAATTGAATTTGGTTATGAATTATCACTTTTCACGGGTCCCAAGCCATAAAATGTTGCTTAATTTAAGTTGATATTGCACCTCTTGTTCTCTTGTCCTCTTAACTCAACTACTTGGTCTTGGGGCCTCTTATGGCCATAATATTCACTTGGACATATTGCCCTCAAACGATTGATTGTGAGTCGCAAGCCCATAAGCTTAGTTTTGAACCTCCACAAGCTGACTAATAGATAGAGAGAGGTCAATGAAGATACTATTTCAAGAGAACAAGGAGCGTTATTAAGTAGAGATCTTGGATTTTGCATTTGTGGCAAAGAGGTGAAAAGTACATATCAAATAAGAAGAGAGGAATTGCCCAAAAAATTGATTATGAAAAGGCTTATAACCAATGAAGACTGAGGGTTTCTAGATTTCGTTCTAAGTGATCAAGGTTTTGATTCACGATGGCGGAAGTGGCTTTCACGGTGTATGGATAGTTCAAATTTTCATGTCCTCATTGAATGGAAAAACAAGGGGAAAGTTTAGAGCAACTAGGTGATTAAGACTATGGAATCTTCTGTCACCATTTATCTTTCTTCTGAATGGAGACTATCTAGGAAAAATGCTAGAGATAGATGCATAGTCTCAATCTAAGTGAAAGATTTCAATTGGGCCACAAAAACATGCATATTTTCGACGTGCAGGTTATTGATGGTACTTTTTAGTTTTGCGGCAACAAAAACTGATATATGAAACTTCATTGATGTAGTAAAAATTGAGACTTATCTTAAGCTAAAATGTTAAAAAGAGGGTATTAGGGCCATCAATGTAGAAGAGGGGAATGTTGATACGATAGTCTCTCTATGGGGATGCAAAAAAGGTAACTGGCCTTTTAACTAGGGGTTGACAATCGGTGGAAATCCCTTTCTAGTAATTTGTGAAATCCAAGCAATTCAATAGACAAGATAAAACTTGACGTATGAAAATTAATGTTTATTTTCTAGAGGGGACCATCTCACACTTTCCATGCAGTCCTTGATAATATTCTTGTTATCTTTTAATTTTGTAAGATACTTGCCACGATTGCCAAGACAATTGTTAAAATGATGAGAGATTTTCTTAGAGAGGTCGTGAATAAGGAAAAGAAGGCTCATTTAGTATGGAGGGATACAATGATTATTCCAAAGGTTGATGAGGTCCTCAATATTTACAATTTTGAAGTTAGAAATATAACATTGTTGGGGAAATAGTTGCAAAGATCCCCATGGAAAGTGATGGTTTATGGCATGAGGTGGCCAAAAGCAAATATATAATACTCTTGGATGGGGAACAAGTCAAGTCAATCATGCCTTGTTTTGTGCTCAGAAATAGTGTCTTATATTGTCTTTTGGCGTGGGAGTACGAGTGGTCCTCTATTTTAGAAAAAATAATCCTGGAATTCTTTTGCGGTGGCTTGGGCATGAGGGAGGGTGTCAAGACAGGCCAAGCTAGCTGATTCGTTGGCAGCTTTATTGGCTGATCTAGGAGAGCACATGAGCTGAATTATTGAGCTTGGATTGGCTTGTCCAATTTGATCAGGCAACCCGGGTCCATTACCTAGCTCGGCTTGCTACAAAGCAAGTAGGATGGCAAGCTAGCCCACCCTTTTGCCACCACTATGCAACCTTTGATGGATGAAGAGATTGAAAGGTGTTGTGCTTTTATTCACAAAATACATGTTGTGCCTAGACACAGTCATACTTTTTGGAATTTAATGGTGTCTTTTTCACTGAATCATTTTACAAGGATCTAAGAGGTATAAGCTTGTGTTTTCGATAAGGGATGGTTTGGGAATTAACTTCCTTCCTAGGGTATTTTCTTTATTGGGAAAACTTGTAGAGAAGTGTTTGCAGTAGAGTAGTCTCAAAAGAAGAGGTTTTGCACATGTTAATAGATTTTATAATTTGTTTTAAAGAGGAAGGTGCTAATCATAACTTCATGTTCTAGTTTTTTTCTCTTTTTGTCGTGAATTTGGGGTTTGCTTTAGATTTTTGGTTAATTCCAAGGCTGGTGGCGGCTTTTGATTAGGGAGTGAAGGATATATGGGGTGCAAAGTAGAAGGATTTGGCTTGTCCAATTTGATCAGGCAACCCGGGTCCATTACCTAGCTCGGCTTGCTACAAAGCAAGTAGGATGGCAAGCTAGCCCACCCTTTTGCCACCACTATGCAACCTTTGATGGATGAAGAGATTGAAAGGTGTTGTGCTTTTATTCACAAAATACATGTTGTGCCTAGACAGTCATACTTTTTGGAATTTGATGGTGTCTTTTTCACTGAATCATTTTACAAGGATCTAAGAGGTATAAGCTTGTGTTTTCGATAAGGGATGGTTCGGGAATTAACTTCCTTCCTAGGGTATTTTCTTTATTGGGAAAACTTGTAGAGAAGTGTTTGCAGTAGAGTAGTCTCAAAAGAAGAGGTTTTGCACATGTTAATAGATTTTATAATTTGTTTTCAAGAGGAAGGTGCTAATCATAACTACATGTTCTACTTTTTTCTCTTTTTGTCGTGAATTTGGGGTTTGCTTTAGATTTTTGGTTAATTCCAAGGCTGGTGGCGGCTTTTGATTAGGGAGTGAAGGATATATGGGGTGCAAAGTAGAAGGATTTGTGCTTGTTGTATTTTTTGGTACTTTTGAAATATCACAATACAATTATTTCCTCTCAAAAAGAAAAATATTTTGAAGTAATTTGCATGCTCGAAAATTTTCAGGACGTGAGAACAAAAAGCTCCAAAGAAAAAAAGAATTTGGAAGAAAAATCCAATGAGTTAGAGATGCTTCGGTATCTCATCTTTGAGGGACATTACACCTTCAATTTGCAGTATTGTTAGGGAAAAGTTTTGATAGCTTTTTTAGGATAATTACTAGAGAAACTTTGAGGAGCCAATTTTTCTCGTGCTAATTGCTTATTTATTTTTTTCTTCTTTATCTGTGATCAATTTAGTTGAAAATTGAAAGAATTTATGGTGGAATAGCCACTTGTTCTGTTATTTGAATTTCAATTTACTGTTTTTTCTCCATTTGTTATTTGCAGTTTGTTCTATGGCTGGTATTGTGGTGGAAACCAATCCCTTTGTTGGTCATCCTTTCAAAGATATTTTTTGCAGGTAAACTTTGACTCATGAATGAGATACTCGTCAATCTTTCTGGTTTGTTTCTTTATATTTGTATACAAAACAAGTTGCTTATGTTGCGTTTAATTTGACAGGTGTGTCTTTGTTTGCTGCCCTTGGGTTTCTACTTTATGGTGGAAGGTATGTCAACAACATCAGGGTTTTTCCGGGAAATGCATGCAAGTGCCTTGCTAATTAGTAGGATGAGGGTGGAATGGAAAAATAAAATCCCAAACATGTATAAATTCTCAATAAGTCGGTGATTGTGTCACCTTTCTACCACCGAATTGAAAGGGACCAACTTTTGGATGAAGTAAAATAAGTCAGCTTGTGCTTACTCACTATACACCCTGTTATTCTGGATTTAGCTGATATGTTATTAATGAGCAACTGTTATTAGTTCATTATTATAATCTATTGGTATTCTATTGAACCTCAGACATACTGTTTTATATTCTCCTGGCAGACTCTTCTTGATGTTACAGCGATTCCCAGTAGAATCTAAAGGAAGGCGGAAGAAGTTGCAAGAGGTACTTATCATTCAGAAGGAATAATGTTATACTTGATTTTTATTTTGAATGTCCTCTTTTTCATTTTATTTTCACTGTTTGTCCCTTTGTTGTCTTTTTTGGTTTTTGCAGGTCGGCTATGTCACCACTATATGCTTTTGTTGTTTCCTTGTAAGATGCGTTATGGTGAGATTTCTATTTTTCTGATGTTTTTGAAACTGACAGATATGGTTATTGACCGAGTAACCTGCATTTGTTTACTTAAGTATAGTTGCTTTGCCTGGGAATGGTGATCATTAGTGATAACTTTACTATTCAGTTTTCACTGTATTAAATGAAACTGAGAAACCAAGGATAGGTACTTCATTGATCCTTTTGATGTGTACGTAAAATATATGAAAGAAATGAGACAGGAACAACACAAAGGAAAAAGAAATAGTATAAAACAAAAAAAATATGAAACGAAAAAGAAATAATAAAAAGACCAAAGAGAAGATATAATTTTCTAGTAATGATATGGACATTGAAACTGAATAGCTACGGAATCAATGAATACTTTCGGGACTATCTGATGCTGTACTTGCATTATTTTTCTTTTTATAATTTCTTATCTTGGCAAAATAAGCATTTATATTTTGTATAAACCAATACTGCAACCCATCATTCGTTTTTAACTCAGTAATATTAAAGAAGATATGATCAAACAGAAAGAAGGGAAAACATACAAGGAGAAAAAGCTCATGACAGCGACAGTTGTGATTTATGTTGTTCCTCTTTGCTTCATTTTTGTATCTCACTATATGCTTCTAGCAACAAGCACCTACACTCTTTGTTGGATTTCCTCGTTATGCTTTGGGGAGTGTAGGATTTAATAGGTGATTTTCCATAAGTCAATTTACGATTTTATAATTTGAATCTGCCTTGCTGTATGATTGATTTTAATGGTGAATGGAAACACAGCGATGTGCTTTTTGTTATTTTTTAAATCACTTTACTCTCTAATTGTTATTTTTTGTCTGATGCGACAGATGTGCTTTAATGCTTTTGATAAAGCTGCGGATCTTGATGTTTTGAATCATCCAGTGCTAAACTTTATTTATTATCTCGTAAGCTTCTAGTTGTAGCTTTCAAATACATTTATCATACTACAATATCTGTCCTAAATATTTTCATTTAATAGATCATATAAGAAGTATGCTATTATAGTTTGGAAGTGTTGTAATCTTTTCTGACTTGGATATTTTGACAGTAATTGTATTTATAAATAAATATTTATTTTATTTGTGCTTTAATTTGTTGTGTTGGTTATGCAATTTCAGAAATGTAGAAAATATTAGCTATCATTTGAGAACTGAATATGTAAATTGAAGGGGAAAAAAATCTTTATGATCCGAGAGCAAGGACATTACAGTTCAAGATGTGTACTATATAACTAGGGGGAGAAATGCCACTTCGGATGTGCAAGCGGGACTCATGTTTAGTGAGAGGAATTTTTGCAAAGTTTTGGAAGTTGACATTTTCCTTCTCTTGTTTGGCAGTTGGCCGAGATCCTACCTTCTTCTTTAGTCCTCTTCATATTAAGGAAGTTACCCCCTAGGCGTGGGATCACTCAATATCATCCTATACGCTAAGAGGACCTGTGATGTATCTTTTGAACAAAAGGTACAGGAGAAAATACATTTATGTTCATTTTTTTTATTGCAAATCTAGAATCTAGCTTGTTAACCATTATTATCTGTAGAAACGTTGTTACAGGTGTATGTAGAGACTTGTTGAAAGGAAACGACTTTCCGACAGGCTGAAAATGTAGTATGACGTTGTTGATTTTCTTTGCCGTGGATATGGTCTGCGTGGTGTTTTCTGGGGGTCTGTGCTGTTACAACATTTGTCAAAGATGAAGCGATGAACGAAAGAATGGAGAAATGGCACAAAAAGCTTCTCAAAGGGATAAATGAGATGTTTGAATTGTAGAATTTGATCTCCCCCTATTGTTATAGATCATAGAAGGTATCCCTCACTCTTGTTCAGTTAGACAATTATGTCTTATGCTCTGATTGAATGATTTTCTTGGTTTCGAATTTATAACCTATGAGACCTGGTGTCAATATTTTTCCTTTCTTTTACCATAAACAATACAATCCAATCTGCTGTTCTGGACGGGGTTTTCCTTGGAATTTCAATTTGGTTATCACGTCTTTTGGAGATGAAATGAAGGTGTGGATTGTTAAACAGGGGAGTAGTAAACATGTTTGATTCTTTCTATGAAAGCACAAACATCTCATGATAGATTGATCTTTCAGGTGCCTAAAACTTCTACTCTGACTACTATATCCCCTGAAGAAACCCTTAATGAGAATCTACTTATCCTTTGTATCTATAGCAAGTTTGGTAAGATTTATATGATCCGAAGAAGAAAAACTAGATATAAGACGGTAGAATAAGTGGAGGTTTATGAGGAAATGAAAGAAAAGAAGAGTTTGGATTCAAACATACCTGGAAGATTTTGCAGGAGGGTTCTTTCCCTTCGTCTATGGAAATGAGATGAAAGAGGAAGAAGATGAGTAGGCAGTAGGCAGGCAGAGCCAATTGTTGTTCATCCTCCTCTGCTTCTTCTTCTTCTTCTTCTTCAGATTCAATTCATTTGAATGGTAGGTTTGAACTTCCTAAATTTCAAACGTCCTTCTATTTTGAGTGGTAGGTTTGGTTTTGTTTGAAGTGTTAGAATTTAGCCCATTTTCTACGTTAATAACATAGTTTATTTTTTGGATTTAACCTTAATTCTCCCACTCCCATTTTGAACCATCTTCAAATGCTAGAAAGTAATGTGTTTAAAACCTGGAGTTGAGCGTTTGAAGCATTTTCAAGAGTCCTACTAAAAATCTTTTTTACTTAAAGATTCAAGTGCTACAAATTACATCAATTGACTCCTTTTGATCAAATCACAATGTCATTTTGGAACTATCAATATTGAATTTAACTGAAACTTCCTCTCATATCTTCTTCTTTGGAAGATATTATTTTTATTATTGTTTAACCACATATTGAGTGTTGTACAACTCTCATAAATAATTTGAGGTTGAATTGTTAGACAATTTCTCAACCCCTATTTCTGAGAAACCATCTATCTGTATGAATGTATGTGTATTTACAAATCAGTTTATGGGCAGGCCTGCCGTTAAAGCCGGGTACAACTTTACTAGATGAGGTTGTCAAGCCAAGAAACTAGCTGGTGAGTTGAAGGCCGATTTTTTGGATATTCACTCAGACAGAGACACGCTATTTCAAGAACCT
This sequence comes from Begonia masoniana, assembly GCA_022432975.1. NCBI lineage: Eukaryota > Viridiplantae > Streptophyta > Magnoliopsida > Cucurbitales > Begoniaceae > Begonia > Begonia masoniana. Next base: position 34,263,228 of record CM039515.1, read on the forward strand.
CCGACAATTGCTTGTCATGCTGATTTTCGTTGATTAAAGGGTCATACACTTTGCTTTCCTTGCCTTCCTTCTTCATCTGTAACACCCAAGATATCAAATCTCGACACCCTTTAGGCTTGCATATATCCATCGGCCTTTTTCCTGTCAAAAGTTCCAAAAGAACGACTCCAAAACTATACACATCGCCCTTGTAAGTAGCGACTGACGCTTGCCCATACTCGGGTGGAATGTACCCTAATGTCCCGACGAGATCGGTCGTCACATGTGTATCGTAAGGAAGTATGAGCCTAGCAAGACCAAAATCAGCCAAATGGGCACCAAAATTCTCGTCTAGAAGGATGTTACTTGATTTGATGTCTCGGTGAAGGATGTGTGGCTCACATGATAGGTGCAAGTAAGCAAGTCCTCTTGCAGCTCCTTGAGCAATCTTGAGCCTTGTGTTCCAATCTAAAGAAGAAGGTCCATCGAATTTTTCGTGCAGCCAATAATCCAAACTGCCATTTTGCATGAACGAATATATCAAGAGCCTGTCATACCTATGAATGCAATAGCCCTGCAGGAGAACAAGATTAGGATGCTGAGCTCTCGAGAGTGTTTCGACTTCTGCCCGAAACTCTCTTTCTATTTGCCCACAATCCCCTGAGAGCCGTTTGATCGCGACTCTCCTACCATCTAGAAGAGTGGCTTTGTAAACGAGGCCAAAACCTCCACACCCGATTATGTTTGCCTGGTCAAAATTGTTGGTCGATTTCAAGAGATCGTCAATCGTGATCCCTTTATTGTCATCTTTGTTTTGGAACATAACGACTAGTCTTGATTCGAGCTCCTCTAAATTTTTATCGTCAGTGCTAGACTTGTCTCGTTCGAGATCTACGCCTCTGCGGTTAAATGTCCGAAGCACAATCAGAATCAAGAGACTAAGAACGAAAGCTGTTCCAAACGAAATCCCAACAGCCTCACCAATTATACTTCCTCGGCTTCGTCCTGATTTTTCAGGAGATTCAAATGGGCTTTGATCATTTGATGAACAAGGAGAAGCATGATCGCCACAAAGATTATTTCCAACAAAGCTCGAATTAGGGAAGGTTGGAAACTGACCACCCGTAGGAATCACCCCACTTAACTGATTGTAAGCAACACTGAATTTAGACAAGAAACTGAGACTCACTAATGATTGTGGTATTGTTCCAGTAAGCTTATTATGGGACAAATCCAATTGTCTCGAGGCTAGCCATCTTTGATAAACCACTCGGAATTTCTCCTGAAAGATTATTGAATTTCAGAACCAAAACATGGAGCTTCCTCAGATTCCCAAATTCACGCCAGATTGGTCCACTAAGATTATTGTTGCTAAGCTCCAGCGTGGGAGGAAAACTCAAAACTTGAGTGTACTTCAATGGTCCACTGACATTTCTCTTCATAAAAAATGGGAAATCTGGGGAAGGTTCCTCGAAGGAAATGGTTCTATTTATAAGGCTCTGTAATCCAGTTATGGTCACTGGAATCTCTCCTGTAAATGAGTTGTTCGATAAGTCCAAGTAAAACAGAAGCTGAAAATCTCCAAACCATTGTGGGACCGTTCCGCCGAGTCTGTTCCACGACAAATCCAATAACTGCAGTTTTGAACTCTTCCTCAACCATTGGGGCACTAAACCCTTCAGTTTGCAACTGGCTATGATGAAAACCTTCAGATTTTCGAAATTGAGGGAAGGATCTGTAGGCAGCTCTTCATTATGGAAGTTCAAGGTCAGGACCAAAGTACTCAAGTTCTTGCACTGCTGCAAGATTTGAAGTGCAGAGTGGAGATTGATGATGCTCGAATTCGACAGTGAAAGATAAGAAAGGCTCTGAAAATTCTTGAAGGTTTCAGGGACTTCTCCACCGAAGTTATTTCGTGCAAGATTTATGTTCTTGAGCAATCGACAAGACGGAAGATTGCTCGGCAATGGGCCGTAAAACCAGTTGGTACCCAAATCAAGAGAGGTCAGGCTAGCCATGGCAGAGCAGTTAATATTAATGGGACCCGTCAGAGAATTGTTCCTCAAGTTCAGAAGATTTAACGTAGGAGAGTTAGATAACGATTTTGGTATCTGACCAGTGAAATTGTTGGATTCAGCAACTAAGAACTCCAATTTTTTGGCAGTGTGAAACACATCTGGAATTTCTCCAGAAAATCTATTGGAAGCAATATCCAGACGAACAAGGTTTGAAAGATTGCCAATAAGCTTGCTCAGCTTTCCTGAAAGCAGGTTGTCTCGAAGTCTCAAAATGGTCAGTTTTTGCATCCGGAACAGGTCGTCGGGAACGTCGCCTGTGAGGTCATTATTCTCCAGAGAGAGAGTTTCTAAGGAGGCGCAATTGCCCAGTCCCGGAGAAAGATTGCCGGAGAGAGAGTTGAAACCAAGATCTAAAACCCTAATTCTGGAAGAGTTATGGCAAAAATCAGGAGGAAGGGACCCGGTCAAGTAGTTCTGAGACATGTCAAGCAGCTGAATCGCAGGTAAATTGAAGGTCGCCGAAATCAGTGCCGGTTAAATCGTTTGAGCTCAGGTCGAGTACCTCTAATTTAGGGAGGTGAAACAATGAAGAAGGAAGCAAATTTTTTAGAAAATTTTGAGAGAGATTGAGATATCGAAGCTGCTCCAGCCTGCCAATTGAGTCGGAAATTTTCCCTGTTAGTTTCTTTCTACCAAGGTCGATCTTCACAACCCTACCTGTCTCTAAACTATCGTTAATCCCCACAATCGACGAAGAATTGCAAGTGATTCCAGTCCACGTGCAGCAATTCGTCGAAAAGTTCGTGCCCCAACCCTTGATCTTAGACTCCATACCCTTGAAGACATCTTCCAACGCCTGCAGATCGTCTGAATTGCAGAGTAGGCTTTGAGAATGCAGGAGCTGAGCTTCAAAGCAGACGCAGAGAAAAAGTACGACGAGCCAGAATCTCCGAACAAACATCTCGGAAAAGACAACACAGCCAGAAGCAAGATATGACACGTCAATCAAACTACAGACTTCGTCACCAACAATCAAGATTCAAGGTCCGAATAGTCTGAAATCCACCATTGGAGCAGATGGGAAAAGAAGAAAATGAAAAACAAAGCAGAACGAAGGTGTCGGGTAATGCAAAAGGAAACGAAAGAGAGCAGCCATGGGAGATGGAGGAGAAGAAAGGGAAGGTTGGTTTGACTGATAACCAGGCGCAGTAGATATAATGGTAGTTCTTGCTTTCCTTCTCTCTCTCTTCCATCTGTTCATCTTCCCCTGCCATGAGAGAGAGAGAGTTGAATCGGAGGAGAGAGAGCAAATGTCTCGGTGTCAGCTTTGCACAAAAATGTCATGGGATTGCGTTCTCATTTAAAATTTAGTGGAATTAACCAAAAAAATCCTCTTAACAGAGAGTCATTAATAAACTCACTTTTTAACTCTTCAACTATGATCCGTCAAACAAAATAACTATTATCGTCTAAGTATCTATTAAAATTTAATCGTGCGAGAGTTCGGTCTTCTAGAGTGGAATCACACTCCGTGAGTTTTTGTCTAGGAGCATGAGCTCGCTCTTAATCACGATCTCTAGAGTGGGAGCTTGTCGAAGAGTGGGCTCCTGCTCCATGGACAATATATAAATAACGCGATCAAAATTCTCATACGTGTAATTTTTTTTGCCAGACAAAATCTCCCCTCCACTCGTTATTGTCATTTGGAGCTGGATCCATTGACGAAGGGTGGGATCACGCTCCCCAAAGACAGTGCATACTGTTTTTTGAGCTGTTTTTACGTTATCTATTTAATTTCTATAGACGTGGCTCTACCCATTGTCCAATAAATTTTCATGGTGTTTTAACTCCACTTCCACTACTCATATCCTTGGAAGAATCTCAATCCACAAGTACAATGGTTAACAAGAGCCCACATTTGACTCCATCCCACCACTACCCCATTTCTACTATGAATTGAACAAAGTTTTTGTCTGTTTCTTCCAAAGGTTTCTTTTTCTATCTCTCTACATCTTTACTGTTTTTTCTCTTCAATTCGAAGCCACAATTTTTAGATCTTCATTCAAATGATATGACTTTATCCTAGAAATCAAATTGGCAAAACTTTAAATACGAATTGAACGAGTAGATTTGAAAATAATTTATAAAAGAGATTTAGAATCATGCGAAGACTTAGTTATTTTCCATTTACAAGGCTACCTAGTTTCATTGGGTCCTAATTCTTAAACTACATATACCCTTGGAAAAAGAATCATACATCTATAAAACAGTAGAAAATTATTTTCAATTTCAAAAGTATCTTCACTTTTTTTAGGATAAAACTCAAGAAAAAAAAAAACATGTCAATGGGCGAGATCCCGCCCTTCGTCAGCGAGAACCAACTCCAAATGACAACAACGAGCGGAAGAAAATTTTGTCTGGAGAGAAAAAATTGCACGTATGAGATATTATGACCGCATTATTTATATACTGTCCTTGGAGCGGTAGCCTGCTCTTCAATAGCGAACTCTTGCTCCAGAGACAGTTTCTAAGAGCAGGAGTTCACTCTTCAATAGCGAGCTCCCGCCCCATAGACAGTTTCTAAGAGTGGAAGTCCACTCTTCAATAGCGGGATCCCACTCTAGAAGAAAAAAAAAGGAGTGGGATTCCGCTATTGAAGAGCGGGCTCCTGCTCCTGCGCAAAAACTCACAGAGTGGGATCCCGCTCTCGAAGACTGAACTCTCGTATGACCAAATTTTGACAGACTTTTAGACGACAATAGTTATTTTGTTAACGGACCATAATTTAATGGTGATCTTGTTAACGAACATAGTTTAAGGGAGAGTTTATTAATGACTCTATAGTTTAAGAATTTTGTGTTAATTACCCTAAAATTTAACATTTAAACTCATTTACAAGTTAAATTTCAAATTATTTTTTTGAAAATATTTAACTTTCTGCTATCAACAATTTGAATATTATCGTCAATTTATCCATTAAATTCAGTAAATGTATACCATGTTTTTCCTTTAATCACGTGTTTTATCTGATTTTCTGACACCTGCGATGACTTCTAACTTGATTTTGAATTCTATCACGAGTTTGAAATCATCGAATAGAAGATTGATAGAGTTCAAAATCAGATTAGAAATTGTTGATGAGTTAGAAATTAGAATAAAACACTTTATGAAGTGAAAATATAATATACATGTAGTGGATATGAGTGAAAAAATGATAATAAAGTCTGAATTGCTGATAGTTAAAAAGTGGATGTTTGATTTGTCCAAAAAATAATTTGAGTTTTTTTAGATTTAATTTGTAAATGATATCAAATACTATGTTATAAATTGCATTTTACCCAAAAAATAATATAAAATATATAGGTATGAGTTGTGTTTGGTATGGTGTGCCTTGAGTTCGACTTTTTTATGGATTGATTTGACTCGATTTCGTTGGTCTTAGCATTCCAAAATAAAAAATCAAACCGTTACAATAGTTTCCTTCTTAGCTCAAATTGAGAACCAACCATAAACGCATCGAAATCAATTTGAACCAGAATCATCAGTTCAATTTTGTTCTACCGATTTAGTCTACTTCTATCGACTCTTAAGTAAAGCAACATATATACTTTAGTTTTATAGAAAAGCCAAAGAGACCAAATAATGATAATTCGAATCAAGAACAACAATTATTTCAATATTTTTGTGCCACATTTGATGTCTTATTTAAGATACAAGAATGTAAGTATTTTTTTCATCTCAATATGTGTTAATTTAATTGTTTTGATGATTATTGCAATTAATTGAATACATTATTCTACGTTAATGATGATTAGAATTTTAAGTTAACAATGAATAGAGTTATTTAATTAATTCCATTCGAAGTTTACATGATTATACTCTCATTGGCAATACCGCTGAAAATAAATATTTAAATTTACTAATATATTTGTTGAGTCTATACACTTGTGAAAGTTAATATTAATGACCCAAAACAATGCTCAAAATATCAAAGTTTAATTTGAGTGAATGCTCAATAACGAGCTGCGATCGCCCAATGTCGAGCAACAAAATGGATAAGTACCTTTGCGGATGCCCAATTTAGAGAATTGTTGAGGCACAATAGCACAAATCCAAGACAATGTTTTTCAAACTTAACTTGCAGACACCCAGACCTAAAGAGTGGTCACTCATTGTTGTAGCCCAGAGGAACTTGTAGAAGCTCAAGCTCCAGAAGATGTTATTCGAAGCTGAACTTGCGTACGCCTGAACCCAAGTGTGGTCACCCGTGGTAGACATCCAAAGAACCTCAGGGAAGTTCGGTCTAGAGACAATATTTCAAATTGAAACTTCAGCGGAGCTCAAGCTCGAGAAGATGTTATTCGAAGCTTAACTTGCATACACCTGAACCCAAGTGTGGTCACTCGTGGTAGATATCCAAAGAACTGTTAGGATTAGACGCCCTAATCCACCTGTAACGAACGATCAGAAAACTGAAAAAGAAAACGAGAAAATAATGGACACTGAATTTTTACGTGGAAACCCTAGAAAAGGAAAAAACCACGGGCAGAGGAGAGAATCGCTAATAGCAAATTCGGTACAATGAGTTTTGCGACTCAAACATCAATATATAAAGAAAACGTAACACCCTAATATTGATATACGGGCCCAACCTGGCCCAATCAGAATTTGAGTCACAACAAATTCTAACAAACTCCACCTTGACACGAATTCCACATGAGAGATCTAACGGGCTACTCGGCCCAATCCAAAGCGAATCCAGAACACTGAACTCTGACAATCTCCACCTTCAACGAAATTCCGGTGCAAGGAAACAAATCTGTAAAACTCCATTAAAAAAGCTCCTCTACCACAAAGGCCCCAGATGGGCCAACTCAACATCCGATATCGTTCAAGTTTAAGCCCCGCTTAAACTTGAGAGACTTACTTGAGAAGAAATCGCATCTCCTCCTCCATGGTATCACTGAACTATCAGGGTTGCCGCAACGAACTGCATCTGAATATGTTGAAGACTCCACACAGGAATCGTTACCCTCAAACACATTCAATACATATCCTACAGTTTCATCATATCGTCCTGGAGTATTAACCTTCCGCATTGTTCTGCCTTTGACGATACCATTCTGACGTGAAACTGAAATTGATGACTGAACATCTGTAATAGGCTGACTCACCGGCTCTGATGTACCCTCAGATCCTAACCTGAACTTCACCTGAGAACCTGACTTCTTCCGAGTCTTCTCAACCTTTCTCTTAGAAGGTGAATTCACAAACTTTGCAGCCTTATTACCCACCACATTGACTATAGAATTCGTCATCCTCACGTGCATCACATATAATAAGGAGCATTTTTCTACTCTCGCCACAATCTTCGTCGTCGAGCTTGCCAGTCGAGACCAAATTCTTGCGGATATCTGGAATGTGCTTCACACCTCTGTTGCCGATGTTGGTCTCCAAACGCACATCTCCCATACCAATGACTTTTGCAACGTCGTCATTTCTCATCCTCACACTTCCAAAAGTCACCTGAAGTGTAGGATGTAAAGTAATCTTTCCGCGAAGTGGTATGTATTGAAGCGCCACTATCGATCACCCAACTCGTATCTTGGCAAGCAAATTTTACGACATCCTCATCATACACACTAAAGAACTCCTCGGTGGCTGTGCACTCGTCTGTGTCACCCTCTTCGAACATATTTTCCTTTCCTTTAGCATTCAGATTCTCTCAAAGAAACTTGTGACAAAATCTCTTTATGTGTCCTTTCTTGCCACAATGATAACACTCAAAGTTGGCGTGTTTTCCAGACTTCCTCTAACTTCGATTTCTATTGCCCGGACCTTTACTTTGACTTCTGCCCTTATTTTCAACATTCAAAGCTGAACCTGTCGATGTTTCACCAGAATCGATCTTACGAACCTTCTCGGCAAGAATATGATCCCTCACATCGGTGAATACCAGTTTAGCACTTCCAAACTGAGTTACTAACTGCTGTTTTCATAGGCTTCCAGCTATTCGGTAGAGACGCTAACAAAATTAGGACACGAACCTCATCCTCAAAATCAATTTCCACAGATAACAATTGATTCACAATAGTATTGAACTCATTCAGATGCGCTGCAACAGAAGCACCATCAATCATCTTCAGATTAAAAAACTTCTTCATAAGAAATACCTTATTGTTTGCAGACGGTTTTTCGTACATATCAGATAGAGTCTTCATCAGATTTGCGGTGGTCTTCTCCTTCGCCACGTTGTGAGCAACACTTTTGGCTAGCGTCAATCGGACGACTCTCAAAACCTGTCTATCAAGGAGATTCCATTCACTGTCTTCCATCTTCTCTGTTTTCACACTCAAAGGAAGATGAAGTCTTTTCCCATACAAGTAATCCTCGATTTGCATTTTCCAGAATGCAAAATCCGTCCCATCGAATTTCCCAATAATGTGTCATGTGCTATTCTCACCTGTCATTGTTATAAAAAATAATGCCTAAAAAACTGATATTTCCTGATCAATTATTCAACCCCAATAATCAATCTCCACAATATCAATAAATCTGCCAAATAAATTTTCTGAGCTCGAAAATATCTGAATCAATAACCTTGCTCAAATATTTCCCCAAAAAATTACTGCCTTTTAAAATCAGAATAAATCTGCCCCTAAAAAACAGATATTTTCCAATCAATGATTTTGACCTAATATCCAAAAAACAAAAATTCTGCTTCTCCTCTGCTCGGTGATCTTCTTCACGGACGGCGGTGGACTGGCTTGGCTCTGCGTCAGAGCAGATCAACGATGGCAACGGCAGCAGACAACGCTTCACCTCTTTGCAGCAACGAGGAAGGTTCCTTCTTCCTCGAACGGCGGTGCTTCTCCTCTCTCACGGTCGGCAATGGCGGCAGTGCCTAGGTGGGTTTCTCTTCTTCCTCTGCTAAAGAAGACCCACGCGACAGAGAGAGCTCTCTGTTCTTCGCGGCAGCTTCTCTCTATTCTTCAGAGGAGTAGTTCTTCGTAGATGGCGACGGCAGCTGCAGAGCAGGTCGGCGTGGTCTGCGCGGTCGGCGACGGTGGTTCTGGTCGGCGGTGTCTCCTCTGTTCGTCGCTGTTCTTCGCTGGTGAAAAAGATGAACCAGAGACTTTTCTCTGTTCTTCGCGGCGAACAAAACACAACCCAAAAGAAAAAAACCTTTTTTTTTTTAATTTCTAATTTCTTTTTCTTTCAAAAAAATCCAATTTCACTTACCGAAATTACAAACATGAAATCGATCGATACCCTTCGAAGAATCACACCCTGATTTTCGAAAATCGCTTCAACCTGAAGCTCTGATACTAGTTGTTAGGATTAGACGCCCTAATCCACCTGTAACAAACGATCAGAAAACCGAAAAAGAAAACGAGAAAATAATGGACACCGAATTTTTACGTGGAAACCTTAGAAAGGGAAAAAACCACGGGTAGAGGAGAGAATCACTAATAGCAAATTCGGTACAATGAGTTTTGCGACTCAAGCATCAATATATAGAAAAAACGTAAAACCCTAATATTGATATATAGGCCCAACCTGGCCCAATCAGAATTCGGGTCACAACAAATTCTAACAAGAACTTCATGGAAATTCGGTCTAGAGACAATATTTCAAATTGAAACTTCAGCGGACGCCTGCTCAAGAATTGCCTAGAGCGGTAGTCCAAAACTTAATCCGTGGAAGCCCATAATCTCATTGATGTCTTTAACAAACATACTACAGTTACTCGTAGAATACTAGTGGGTGACTTGTGCTTAAGAATTTGAAGACGTCTATAAATATTAAATTCATTGTGCAACTCACCAATTGATTTCATGCTGAAGTGTTGCTCGTTGACTTGTGAATATTTGAACCTTCATTCTTGAGCCAAAGCTAACATATTCTATTTCTAAACTTGAGATTGCTCATCTTGAGAGAGTCGAGTTATTGTAAATCATTTCTCCACTACTTATTCATTGTGAAAACAGAAATAGTGATGTCATTGAAGAGTTAGTAAATGTTTGATTAATACTCGTAAGTTCAATCAATGAGAAGTGTCATGCTTGTAAGAGCAGTAAATGTTTGATTAACACCTAAAAATACAATTACTTGTAACCGAAAAAGTTATTGGAAAAGAATCTTCGAAAAAAAATCTTGGAGAGCGTACGTAGACAATTTGACCAAATTGCATTAACAAACGTGTTTGTTAACTCTTTCTCTTTACTATTATTGTTTACTGGCATATTAGAAATAGTTTGTCTAATTAAGAAATAAAATATATGGTTTAAGAAAGCAAACTAAATAAATTTTTAGTCACGTCAAAAAATTAGATAACATAATTCATTCCCCCAAATCAATTTTAATCATAATTTTTTTATATAAAATAATATATACATTTTTATAATTTAAATTTTCAAATTTCCTAAAATGTTTTTATTTGCAAGAAAATAAATTTTTTTAAGGAAATTCTAAATTATCAGACCATATAAATGTTAAACTAAAGTGATTTTCATTTTCATTACCCAATAAAATCTCAAGATATTATTATTATTATTATTATTGAGACAAGTTTGGTTCGGTTCTAATCTTAGAATTGAACAATGTAGAAGTTTTTTTTTACAATGTTTATAGAATTTTTTTTATAAGAACAAATGTTTCTAAAATCAAAAGCTAAAACTGACCATAAAACACAACTTACCAAAATCGACCAAAAATTAAACCAAAAATCGATCTAAAAAAAACCATAAAAACTAAAACGGAGCTGAAGCCAAACTAAGCACAAAAAGAAAAAAAAAAAAAAAAAAACAAGTTGGGATTTGGTTGGTTGTGAACAATGCTCGGTTTGGTTAGATTCTTAAATTTAAAAAAAGAACCAGACCGGGGGCAAGCCTAATTATTATTAATTTATCAAAAGGCGGGGAATTTAATGATTTTTAAAATGAAATAAAGCACGTGTCTTTAAATTAAATACTCCTACATAATTCTTTTTTTAATTTGAATATTGGAAAAGTTTGAATCAGAGCATAGTTGCACTAGCACTTGCACTTTGTAGTGTGAAATCAAACCTAATTTCTGGTAAGAAAAAAGGTTACTACCCTTTGACTCCTTTTATTTATTAATAATTCTCTTTTTTTTTTAAATTTTAGAAACTATATATTTTATATAACTAAGAAAACAAACATCATCTATCATAATGTCAGATATATAATCTAAATATAAATTGTAATCTTACATTATGATATATTATTTATCGATAACATGTAATTATTATTCATTGTGATTGAGGGTATACGAAAATTTCATAAGTGTAAAATTAGATTATAAATTAGATATAAATTCAAGATCTGTCGTAAAAATTTTGAACGATAATAAAAATATTTTTATAAAAAATAATTTTATAAATACTCATGCAAGCTATCCAGCTATGTATAAAGAAATAAGAAGATCAACATATTAGTGCTCATCCACCTGATATTACTTAATAAACAAAATCAAGATGAACTTTAAGTATCACTTCATTTTATATACAAAAATATATTATTTTTCTTTATTTTTTATATTTATAATTATAGGTTCATGCATTAGTTTAGCATTATATTTGTCAAAAATAATAGTACAAAATTTTATTTTAGAAATTCAATAAAAAATATCTTATTGATAAACTTTAAATTTTAGGTTTTTCATTTATATAATTATATTTTAAGTTCATGCATGACATTAGTTTAGCAAGCTATCCAGCTATGTATAAAGAAATAAGAAGATCAACATATTAGTGCTCATCCACCTGATATTACTTAATAAACAAAATCAAGATGAACTTTAAGTATCACTTCATTTTATATAAAAAAATATATTATTTTTCTTTATTTTTTATATTTATAATTATAGGTTCATGCATTAGTTTAGCATTATATTTGTCAAAAATAATAGTACAAAATTTTATTTTAGAAATTCAATAAAAAATATCTTATTGATAAACTTTAAATTTTAGGTTTTTCATTTATATAATTATATTTTAAGTTCATGCATGACATTAGTTTAGCATTAGAATTACTAAAGGAGAGAAAGATTATGCCACGTATAAATTTGATGGAAACGAATAATATGTACCTCAAAAGTTAAATCATTATTGATGCACTATTAATTAAAATATAGTTGATGTTACTAGATTTATTACTTTTTTTTCTAGAGGATTAATAATAATTTATGTAAATGCTCATAAACATATGTGAAGATACATAGTTTGACAATATAATATTTTGTTGATTGTGAGAGTTCAAACCATATAAGTGTGAGTATACAATCTCACATTTTTTGAGAAAATAAAAATGAATATTTTATAAGTAGAATTTTTCTTCCTACCTAATACAATATGTTTTGTGTTAACACTAAGAACATAAACATGCAGACTTCGACCCAAATCAGACAACATTGTACATAAAAGATTGAGAACTCCACGTGTATAAAGAAAAGTTTTGATGGACTACTTTTTGTTATTTATATTATGAAAAAGTTTAACAATATTTCTTTTACAATATTTTAAGAATTGAAAAGTTCACCTTTAGATATCATATATTGTCAAAAGCTTGACTATTAATCATATTTAAAAAAATTAAAAACTTAGAAATTGACATATTGATGTATGATGCACATGTTTGTGGTGATGCATGCATGCATACATATCAAAAAGTGATATTATTTATATTGGAAAAAGAAATAAAAAAAAAATAAGAGGAAAGATGAGGACATGCCCTAGTGAATAATAATAGGAAGAAAAGAAAATAGGAATCCATTGGTGGTAACAAAATTGAGTAATTTAAGTGGGGATAGTGGTTGCCATTTTCTTTCCTTTTAGTGGGAATTGTCCACCCTTAATGATAATGTTTTTATTTTCTTTCAAGTAGGAACCTAATCGAAGTGGAGTTTGATTCGAGCTTTAACATAATTGGACGTAGAATCGAACGTGGTAGAACTGAAGGTTTTTTTATTCTAATTTTTAAAAAAAAAATCATTACCTTAGTGAACCGACACTAAAGGGTATTTTTGTAATTTTCAAGAATTACAGACTAGATTGACCAAAACTGACAAAAAAAGAACCATAATCAAGAAAAAACAAGCGTATCAAACTCGGGGTGTTTGATTCGACTCCACACCAAGGGGGCACTATCCCACTCCCACCCTAGTGGCTAGTTCATCCCACAAATTGTTTGCTTTTTTTTGGTCTTTTTTCTTTTGTTTTTAGTTTTTTTACAAATAAAGTTGACTTCATTAACATTGCCACTTAACTCTCACAAATGATAATTAATTATCACTTGAGTGAATGATATAATATTTTAACTGAGAAAGTTAGGTGTAGCCCCTCGTTTTACTTGGTTGATATGTTTATCTATAATATACTACAAATAATTTACAATAACAAACGTACATCTCAAAATGTAAATTACATTTATTGGTGTTTAATTTCTATCCTAACCTACCCTTGATTAGATCATTCTGAACTTTATTTTGGTCTTGCACTTTGACATAACGTTCATTTGCCATTCCATGCAAGTAATCTATTATATTAACTACTCGTAATTTATCTTAATATTTTATCAATAAATAAAAAACTCGTCGAAATGTAATTTTTTTCAGATTATAAAAATTAAAAATGTACACATAGCTTTGCTCACACGAGAATTTAACAATAATTGTTTACCTACTATGCTCATCTCTTTTTTTAGGAGTTGATGGAGGGAAACATCATCAAGTTTTGCTCATAAAACACAAGTGATTCTGCACTATCTTTGCATTTAAATATTCACAAGAAAAATTGCAATCGATACCAAATTTACGAATTAATATGAGATTATACACTCTTTTTGACCTTTGAGATACTTTGGATGACCTATAATTGTGTTGAAAGATTATTTATATGATCTGATTGGGTTGATTGCATAAAACTCAGTGTGGTAATGGAATAAGGAAAGTATACATAAAAATATTTTTTTATTTAAAAAAATAGTAAAATTTCTTTTGATTTGTCGATAACAATAATCACGGTTGAGAATGGGTGGATAGGGAATATTATTTTAATAATAATAAATTTAATATACTAGTTGTTTTTGGATTGTGCAACTTAGGAAGTGTGACCACAAATTGAGGTGCTACCTAGTCATCATTTACTTTTCTTCTCTTATGTCAACCATTTCTTTCTACACCCATGGCTGATTATGACCAAAACTATTACATTTTTTTTACAATATCAAGATTGCTTTTGTAGCATTATTAACCCAAAACGAAGAAGAAGACAAATTGTAAACAACCAAGAGAAAACAACTTAAAAAAATTAACGTGGTTCGAACAAGATGTTCTGTGCATATACGTAACCCTAGAATTCTTGTATTGATAATCAAAGTGGAAAATGTCTTTACAAAGAAAAGTATAGATAATAATTGAAGAAGAAACACAGAAAAAGTCAGAACAGCAAACCCTTGTTCTCCTACACCGGATCTTGACAAAATCAAGATAGTCTCCTTCTATCTCTCTAAACACAAGAAATCAAAGAAACGATAAATTTGAAGTACAAATATAACTCTTAGGGCTGATCAGACCAGACCAGACCGGGAAACCGGAAATAAACCAAAACCGAATATATGAACCAACATTCACAGCAATTACATATTTGGTTGATTGGAAGGCTGTTCTGATTCATATCGCTTGCACTGACTGAGAGTCCAATGTTGCAATTGAATCGTGGGCAACCCTACTTAAGTGGGCCGATTGAGTCCACTTTCAAAAGAAATCATATAAATTTTAATCTATTAAATAAAATCAAAACCAAAAAGTTCTACGTCCAAACGAAAAATGTCCTTCATTTTGAACCCTAAATTAAAAAATAATAATAATACAAAAATGTGATATTGGGTTGAGTTTCACGTCTAGAGACTAGTCCAACGCTAATAGAGTTATTTCGAGCAATTTGTTGTTGGTTTTTTTATTTGTCAAACCGGAAATCAAACCAAGAAAAAACTGATTTCTAAAAATAAAATCAAAGGTAGTTCTAAAGCGCCTAAAACCCGACATAGACCTTACGAAATTTCTCAGTTCAAGTCAGTTTGATTGGTTCAATCTTAACTCTTTTTGCCCAAATCCGAGAATTATAGTTTTCATTTAAAATTTTTCAAAAATAGTTTTTATAAGATTTGAAAGTAACAACGTATTGAATGTTTCAAGTTGAATATGGGTGTTATTCAAACTATCAAACCTCATTTATTTTAGACTCTTTCTCCCCTTTTTATGGTTCAAAATTGGTGAATTACTTATTTTATACTTTGATTTTCATTATTAATTAGGGTTCATAGCAATCCTCTAACTGCATAATTGTAAACTCCACCAAATTGATACGCCTTATTCCGTAATACCATTCACAAAAACAAAAATCATATGTTATTAAACATTATATCGGCATACCTTATTTAATATTTATATTATACTAACATTTTCAGGTGTCGTTTATTTATTATTAAAATAAATTATAAATAGATAAAGTAACTGGATATTCGTTTGTTTTACCAAATTTTTATATATTTTTTTTATTTATTATTTTACCAAATTGATAGGTTATATATTTTACATTTAATTATTTTTGTAGCAAGTCAGAATTGAGTATTTAACAAGGGACGACTTGTCAAGTAGATGCCACGTGGAAGCTATAAATTCAACACGGCGCTTGATTGGTGCTTGTTGTAATTACGGGAAAGCCCCTTTAGTTCCCATCTCCTCCACATCGTCAAGTAAGGTAAGAGAAGAGGTCATAAGACTTGGACATGAAATACTTCTTCCCTCGTACTAAAAAGTAAAATGGTCCAAAATATGTGATAAATAAAAAATAAAAAATAAAAAACTTAATTAGTCAAACAAAAGGAACTTGGTTCTTTCAAAATAACGATATCATGACAATGATGTATTAGGAAATAATTGAAATTTTACAAAATATTTATTTGTTTCCATCTCTAAAAATATATTCGAGCTAATAATATTTTTAGATCAAGTTTTGAAGGTTACTATCTTGAAATGACGCTTTTGTTAAGTTATCGCTTAATAATAGCATTATCACCAACTTATACATGTAGGTTTAATTTTATAAAGAGGAAAACATATTATATTAGAAGTTAGAACCTTTTTCCTAGCTATGACGAACAACTCAATTTAGTAGTAGAATGATGTGTAGTTAGACTAACCGAATTAAGCAGAACATACTATTTTTGTCATTCATTACTTCATTTATGTTTGTCTCAAATCTATTTTATTTGACGTGTTCGAGTAAATACGAAAGTTTTAATCATAACAAAAATTCATGATAACAATTTTTGTGGAATTTTTCGGTGCTTCCAGTACAATGTTATTCACTTTGGTCGGAGCCTGCATAAATTTATTTTTGTGGTTAACCCAAAATGTTTTGTACTAGTTACGAAGTATAACTCTACAAATGATGAGGGATTGTACACTCCTTCTGATATAAGTTGAGCCTTCACAATCAAATGACGTGGGATTGTGCACTTCTGCTAATATAAGTTGAGCCCTCACAATCAAATAAAATCTTAAGTCGTCTTTACCTACACAAAACAAACTGCCACAATTTTACATTTCAAAAGTCAAAATCAACCATTTGTCTTCAGACATACAAAACGTGTGACGGTGGGTCGAGGTTTTGTCGTAAGTGATGAAATATAATAGTTAGATTAATATATCAACCCAGATAAATAAATAACACATTATGAGATTATTTTAGACTTTTGATATGATGATTGTTTTATGTGGGTATAAAATGTGGTTAAAAGGGCATATATGTAATTGGCAAACAGAAAATGATGTAACGTTAGAAGTTAAAACTCCACTCCGATATCATCGTTCTTCGTTGCTTCCCTCCTTAACTTCCCTCCCATTTCTCATCTCTCGCTGTCTCTCTCTCTCTCTCTCTCTCTGATTGTAATTCAATTTCTCAATCCACGGAAAATGAATGCCAATACCACCGTCTCCGCCGGTGAGATTTTTTCTAAGGAAACTTCCTTAACCATGGAGCTTTTCTCGGATGATTTTGAGGGAAGGAAACGGGGAGAGCGTCTAATATCAGAAAATCTTGGCGGGGATCATGTAAGTAAATCTTCCAAAGGTTGTTTTGATAAAGAATCGGAAAAGAATCGGTTCAAGGTCGATGATGTCAAAGAATCAGAAATTTTCTTTCCCTCAATGGCTGAAGATAGATTTCAAAATATTGCGGCAGAAAATAATGAATCAGATTATGGTTTACAAATCGTTACCTATTCTGGCGTCGTCGTAGAGCCGCATTCACAGCTCCCCAAGCCGGAGGCGCCACCCGGACTTTCCGATTCCCCTGCATCAAACGGTGACTTTAACTACCATAGATCACAATCCATGACAGAAAACTTCACCGTAGACATGCCGGCAATCGGGAAATTCATTCGTGAGAGAAGTAATACCTTCTCGGCAGCGATCGTAAAGAGGCTCTCATCTCTCAAAGACGAAAACGATGAAGTGGCTGACGACTATAAGACCAACTCCGGAGTGACGGAGTTCAATCTTTCTGGACTGAAGGTGATTGTCAAGCTAAAGCGTGACGAAAATAGATACAAAGAGCTCAAAGGCCGAGTCAGCTTCTTCTCGAAGTCGAATTGCAGGGATTGCACAGCTGTTCGGAAATTCTTTAGAGAGAAAGGACTCAAATACGTGGAGATAAACATCGATGTGTACCCTCAAAGAGAAGAGGAGCTGGTAAAATTAACCGGAGGTTCATCCGTTCCTCAGATATTCTTCAACGAAAAGTTATTCGGAGGGTTGGTGGCTTTAAATTCTCTGAGAAACAGTGGAGAATTCGACAAGAGGTTAAAGGAGATGCTGAGTAGTAAATGTCCGGACGATGCTCCGGCGCCCCCTGTTTACGGGTTCGATGATCTCGAAGTGGGGTCCATAGACGAATTGATCGGCATCGTCAAATATTTACGGCAGAGATTACCTATTCAGGACCGCTTAATGAAGATGAAAATCATCAAAAACTGCTTCTCCGGGAGCGAGATGGTGGAGGTACTCATTCAACACTTGGATTGCGGCCGTCGAAAGGTACGACGCCGTTAGCTTAATAATAATTCAGTGTTTTGCACTTAAGTTCGCTTCAGTGCAACCGCATCCGTTTTACGTACGATGTTAGAAAACCAAAGTCTAATTGACCCAGCTGGCCTTAGTCCTGTTTTTGCATTGGTTATTAACGTTAACTACGATGGTCTGCGTAATACTTAATAGCTTTCCAGAATTTTAAAATTAATTATTTAAAAATAAACTTTTTTTAGAAAAATTAAAACATAAATGTTGCCTTTCAATTACTTAATATATTCAGTAGAAATCCAGGAGTTAGTTGTTTTCATGGCCAACAACAATGATGACAGGCAGAGGCCGGCATAACTGAATGATAACGACGTCGTTCAATTGTTTGTTAGTTTTAAAGAAAATGAGTGAAAGTTCAGAAACACCTGTGGTAATTATCATGTTTTAAATTAGTTAGAAGTTAGGTAAAATAATTAAAGTACACGTTATGGTTTGAGCTAGTTAAGATATAACAATTGCACCTAATTTGATTTGTATGAAATTTATAGTAATACTTTAATCATACATTCTAATATTACAATATGAATTATTATTCATTGATTCGTAGAATAATTACGAAAGATTAAGTCCATCAATGAGTGGAATTTGTATAACTCGTTATATTATCAAATTCAATTGTAGAATTAAATTGTATTTTTGTAATGATATGTGATCTAATAATGTTTGTTTTAGTCTTTTTAATCGTTTAATTTTATGTACTAAGTAATATAATAACTTAATGAATATTGTTTAATTATGCACTTATTTTTTATTATTTATTATTGAGTTGATATGCTTTCCCACCCCCAAGTGACAAAAGTAGTTGACTTGGAGAGAAAAACAGAACATTTAATAGCCTATAGGTAGGTTACCAGATTGAAACCTAACGGTGCTTTTATGATATATGCCATATATTTCAAATATATGTTTTATTTTTATTATTATTCTTGATTAGGATTCTAAACAAATTGGTACACAATGGTCTCTTCCTATAGGTTTGAAATAAATACTTAAATTTTTGAAACTCCGAAAATTTTAATTTTACTTTTAATTCAGCATTTTCATATTCTGGTTCTGTTGTTTATCGAGACCTCTATTTTTCAAGATTCATAAAATCTTCTTTGTTTGTATTTTTTTTATGATGTTCTACTTAAATTTGAATGTGAATTATAAATCATTTTATTGTTTGATTTCTCTATCTTTATAGAATAAACTTAACTTTCTATTTAAAAAACACGTTTTTGTTTTCAATCAATATATTTAGATTGTTGATGATTTTTTATTTTTGTTCTTTTAATTTATCGGAACATAATTGTGAACTTAACTAGAGATCATTGTTTGTCCTTATTAATTTAATAGGTGAATAAATCATGATAAATCAATGTAAACTTAATTGGTTTTCTAGATTTGACTCTTGATGTTTCTCCATAGGTGTGCGTGCCATTGAGATGTTTGCTATAATTAGTACAAGAAAGAATTTTCTGTTTTTGTAAATTGATTTGTCTAAACATGTAGGCAGTTGATTTGGGCAAGAAGCTGGCCCAGAGGCACTTCATCCAACATGTTTTCGGGTAAGAACGAAGATCGATCATATGCATTGACTAATCAAACTATGTCTTGTCCTCTTTTGAATTTTGTTTTCTTAATTTTGCAGGGAAAATGGTTTTTTAGATGGCAACCATTTCTATCGTTTTCTTGAGCATGGACCTTCGATTCCCAGATGCTTTAATTTTCGTGGATCAACGAACGACTACGAGCCCAAGCCAGCCGCTGAGATTGGCCGCAAGCTTACCAAGATCATGTCTGCAATCCTCGACTCTTATGCCTCAGACGACAGACGCCACCTCGATTATCTTGGCATCAGCAACAGCGAAGAATTCCGCAGGTTAGAAGAGAAATAGACACAATTTCTTAAAAAGAAAAACAGAGCTTTCGTAAACTGTTAATCATTTACAATTTTGAAAATTAGTATCTTCTCCTGAAGACGTTAGAGTTGTTTTCAAAAACTGTTTTTGGCTTTGTTGTAACAAAAATATCATGAAAAGAATGTCTAAAATTTCTACTTCTAAAGGTTAAATTTTGGAATGAGTTTTCTAAGAACATTTAGCACGACATTATGGAGTTTTCTTTTGTTGACCTCGGTTTTTGTTTTTATCTTTAACTTTAATCGTATATATTTATGCACATACAGGTATGTGAATCTGGTGCAAGAACTTCACCGAGTGAACCTCCACGAACTCTCCAAGAATGAAAAGCTGGCATTCTTCTTGAATTTATATAATGCAATGGTAATCCATGGACTGATCAGATTAGGACACCCGGAAGGCGTAATTGACAGAAGATCCTTCCACTCTGATTTTCAGTACTTGGTCGGGGGTCATCCTTTTTCTCTGAGTTCCATTAAAAATGGCATCCTAAGAGCTAACAGAAGACCTCATTTTTCATTGGTAAGGCCCTTTAGCAGTGGAGACAAGCGCTTGGAGGTATCCATTTTCCTCTCATCCTATTTAGACTCTTCAACTGTCAAATAAAATATCATGATATGTGTATCTTGTGCGTGGTTTTCGTTGGGATTTATGGATAATTTTTGTTTTTTAACAATTCAGCTTGCGTTCGAAAAAGTGAACCCAATAATCCACTTCGGACTCTGTGATGGAACAAGGTCAAGTCCCACGGTGAAGTTCTTCACTGCTCAAGCAGTAGAAAGTGAATTAAGATGCGCAGCTAGAGACTTCTTTCGGAACGGAGGAATTGAGGTGGATTTGGACAAAAGAACTGTTCATCTCTCTGGAATTATCAAGTGGTACGCACAAAATTATTCGTCAACCTCTCTCTCTCTACATAGTTTTGAAAACTACGCATACTTTCTCATGCTTCATGCAATATTTAGTAATTCTTGGCTTCATCCCAAAAATCAATCCATTAAGTTTATTATCCATGCTTATAAATTCATGATTTTTTGAAGCATTGAAAGAGATATCCTTGTCCAGTGATGAAGGAAAATTAGGCATTAATTTAAGCCGGCGGTGATTGTTGTGGTTGCAGGGTAATTGGAGATTTTGGACAAGAAAAAGAAGTACTGAAATGGGTGATGAATTACTTGGATGCAACTAAAGCAGGTCTTTTGACACATCTTGTAGAAGACGGCGGCCCCGTTAACATCTCCTACCAACCTTATGATTGGTCTCTTAATTCCTACTCCCTCCAAATTCTGGCCTAAATATTTATGAGAATATTTTATTATATTTATATTCGACTTGGCATCGAGTACATGTTCAAGTCTGAGTAAAATCCAAGCGGATTCACCGGGCGTCGAGAGTTTGTGTTTCGATCTGACCGATTAAATAGTCAATTTTCGAGTGACAAAATATTGATGTGTAAATGAATTATGAATGTGATCCAATCTAATTACTGATTGAGATATTATTTTGTGTTGATCTATTTACTGGATAAAGAGCTTTCTAATGCTTTGGTAAGTAGAGGAACACAAATCTCTTTATCTTTTAGAATTCATCTCCATTAATTTACTTAATTCAACCCATTTATCTTTTGAAAATCTATCGTTTACATATTTTATCTCGTTGTTTTAATTCAATACTTATGTGCAAAGATTGTTAATACGAAACCTGACACCAGAGATAATGTTATTATACGGTATAAATGATTAAATTTATTTTAATTCCGCCACTTCAACTTTTGAAATGTGTTAAATGATTATTACATAAATCATCTTATGTTATAACGACTGCATTCCCAATCATTTGATTCTCATTTACGAAGAGAATTCCGAGAGAATAATCATTCAAATTCTAAGTCATAAGCATATTCTATATTACATTAATTCAATCCTCTTAGAAAAAGCATAACAGTCTATGAAAATTACTAGGGATGGAATTAGTTCGGTTCGGTTTGGTTCTATCGTCAATTGAAATCAAATCGATTGGTTCAATTTCAAAATTTTTGAAACTGAACTGATCAAGAACCGAAACCGAACTGGACTGATATTTTTGATTTTGCTCTGTTCGGTTTTGGAACTTGACTTTTTTTGTTTTAAACTCGATTTTAGTTCCGTTACGTCAGATTTAAACTCGGTTTATGACTATAATTTGTAATTTTCAATATAAAATTAAAAAAATGATTAAATATGATAAATTTTGTTTGGTTCGGTTTTTGAAAGAAGGAACCGAGAATCAAACGGGAGGTTCCCAAATTGGTTTTCTCAAAATTGAAACCGAACCGAGATTTTTGGCTCGGTTTTTGATTTTAACCGAGCCAATTTCCACCCCTATAAATTACTATTTCTTATAACAAACAAGGATAGTGAAAATAGGGATTTTCAAACCAAGGTGTGAAACTAGTCGAATCGAACCAATTATGGGTTTTGCTTAAGTTTTCTTCGAAACTATTTTTTGGAGCCGGTCGGTCTAAATTGACCATGAAACAAACAAAACCACTCTTTGAAAACCGGGCCGACCATGCCCGTTTACACCTGAACGAAGAAAAAGCGAAGAACAAACACAAATTTTCAATTTAGTTCGTTGTCTTTGAAGATGACGAATGATTCCCCTTCCATTCTTGGGCCTTGACCCCCCATTTCTGCTTGAGACTCTGATTTTTCGAGTTTCAGGGAGGCTGCGCGCACTTGGTTTGATTTAGTTTTTTGATCGGTTCCCGTTTTGAAGTATGGGGTGCTTTTCTAGCAAGAGTGCGAATTCGAAAGCGAGCAGGGTTTCCCGTTGGCGATCCACTGGCATTGTCGCTCTTCGCGACTCCAAATTGAAGGTAATTTCGTTTTGATTTTTTTTGTTGTTTTTTTTTCTTATGTTTTGTTTATCTAGGTAGTTAATCACGTGTTTGGATTGCAAAAAACATATGTTTCATTCATGAAAACATGGGCGTGTTGATAAAATCCTCCTTTACATATATTGAATTGATTTCTATTGCCAGTCGATCACTGAATGCTGTTTTATGTTTTTAAGTCTTAAGTACACTACGTATGCTTCCACATGAATGCTCTCTCATGGATGAGGTGTTTTAGGTCTTAGATTTCATCATTTCAGATATAATCTCATAATGATTTTTATTTCTATTTAACAAAGGTTTTTATGTTTTGTTTGATAACCATAGGCTTTCAACAATTCTAGGCTCTTAATCAAAGTTTGACATATTGAGTATTGGTTATAAACCCAAACGGTTTCGTCCACTGACATAAATTTTTTAATATTGTTCACTTCGTTGACTCATGCCTAATAAAATCTAATACCTTGACAACATTCCAGGGTCCAAAATGGGTGTGGGATTAAAGTATTCAATGTTCACAATTCGTTGAAAGCCTGCCTAGATTGCTCGCATATCGATCTTTTCAAATTAGATCATCCAAAAATTTTATGATTTATCTCCACATGCTTTTTGATAATACATATAAAATTCATTAATCCGTGATTGTAGTGTAAGAAGAACCTTTGGCTGTATAAGCTTAGCCTCTATGATTGCGCCATACACTACATATTTGCATTTTTGGCAGCCTATTGGGGATGTTGGTCGTGACATTTATTTCAAAAACAATATTTGCTTTATGAACATGCTAGATCAGCTTACTTTCTATGTAATGTGGGTTATCATATGGAAATTATGATGAGAAAAGGAACATGCGTAGCTGTGGATTAATTAGGATATGAATTTGTCATCCAAATGTCTTCCTTTTCTTAGAGTTATTGTTACATCCATCAACAAAACAAATTGTCAATGTTGATCATGATTATGTAGTTTAAGTTTTAGTATTTCCAAATACTTTCCTTGTAATCTTTAGAATTGAACAACATATGGAAATATCTTTTGAGAATGTGAACCATGTAAATTAACTCAAACAATTAGTATGTAGTTAATACACATTTTGTTCTTGTAAAGAAAAGCAAAACTGAAATAATGGATAAGTTTCATACTTGTTAATGAAGTGCCATTATTTTCATTTCCAAGAAATCCTTACTTTTACATTTCCCTTTTATTTGTCACATATTTATTTTTATCTATTTTTTATGAAAAGACATTTCCAGATGAAGTTCTTGATCTAGACAGATCTGTGCGAACTTTGGATTTAACCCACAATAAAATAGGTATTTAACTTTTCTTTTCTTACATATTTTGGCACTAAGTTTGGTTAATAAGATACCATTTGAAGTTGATAAATGGTAATGCCTTTATCTTAACTAGTATTGTGGGAGTCACCTTCAATTTTGAACTTATTATTGAATTTTTTCAAACCTCTATTGGTACTGTTATAACGTTCTCCTTTTATTCTGTGTCATAAATCAGTTGATCTGCCTGTGGAACTAAGCCAATTGATAAACATGCAACGCCTGGTGAGAATTATACTTTTTTTTTCTTGGCATATTATTTAATATATTTTTCCTCCGTTGGAACCTTAAACATGTAATTCTTTTAAATTCACCTTAGAAGTTTCCATACTTCGTTCACAAAAATTATCTTTGTGTGAAGTAAGAAAAACTCTTTGGATTTGAAGAAGAAAGAAGTTGCTACAATATTTGCACCTTAATTGTGTAAGAGCTCATAAGAATACTTTAAATCGACATTCGTAAAGTTTTATTAGATACATTTTGTACTTTAACTTCATTCTTTTGCTGCTGCACTTATCACATTCGCTTGATAAGGAAATATTAGCTTGGAAATGCTACTGTTAAATTCTGAACGAGGATCAGATGTATTTGTTTATTGAAGATATCCCATCTTTAACTGTTAGAAAATGCCATTATTTAGGCTTGTGACACAAGCTTTAAGAGACAACAAAAATAAATCAAATTTTATTTCCTACTCTTTTTCCAGCTGCTGGCAGAAAACCTTATTGAGCGACTGCCAATGAATTTAGGAAAACTTCAATCTCTCAAATTTATGATTTTAGATGGAAATCGAATAGCTGCCTTGCCCGATGAAGGTGATATTCTTATTTTATATAGTAGATCTACATACCACAGGCTAAAACACCTACATGCCTATGCATACATGCTGATTGGTTTTTGAGGTTTTCTTTTCTTTCTTCTCTTGCATGCAAAATGTTTGTTTTATGGCTTCGCTTACAAGATTAAAGTTTTGAAATGCAGTGGGTCAGCTAGTGAGGCTTGAACGTCTATCCATCTCCAGAAATATGTTAACATACTTACCTGAGACTATTGGGAGCTTGCGCAATGTAAGAGAAAACTGTTTCTTTTGTATAGGGATGTAGGATGAGAGGGAAAGTGCATGTTACACAGGGTAAAAGGCATTTTCACCCTTGAACTATTCAAACTTAGAGTTGACACTCAAAAACCTTTTTTATTGACGAAGAAGATGTTGAAGTTTTAATTTCGTTCAGTTATTATTAATGATCTCACTTGTGTCATTGGTCATTAGTATTTCTAATATAATCTTTGACAGTGTAGATTTAACACTTTGCGAGTGTCAAGTGTGGGTTGTATTTGTTGCCATAACTTCTTGTCTATCTTCTCAATGCTTTATTTTTATATTCATCTTGATGACTTTTGTGATACGATATGTGTGCGTCAATAATGTGCAGCTGTTGCTCATAAATGTGTCAAACAACAAGCTTAAATCTTTGCCCGAATCAGTTGGTAGTTGCTTCTCTCTTGAAGAGTTACAAGCAAATGGTACCTTCCAAATTTAGTATACCTTTAGTGAGACATCCAAAGAATTTAATAAATTTTGCATTTTTGAGGTCACTGAGCTTGGCATAACTGTTCCCATTCATATACAAGGCAATTTGTTAGTTATATGATTTTTAATTAATTATTGGACATGTCGATTTTAGTCTGTTTGATTCAATTTTCTTTCTGAACTTCAGCTTCTTGTATTATGGTTTTG
Organism: Begonia masoniana; assembly: GCA_022432975.1. Taxonomy (NCBI): domain Eukaryota; kingdom Viridiplantae; phylum Streptophyta; class Magnoliopsida; order Cucurbitales; family Begoniaceae; genus Begonia; species Begonia masoniana. Next base: position 34,289,240 of record CM039515.1, read on the forward strand.
TGGGGTTGAATCATTCTTAGGAATTGACCATGACATTGTGGGATAACTTTTCAGATAATCTTATTGAAGATATTCCTCCATCTGTTTGCAATCTTTTGCACTTGAAGTCGCTTTGCTTGGACAATAATAATGTGAACCAGGTATATCATGCAAAAGTCTAATGTCTTTTGATTCTTCTTTTTGTTTGCATAACCAAGTTTTCCTCAAAACATCCACAGATGGCTTTCCTCGCTTCTCCCCGCTCACAATTTGTTAGATATTTGATAATTTTATGACAGTGTTTGGGAAAATGATCTCCAAATGGAATTGTGATGAAGGTAGAAATCCATTACAATACTAAACGATTATAAAAAAACGAGTCATGATTCTTAGTTATACTAAACGACTATAAAAAACGAGTCATGATTCTTAAACTAACAACAAATCTTAGCAACAACAATATTAGATTCAGAAAATCTTAAGAAACTAAGATAACATATTCATAATAATAATTTTACTCTCTCTCCTTTCTACTTATAATCATCCGTTAATATTAATACAACTACCCTCCTTATTTATTTTCCAACAAATTGACGAACCGAGAATGAGAAATAATCACTTGATTGAAAAGTTGTTTCTTTATTGTGTGTTTAAAAAATTACGCAAATAAAAGAATGTGATAGGAACTATCTCTTTTATTCACAGAACAACGCAAAAGAAGATTACAGACTCTGGGTTGATAGAGAGACCCACCCTCTCCCGCCGAGATCTCTACTACAAGACTACTCAGCTTTTTCTTTTCCTCTCCTTTTTATTCTTTTACTAACTGTAGCTCTGTAACTGTATTCATCTAACTTCTATAGACAGTTATATCTAACTAATGATAACCGACTATTTTATACAACTTTCTTACTTCTTCTCCTAGAGTACGTAAAACGTATATCAGGCGTAACATTACTCCGCCGCCAAAAAGAAACCTTGTCCACAAGGTTAAATGCTGGAAATTGTTGATTGATCTGCTCAAACTCTTCCCACGTGGCCTCAAAGGATGGTATTCCCTTCCACTTAATCAGAACCAACGTTGGTTGATCATTTTCCAGAGAAAACTTAACATCTAATAACGATTCCGGTTCATATAAATCCTTACCATCCTTATTTAATTCCTCTGGTAAAGGAACGGATTGCAAAAATTCACCATTCGCTGGCTTTAACAGCTATACATGAAAAACCGGGTGTATTTTGGCCGATTCAGGCAACAATAGTTTGTACGCGACGTTACCAATTTTTCTAACAACTACAAAAGGACCGACGAACCTGGATGTAAGTTTCTGATTACCCGTTGTCGCGACTGATTTCTGTCTATATCGTTGCAACCTCAACCAAACCTTATCGCCGATTTCGTACTCGATGGGCCGACGTTTTTTATTAGCGGCTTGAATCATCAGCTGTTGAGCTCGATTAAGATGCGACTTTAACCTTGCCAGAATTTCATCCCTCTCTCGCATTAGCTCCTCGACTGCCGACACCGATGAGATGCCCTTATCGCACATCACTACAGCTGGAGGAGCTCTTTTATAAACAGCTTGAAATGGGCTCATTCCTATGGCCGAATGAAACGATGAGTTATACCAAAATTCGGCCCAGTATAACCACCGACTCCATTCTCTCGGTTTCTCTCCTGTAAAACATCTTAGATATGTTTCCAACGTTCGATTCACTACCTCCGACTGCCCATCCGTTTGAGGATGGTAAGCTGAACTGAATTTCAACATTGTTCCTTGCAAACGCCACAGCTCTTTCCAAAAGATGCTCACGAATATCTTATCCCTATCCGAAACGATGGACTTAGGCAACCCATGCAATCGGAATACGTTCTGTAAAAACTTTTCAGCCACCGTAGTCGCTGAATAAGGATGCTTTAATCCGATAAAATGAGCGTACTTACTCAGACGATCAACCACAACCATAATTGTATCAAATCCATTAGATTTTGGTAGTTGGTCAATAAAATCCATTGATATATCTTCCCAAATATCATTCGGAATAGGAAGTGCTTGTAATAATCCTGCTGGAGACAAAGTTTCATACTTATTCTTCTGGCAAATTGAGCAGTTTCTCACGTACTTCTCTATATCATTTCTCATGCCAAACCAGAAAAGTTCCGCTGCAATTCTCTTAAACGTTTTCGTCATGCCACCATGGCCCCCCATCGGACTATCATGAAATAGCTCCAGGATCTTAGGAATTACTGAAGACGAACTGGAAATCACCTTCCTGTTTTTATAAAAAAGTTGATCCCCCTGTAAAAAAAACTTAGTTGTTCCTACCTCATTCTGTAACAGTTTTTGCTTGATTGTCTGCAATTTCTCATCATCCGATAGTCCTTCTTCCAACTCCTCTCGTGAAAGTAAGCTCTGAGTTAACATTACATGCAAATTCAGCAGTTCTTGGCTATTGTCTTCTATCCTAGAGAGACTATCGGCGGCTTTATTTTCACATCCAGGTTTGTAATGCACTTCGAAGTCATAACCCAGAACTTTAATGAGCCATTTTTGATGTTCAGGAGCTACTAATCTCTGCTCTAGTAGAAATTTCAAACTCCTTTGATCAGTTCGTACAATAAAATGCCGCCCTAATAGATATGGCCTCCATTTTTGAATGGCCAATACAATTGCCATCAACTCTCTCTCATACACCGATTTCAATTTATTCTGCTTCGACAACTGTTGACTAAAGAAAGCAATTGGTCTCTGGTTTTGCATTAATACAGCTCCTACACCTCTTCCTGATGCATCTGTTTCAAGAGTAAAAACTTCCTGAAAATTCGGAAGAGCTAACACTGGTACTGAACACATAGCACTTTTCAAATTTTGGAACGCCACTTCTGCGGCTTCATTCCATGAGAACTGATCTTTTCTTAACTGTTCTGTGAGGGGTAAAGCAATCGACCCGTACCCGGAAACAAACCTCCTGTAGTATCCTGTTAAACCCAAGAATCCACGTAATTGTTTCAATGAATGAGGCACTGGCCCAATTACGAATTACCTCCACCTTGCTTTGATCCACCGCTACTCCATGGTGCGAAATTATATAACCCAGATACTCCAACTCCGTTTTCGCAAAAGAACATTTTTTTTCGTTGATATATAAACTTTCTTCTACCAATATTTTCAACGTAATCTCTAAATGATGCAAATGTTCTTCCCAAGACTTGCTGTAAATGAGAATATCATCGAAAAATACTAGTAAAAACTTACGAAGATATTGCTGGAATATTTTGTTCATAAGCGACTGGAAGGTAGAAGGAGCGTTGGTCAAGCCGAAAGGCATTACTAAAAACTCGTAATGCCCTTCATGAGTGCGAAAAGCAGTTTTATGTACGTCCTCTTGCTTTACTCTAATCTGGTGGTACCCAGATTTCAAATCCAATTTAGAAAATATCCTCGCTCCAAACAGTTCATCCAAAAGCTCCTCAATTACAGGAATCGGGAATTTATCTTTCACCGTTTCTCTGTTCAAAGCTCTATAATCAATACAAAATCTCCAAGTATTATCTTTTTTTTTCACCAAAATGATAGGACTCGAAAATGGACTAGAACTCGGTTGTATTATTCCCGCGGATAACATTTCTTTTACTAACCTTTCGATTTCATCCTTCTGAATCACAGGATATCTATATGGTCGAACGTTCACTGGGACCGTATTTTCTTTGAGCACAATCTGATGCTCATGTTGTCTACTTGGGGGTAATCCCTTCGGTAGTGAAAAGATCTCTCGATATTTCAACAATAATTTTGTGATCGCAGTTTCGTTCCCAGCTACATCATGCGCTTCATTTTCTTCTAAACTCCCGAAATGAATCAATAAAGCTTGTCTCTCTTTTCTCAAACTCTTCATCATCAATTTTAATGAAATCGATTTCCTATCTAACGTAGGATCTCCTCTTATTTCTACCCATTTTTGATCTTCCTTCCATTTCATTATTTTCTGTTTCCAGTCCACTTGCATGTCACCGATCGACTCCAACCATCGCATTCCTAATATCACATCAGTATTGCCTAACTCCAGGGGTAAAAACTCTTCTCGTATTTCTAATCCTGGTAATTCAAGCAACACATTTCTGCAAATGCCCATCCCTCCTAACGATTTTCCGTTCCCCATGGATATTTCATATGGGTTGGTGTTCTGCACTGGTAATTCTCTGTCACGAACTAAAATACGAGAAACAAAGTTGTGTGTAGCTCCACTATCTATCATTACCACTACTTCTTTACCTTGAATCTTTCCCTTCAACCTCATTGTTCGTGGTGTCTGAATACCACTAATAGAGTTTAAAGATAACTCTACCGTATTCGGTTGAATTATGTCATCTTTTTCCTCCCATTCTTCAGTTGCGACATTTTCGATATCTCCTTCGCTATCCTCCAGAATCAATACTTGCAACATTTTCTTCTTACACATATGTCCCGGGTTGTATTTTTCATCACACCTATAACATAACCCTTTTTCTCTTCTCACTTTCATTTCTGCTTCTGTTAATCTCCTCCTGGGAATCTCTGTTTTCACCACTCCTTGAGGTCTCGGTAAAACTTCAAGAGCTTGACGATAACTATCATTAGTATTTTCAGGATTATACCTCCGAAGGTTTCTATAGCTGCTTGACGCTGTCGATTGGAGTAACAAATTTTTGCTCTCTACCATTTGTGAGTACTGCATCAGTTCTCTTAACCCACTCGGTCTCATAAGTCTGACGTCTCCTTTAATGTCATTCTTGAGACCATTAAAGTAAGCACTAATCAATACTTCTTCTGGTATCCCTACCAAACTTGATATAAGCGTCTCGAATTTTATGCGATATTCTTCCACTGACCCCTCTTGTTTCAGGGTAAGTAGTCTGTCACAATTGGTTCCATCTCGCATCCCTCGGAATCTTTCCGTCAATAATTGTTTCAGCTCCGTCCATGTTCGAAAAGGTCTCGCTCTGTTCTCCCATTGAAACCACGACAATGCGGATCCTTCGAAGCATACAGTTGCTGCTTCCACTTTCTCTTCTTCCGATAATCGATTTATTGAAAAATATATTTCAGCTCGGAAAATCCAGCCTTCAACTTCTTCACCTACAAATACTGGTAGTTCCAACTTTCTTGGTAAATATTCTTTATTCGTAAACGTTACATCCTTCTCATACCTCTAACGTCCTTGTTCTTCAGTTACTTTCGTTAAATTCTCAGGTCTTGGATTACTCGTTTCTTCCGTCCTCGCTATCAACTTTGTTAATTGCTCTTGTATTAACAACACTGATTTTTCCAGGAGTGAAATCTTCGACATCTGTTGCAATTCCTCTCTGACCTCATTCAATTCTCTCTGCCAATCCGTCATTGATTCTTTCTGCGCTTCAGCTCTCGTTAACATCTTCTTGTTTCAGGGTTAGTAGTCTGTCACAATTGGTTCCATCCCGCATCCCTCGGAATCTTTCCGTTAGTAATTGTTTCAGCTCCGTCCATGTTCGAAAAGGTCTCGCTCTGTTCTCCCATTGAAACCACGACAATGCGGATCCTTCGAAGCATACAGTTGCTGCTTCCACTTTCTCTTCTTCCGATAATCGATTTATTGAAAAATATATTTCAGCTCGGAAAATCCAGCCTTCAACTTCTTCACCTACAAATACTGGTAGTTCCAACTTTCTTGGTAAATATTCTTTATTCGTAAACGTTACATCCTTCTCATACCTCTGACGTCCTTGTTCTTCAGTTACTTCCGTTAAATTCTCAGGTCTTGGATTACTCGTTTCTTCCGTCCTCGCTATCAACTTTGTTAATTGCTCTTGTATTAACAACACTGATTTTTCCAGGAGCGAAATCTTCAACATCTGTTGCAATTCCTCTCTGACCTCATTCAATTCTCTCTGCCAATCCGTCATTGATTCTTTCTGCGCTTCAGCTCTCGTTAACATCTTTCGCATCCCTGAGAAACGGTAGCTCTGATACCAAATTGATAGGAATTATCTCTTTTATTCACAGAACAACGCAAAAGAAGATTACAGACTCTGGGTTGATAGAGAGACCCACCCTCTCCCGCCGAGATCTCTACTACAAGACTACTCAGCTTTTTCTTTTCCTCTCCTTTTTATTCTTTTACTAACTGTAGCTCTGTAACTGTATTCATCTAACTTCTATAGACAGTTATATCTAACTAATGATAACCGACTATTTTATACAACTTTCTTACTTCTTCTCCTAGAGTACGTAAAACGTATATCAGGCGTAACAGAATGGTCTAAAACTTGGTTGTGGTGGAATCTCCATTTTTTGTCTTTACTTATTTTTATCTTTCTTAATTTTTTTAAGTTAGATTTTTTTTTCTTATTGCTAATTTAGTTTCTCAATACTGTTAGATTCCTTCAAATCTATTGAAAGATTGCAAAGCCTTACAGAATATATCCTTGCATGGCAATCCGATTTCAGCGGATCAGTTTCAGCAGGTGAGATTAGTTTCAATTGAATTGTTCCAAACCCCCCCACATTCATCAACTCAATTATTTATATGTTTAGTCGTATTTAACCTTTGACCAAAAAAAATCTATTAGACTGATGGATTTGACGAGTTCGAAGCAAGGAGGAAGAAGAAATTCGACAAGCAAATTGACTCGAATGTGATGATAAGTTCCAAAGGCCTCGACGAGGGAGTTGATATGTAAAAACATCGCACGGCTGTCCTATAGACACGTAAGTAAAACGCATACCGTTAAATTATAAGTAATAGCAAAATTTTAAGTTGCTGTGCTGCGCTTGAGTGGATATCATAATGAAGGGGAATGATTTGGAGTTATATTAATTGGTTGCTGTAAATTCAAATGAAATAAGAAGTGTTTGTTTACTTGCAGCTGCAAAAACATGTCTCTGAATTACAAAATTGATCTCTTCCTGCTGTTTTTTTTTATCATTTCTAGATGATTAAGGCTTTGTTCCTAGCCTATTATGTTGTATTTTGCAGGCAATGTAAATGAATAAACTGCTTGATAGGGGGCTATTTCGGTTTTGGTTCCACCCCAATATTCGGTTTCTAATTTTAGGAACTGAAATCGAGCTGGTAAAGCTCTGAGCTGAACTGAACTGAACGAAAATCGATCCTGACCTTTTGGTTTGGTTATTATGGGGCTTCTTTCTTCTTGGGTTCGATTTTGAGCTTCGCTATATTTAGGCTGGTTTGGTTGGTTCGGTCCCGTTCCTGTAACCAGCTTCATTTAGGGAGGGTTTTGTTAGAAGTAGTGATTTGGTATTTGAGATTTGCAATGACCTAGTTGAATATCCTTATTTATTAGGATGGGAGGGCTGTTCGGTTTGGTTTGGTTCAGTTCCGTTGGATCATGTTCCTCCAAAAAACGTGTTTCGAACCAAACCAACATTAATCGATCTTTTGCTCAAATTTAGTCAATTCTGATCAGAATTTTCTCGTAATTCTTCAAAATTTCAAACAACTTAAAAACTCTTAACTTAAAGCGTGATAACATTTTAAAAAGTATAGGATTTTTAGAAAGAGATTAAAAATGAGGAAGAAACAAATACAAGTTTTGGTCGGGGAAAAGTAAAGCCAAAAATAAGAGAAAAATCAAAACTCCGGTGATTAGGGGCAGGTCTGAAAGGACAATTGTTTGTTGTTTGTTGTTGGCGGAGTAGAAAGCTATGACCCAACCCCCTCGCATTCATTACTTTCATCCATTTTCTGTGATTGCTTCAGTTCAGACTTCAGACCTCTCTCTCTCTCTCTCACATTATTAGCAGTCAACAACAGAGTTAAGTGCAGGAAAGCAGTTTCTGTCTGAGTAGTCCAGAGACAGATGTGTTCTATCTTCTTCATTTATACAATCCTCCCATCAAACCCTAATTTCTCCTTCTTTTTCTCCAGTCAAACAAACTCCTTTTCTATCTCTCTCATTTCTGGGCTGCAGGGGGTGGCCCACTGCCCTTAACCCAAGTAGATGAAAATTAAGACTAATAATAAATTAAGACATTACATTCTTTAATTTCTGATCTAGTGTTTACGTGTGTCTCATTTATTCGGTAAATAAATAATAATATTATAAAATAAAAGAAATAAATAAAGTGGAGCTTGGAAAATTGCAAAATCATCGAATTCATCCCAACTAAAATAAAACAAAAGCTTTTACTATCCTCTGCCATCACCTCCCCGTCGGTCCTATGACATGTCGCCGACGTATTTTGCGGCCTCTGCCCAAATCAACTCGCCGGCGGCATACTGACTTGACCTCCTTATCTAATTTATTTATTTTTAGTTAAATTAATTATTTTAATATCAAATAAAATTTATTTTCAGTGTGTTTGGGCGAAGTTGGAGATTTTAAAAGAAACCGTCCTTCGGGGCTTCGTGTTAATGGAACCTCTGGTTTCAAACCATGCTTCTACCTTCTTCTTCCTTTTCTCCTCCTTCTTCTTCTTCTTCTCCCTCTCTCTTCTTCTACCTCTCGTTCATGCAGCCGACGGGGATTCTCTCATGGCGCTTCGAGCCTCTTTCGACAATGCAAATTCTCTTCCCTGGTCCGGACCTGATTTCTGCCATTGGAGGGGGGTGAAGGAGTGCAGAAATGGCAGAGTCACTAAGCTTGTTTTGGAGCGTCTGAATCTCTCCGCTGTTCTCGATGCCCGAATCTTGAACCGTCTGGATCAGCTTCGCGTTCTCAGCTTCAAAGGAAACTCTCTTTCCGGCTCAGTCCCCGATCTCTCCGCCCTCCTCAATCTCAAATCCCTCTTTCTTAACGACAACAACTTCTCCGGTGAGTTCCCGGCCTATATTTCCGATCTCCATCGCTTGAAAGTAATCGTTCTGTCGAGAAACCAAATCTCCGGCCGCATTCCTGTTTCGCTTGTCAGACTTCCACGACTCTACATTCTTTACCTTGAGAACAATCGACTAACGGGAGTTATTCCTCCTCTGAATCAAACCAGACTTCGATTATTCAATGTGTCCAATAACCAGCTCTCTGGCGAGATTCCTGCGACCTCTGCCCTGGTTCAGTTCAATGCGTCATCGTTCTTAGGAAATATTCATCTCTGCGGAGAACAGATTCATATTCAATGTACAGATTTACAATTACCACCTTCGCCAAGTCCCACTTCAGACGGCAATTCAAAGTCAGTAAGCAGAAGTAGAAAGAAGACGATGATAATCGCCGGGTCAATTGGTGGATTCTTCGGCATTTTGATTTTTGTTTTTCTGGTCTGGTGTTTGGTTAGCAGGAAGCGGAGGGGAAAAAAGAGCACGACGGATAACAGGAGTAAAGGAACAGTGATGGCGGAGAGGAAGGAAATGGGGGAGGCGTCGGCCGGTGGTAGAGGCGGTAATAACGGAGCAAAACAAGGGGGATTTTCGTGGGAGGGTGAGGGTCTAGGGAGTCTGGTGTTCTGCGAAGCAGGGGATCAGCAAATGAGCTACAATCTAGAGGATCTACTGAAAGCGTCGGCGGAGACGCTCGGGAGAGGGAGCGTGGGGAGCACGTACAAGGCGGTGATGGAATCGGGTTATATTGTGACGGTGAAGAGGCTAAAAGACGCCAAATACCCTCCCCTGGAAGATTTCAGGAGACAGATGGCGGCTCTTGGTAGGCTAAGACATCTGAACTTGGTACCCATCAGAGCGTACTTCCAGGCTAAAGAGGAACGCCTTCTCGTCTACGATTACTTCCCGAACGGCAGTCTCTTCTCTCTCATTCACGGTAATCTCCTTTTTCTTTTATTAAATCGCTTTTCATTACACCTCACCCATTTGCAAAACAAGAAGACTACTGTTTATATTTTTTTATTAGCCTAATTTTCATCATTCAATTGCTCTAATATAAAAATAATTAACTAAGATAACAGTGATGACATTATTGACAATCTCCTGATCTAAGTTCAATAATTATATATATTAAAATAATAAAATCATTCGAATCAATAGACATGCAAACCTTATGTTAGAGCATAAATATATCATTATCTTTTTTTTTTTTTTTACAAATGTGTTATATTTATTCATTCTCTGATGAAGGACTTTATTGTTTGATTATTATATATCTTCAGTTTAATGCTTTTATATGGAATGATAGTCATTAGTTTTGTATTTATAATGATTGGTGAAAAAAATGTTTAATTAGTTCGGAAACATTTGAGTTTGCGCGTAATGAGTGCATGCACGTAAAAATCCAAATGGGCCATCCACCTTTGTTATCCTTATTTAATTCTGTCACCATCTTGGTTAATACAGGCTCACCGCTCACGTGCATTCATCGCTGATCTCTCCCTTAGAAAAAACATTAGTTATAATTTATGTAGATTCGAGCCTTTTTTTTGCATAGCATTGATTGAAATATCATAAAAATAAATTTGGAAAAATTATTTTATGAAGGGGGTACTCCGTACTCTACCGATCTCATTTATGATTGAAAATTTTCTCTACCATCTATTAAATGATTGTCTATTTCCAATGTCTTCATTATTTTAATAATTATTTTGATGCACAAGTGTTAGTTCTGATCGTGACACGTTTTTTGCTAATTATTTTCGTTTGCATTTCTTTAGATAATGCTTGGCCATGTTGCCGATATACCGATGAAGTACTTAAAGAATAAAAAAAAAAAGCAAATAACAAAAAAATAAATTCATTAATATAATTTTTTTCATTTATTATATTGCCAATATAATCGATGAAGCTCCATTTATGCAAGCAATAAAACTCAAAACATTACTTTATAATTTGTGATTGGTTGGTATTTTAATAATGCTTTGTTATCAGATATGAATTTGTCGTGCATCATTTGAGTTTATTCTTGTTGTAGTAGGTTGTATAATTGGAAATTATTGTGCTTTTTGGTTTTTAACTAAGGTTAGTGTACAAGTTTAAATGAAAATTTTACTTCATTATAATATGTCTATATGATTGTGGATGACACCTAGTCCCCAGGCCCGTCCAAGAGCTATTTGTTCGCTGATGCCTTGTGTATGACTAGATACAGCCTATGGTGAAATCCTGACCGTTGATAAAAGATTTATCAAGTGAAAAATAATTAGTCTTCACGCTCTGAAGTCAGGCGTGAGAAACACGATCCTGACATCATGGCCCCACATCGTCAGATGGCATGTGATGTCTCACAATCGAGTTTCTATCTAGGAAGAGGAGTTTGTAACTATGGTTAGAGAGGAAAGAAAGGTCCCCCCAAATGTAGGGTTTGAGAGAATAGAGAAAACGAAGAGAGATAAACAGAAGCATGGATGGCATTGCTAGTTGCTATATAAAGATCTTTTGAAGGATATTAACAGATGTGATTATTATTTTAGAGCATAATCACTAATCAATCCTAAGGACCCATGTTGGAGAAGGAAAGAAAGATGAATTTAGACAGTGATTGAGAAAGGTTATCGTCTTTGTTCATTAAAGGGTCATTAAGTGATGGGTCAATGTCATGCTTTTAGAAAAAGCACTGCATTTTGCTTGCTATCATCTTTGTTACTCTGTCCAACTACTTTCTGTGTTGGAAACAATGTCTCTCAGGTGCTTCAGGACAGGAATGGCTGTCATATTCCGTTCCTTCCCCTCAGACCACCTTTCTTCTTTTCAACTGGATATACGTTTTTGACAAGCAAGAAGTATATTGTAAGTATTGTTAGGATTAGACGCCCTAATTCACCTGTAACGAACGATCAGAAAACAGAAAAAGAAAACACACAGAAAATAATGGACACCGAATTTTACGTGGAAACCCTAAAAAGGTATAAAACCACGAGCAGAGGAGAGAATCACTAATATCAAATTCGGTACAATGAGTTTTGCGACTCAAGCATCAATATATAGAGAAAACATAAAACTCTAATATTGATATATGGGCCCGACCCGGCCCACTAGAATTCGGGTCACACCAAATTATAACAAACTCCACATTGACACGAATTCCATATGAGAGATCCAAAGGGCTACTCGGCCCAACCCAAAGCGAATCCATAACACTGAACTCTGACAATCTCCACCTTCAACGAAATTCCGGTGCAAGGAAACAAATCTGCAAAACTCTATTAAAAAAACTCCTCTACCACAAAAGCCCCAGATGAGCCAACTTAGCATCCGATACCATTCAAGTTTAAGCCCCGCTTAAACTTGAGAGATTTACTTGAGAAGAAATCACATCTCCTCCTCCTTGGTATCACTGAACTATCAGGGTTGTCGCAACGAACTGCCTCTGAACATGTTGAAAACTCCACACAAGAATCGTTACCCTCAAACACATTCAATGCATAACCCACAGTTTCATCATATCGTCCCGGAGTTTTAACCTTCCGCATGGTTCTGCCTTTGACGATACCATTCTGACATGAAACTAAAACTGATGACTGAACATCTGTAATAGGCTGACTCGCCGGCTCTGATGTACCCTCAGATCCCAACCTGAACTTCACCTGAGAACCTGACTTCTTCGAGTCTTCTCAACCTTTCTCCTAGAAGGTGAATTCACAAACTTTACAGCCTTATTATCCATCACATTGACTGTGGAACTCGCGATCTTCGCATGCATCACATATAATGAGGAGTATTTTTCTCCTCTCGCCACAATCAATGAACCTCTGGTAAGCTTCCATTTTCCATCACGAAAGGTGTTGTCAAACCCTTCGTCGTTGAGCTTGCCAGTCGAGACCAAATTCTTGTGGATATCCGGGATGTGCTTCACACTTCTCAAAACCAAAGTGTTGCCGATGTTGGTCTCCAGACACACATCTCTCATACCAATGACTTTTGCAATGCCACCATTTCCCATCCTCACACTTCCAAAGTCACCCGAATTGTAAGATGTAAAGAAATCTCTCCGCGAAGTGGCATGTATTGAAGCGCCATTATCGATCACCCAACTCGTATCTTGGCAATCAGAATTTACAACATCCTCGTTGTACACACTAAAGGACTCCTCGGTGGCTGTGTCTGCCTCCTCGTCTGTGTCACCCTCTTCGAACATCTTTTCCTTTCCTTTGGCATTCAGATTCTCCCGAAGAAACTTGTGACAAAATCTCTTTATGTGTCCTTTTTTGCCACAATGATAACACTCAAAGTTGGCATGTTTTCCGGACTTCCTCTGATTTCGATTTATATTGCCCGGACCTTTACTTTGATTTCTGCCCATATTTTCAACACTCAGAGCTGAGTCTATCGATGTTTCACCAGAATCAATCTTACGAACTTCCTCAGCAAGAATACGATCCCTCACATCGGTAAATATCAGTTTAGCACTTCCAACTGAGTTAACTAACTGCTGCTCTCATAGGCTCCCAACTATTCGGTAAAGACGCTAACAAAATTAGGGCACGAACCTCATCCTCAAAATCAATATCCACAGATAACAATTGATTCACAATAATATTGAACTCATTCAGATACGCTGCGACAAAAGTACCATCAATCATCTTCAGATTAAAGAGTTTCTTCATAAGAAATACTTTATTATTCGCAGACGGTTTCTCGTACATATCAGACAGAGCCTTCATCAGACTCGCTGTAGTTTTCTCTTTTGCCACGTTGTGAGCAACGCTTTTGGCTAACGTCAATCGGACGACTCCCAAAACTTTTCTATCTAGGAGATTCCATTCAACGTCTTCCATCTTTTCTAGTTTTGCACTCAATGGAAGTTGAAGATCTTTCCCGTATAAATAATCCTCGATTTGCATTTTCCAGAATGCAAAATATGTCACATCGAATTTTTCAATACTGGGTACTGTGCTATCTTCACCTGCCATTGTTATCAATAATCAATGCCTAAAAACTGATATTTCCAGATCAATTATTCAACCCCAATAATCAATCTCTACAATATCAATAAATATGTCAAATAAATTATCTGAGCCCGCAGATATTGAACCAATAACCTTGTCCAAATATTTTCCCTAAGATATTTCCAAATATTGAAATTCAATCAAAATTCCAACTTAATCTCTCCACTTCGCCTTCATTGTTCACCCAATATCAGATCTCACCAACAGAATTCCACGGAACAGAAATTCCAAATACTCAATTTTCCAAATCTGACATATTTCCCTTTAATTAATCTCCAAAAAATAAAAGTCACTGTTCTGTTCTTCAAAGGACCAGAACCAATCCAATCCGTGGCGGAGGCCACGCAATCGGAGCAAGCTGGCGGCTTCTCCTCTGTATTTCGCGGCGAGCAGAACAGAACAAACGAAAAACGTTTTCGCGGCGAGAGGCGCTCTTCTGTTCTCCTTGTGTTCTTCGCGGCGATCAGCGCTGCGTGCTGCGTTCTCTGCGCGGATGGCGAACGGCGGCTAGGGCACGCGTTTTTGCTTCGCGTGGGTGCGGCTCGGGTCTACGTCGGGCTGTGTTCTCCTAGCGTCGGCGGTTCGACGGGTCTCTGTTCGTTGCCGCGGCTCGGGCACTCCTCTCTCCCTCTATTCTTCGATTTCTCTGCTTCGGGCGAAGAAGATGAACCAGGGAGAAGCTTCTCTCTGTTCTGGTCGAGCAGAACACAACAAAAAGACAAAAAAGTTTTTTCCTTTTCCCCCTTTTTTTTTTTTATTTCTCAATTTCCACCTTTCTTCCGGGAAAAACAGAAAATAACAATCCTTTTTTTTTATTTTTCCTTTTGTTTTGATTCTTCACGACTGATCACCAGTAAACAAAACAAACACTTTTCTTTTTCCTTCAAAGTAACAATTTCACTTACCGAAATTACAAACCTGAAATCGATCGATACCCTTCAAATAATCAAACCCTAATTTTCGAAAACTACTTCAAGCTGAAGCTCTGATACCAGTTATTAGGATTAGACGCCCTAATCCACCTGTAACGAACGATCAGAAAACAGGAAAAGAAAACACACAGAAAATAATAGACACCGAATTTTACGTGGAAACCCTAAAAAGAGAAAAAACCAAAGGACAGAGGAGAGAATCACTAATATCAAATTCGGTACAATGAGTTTTCCGACTCAAGCATCAATATATAGAGAAAACATAAAACCTTAATATTGATATACGGGCCCGACCTGGCACACTAGAATTCGGGTTACACCAAATTCTAACAAGTATACAAAAGTTCCAAGGACGTGTCTTAGGAGTATGAGCTTGCCGACCTACTACTTAGAAACTCAACAGCCTCAAAATCTTAGGGAAGAAAAGGTATTCTAATTGCTACATGATCAACGGTTGCACAGTGAAGCAACCACATCGTTGCAAGAGCCAACTCGAATCATGACAACTGAGTCACTTAATCAACGTGAGGGCAAATAGTCGCGATACAAACACCCTAGCATTCATGTCCTTCCAGTGGAAAGAAACAGGCACAACAAAGACAACTCTATTTATATAGTTGGAGTGACATCCCACCCTGACCAACTTACTATAATATTACTTAAGAATGTTTATCTCACTTTTGATTTGATCTCCTATCTTCATGTTACTTCTAGAAAATTAATCTTGTCAACAAAATTGCAAAGACGTTGGAGTTGAGAAGAGGAATAGAGGAATGATAAATATGGGAAGCACCAGAATCAGTGAATTCCTCTTTTGCTAGGGAACATGAATCCTTCTGATGAAATTTTAAATCGCCTATTCTGCTATCTGCATCATATAAGATTATCTTACATACTACACTAGAACAATATCTCTTATCACTGTTTCTTTGATGTAGTTTTCCTAATAAACAATATCGAGTTTCTTCATTCGGTTCATGAAATGGGTTTTCCCCATTTATGCAGGGAAGAGGCCAACTTTTTACTATATCCATGTTCTTTTTGTTACAGATTATAATTTTTGTTGATAATCTTGATAAATTAGTAGCAATTTTTTTGCTTATGATATTATGCACTCTCTCTTATCAGCCTATCAGGGTATTATGATTTCTTATCATATTTTGGAATAATAAATCTTGGTGTGCTTATTCTGCTGCCGATATTTAAACTAGAAGATGTAAAAGTTGGAAATTGCTATAATATGAGCTGATGATGAAGACACTTTCCTAACATATTTGCCTGCCCTACAGGATCAAGAACATCGGCTGGTGGAAAACCTCTCCATTGGACTTCATGTCTCAAAATAGCAGAAGACTTGGCTAGTGGCTTACTTTATATCCATCAGAACAATGGCTTATCACATGGAAACTTAAAATCCTCTAACGTCTTGTTAGGAACAGATTTCGAATCCTGCCTCACAGATTACGGCCTAACTCCGTTCCGAAATCCCGACTCGGTGGAAGAACAAAGCGCAACATCTCTCTTCTACAAAGCACCCGAATGCCGAGACATTCGAAAGCCATCGACTCAACAGGCTGACGTCTACAGCTTTGGAGTCCTGCTTTTGGAGCTTTTAACGGGAAAAACGCCTTTCCAAGACCTCGTCCAAGAACACGGCTCGGATATCCCTACGTGGGTAAGGTCCGTTCGAGAAGAAGAAACTGAGTTCGGGGACGACCCAGCATCCGGAAATGAGGCATCCGAGGAGAAACTGCAGGCGCTCTTGAACATTGCCATGGCTTGTGTGGTGGTTGCGCCAGAAAATCGGCCGACGATGAGGGAGGTTTTAAAGATGATAAGAGATGCAAGAGGAGAAGCTCAAGTGTCATCCAACAGCAGTGATCATTCTCCTGGAAGATGGTCAGACGCTGTTCAGAGTCATCCAAGAAAGGAGCATTTAAGCATTTGATCATCTTTTTTACTCTTTTTTTTTCATGGGATTTGAATTTTTGATTCTTTACTTGATCATTGTGGAGGCTGTAAAGTGTTTTTTTTTTTTTTTTTTTTTTTCAGTAATTCAAAGTTTTAATTATGTAAGGTTTTTTTTCAGTAAATGATTGTGTTACTTAACAAATGAATGAAACAATATTACATTTAGGTCAAAGTGTTTGAATATTTGTAATGTATGATGATTAATGTACCAATTAGAATGTTCAAGTCACGTTACACTTGTGAAAACATCTTTGAAACATACCAAAACTGAACTAGGAATACTACAATCTTACCATTTGCAAAAATATGGTCAATCATCAAACTGCTCTTGCGTTGATGCTCCTACATTTTGAGGATAGAATGGAAGAAAAAGCTGAGGAACATAACCCTCTCGTCTAAGTTCGAGAACAAGGCCGTCAAGAACTGATTTAATCCGGGCAGCCGCTGGATGACTTCCATCGGCCGCAACAAACATATGTGTGATGTTATTGACGTCAATCCAACTGTAACCCGGGACTTTCTGAACTCCTCTTTCTTTCATCTTACTCCTTACCTTCAGCACACTCCTCCACTTTCCAGAATCAGCTAGTGTGTTGGCAAGCAAAACATAGTAGCCTGAATTTTGAGGGTCTAACTCAAAAAGGTGTCTTGCAGGCCAATTCAGCGAGCTCAGCATTGCCATGTACACGGCAAGGCTCCGAGCAACGTTCCCCAAACACCTGCATCGGGAAGGAATGGCATTGACTTCACTGTTTCGACAGCCTCGTTCAATCTGTTGGCACGACCAAATAGATCGACAATGCAGGCATAGTGCTCCATCCGAGCTGGGATTTTGTATTTTTCGGTCATACATTGATAGTAGTGGATTCCTTCATCGACCAGGCCGGAATGGGCACAAGCAGAGATTATTCCGAGAAAAGTGATGTGATCGGGCTGGATTCCTTGTTCCAACATTTTATGGAACAAATTCAGAGATTCTTCGACCTGGCCATGGCTGCCGTAGGCAGTGATTATACTGTTCCAAGAGACCTCATTTTTCTCTTGCATGAAGTCGAACACACCCCTTGCTAAGCTCAAGTTTCCACACTTGGCATACATGTCGATCAGAGCACTCTCAGTGAAAATATCAGAAGCAAATGAAACTCTAGAGATGAAGCCATGTATTTCCTTTCCGTGTCGGAGAGACGGTAAATTCGCACAAGCAGAGAGCGCACTCGATATACTCACGCTATCATACTGGGCGCAGCCCGTAACGCCCATCTGACGGAAAAAATGAAGAGCCTCATCTGGTTTACCATTCTGAGAACAACTCGAGATCATAGAGTTCCAACAAATAGCATCCTTTCTTGACATTTTGTCGAAAACTTGACAGGGCAAGATCCAATCTTCCACATTTTGCATACATGTCAAGAACAGCACATCCCACATGGAAGTTATCATCAATCCCGCTCTTAAGGATGCTTCCGTGCAATTCTTTTCCCAAATTCAAAACAGCCAAACTGGCACAAGCTGGCAAAACGCTTGACACCATCACAGGATTCGGCTTCATTTTCTGTCGAAGAAACCACCTGAATATCTCAAGAGCTTCTGTATTCCTACCATTAAGAGTATAGCCTGAAATCATAGCGGTGCAAACGACAACATCCCCGGAATAGTCTTCGCTGAAAATCTTTTGTGCCATCTCTACGTCCCAGCACTTACAAAATACATCAATTAGAGCACTTTTCAAGAAGAGATCCAAAGGCACATCACCTCTTAACATATAACAATAAATTTCCTTACCATGTTTAAGACTTGAGAACTCAGCAATGCATGGAAGAAAACTAGCAAAAGTCACCCCGTCCGGTTTAATACCACTCAATATCATCCCACGGAACAAATTCTCAGCTTCAGCCATCAAACCATTCTTTACATACCCAGAAATAAATGCATTCCAACTCACTACGTCTGTTTGGGGCATTATGTCGAACAACTTGCGTCCCTCCGATAAGCGTTGGCATTTTAAATACATAACCAACATGGTGTTTGATACTTCGGAAACCAACTCCATCCCACAACGGATGAGAAGCCCATGAAGCTGAGAACCAAAATCAACCATTGCTTCAATGCCACAACCAGTCAATATACAAGTATAAGTTACCGAATTCGGCTTAGTTTCGCTGCATCTCATTTCCGAAAACTTTGTCATGGCCTTCCTAGAATCTCCATTTTTAACATACCCGTCAAGCATAACATTCCATAGAACACAATCTCTATCAGGAATGCTGTCAAAGAGACACTGCGCATCATCCAGATGACCATTGTCGGCATAAAGTTTAATCAGAGAACTTCCCAAAAATACATCCACTTCTTGACCCATTGAATTAACAGTTTGATGAACCATCTTACCCAAACTCAGATGATTCAAACTACAACAAGCCTTAACAACACAAGGAAATGTATACTTGTCTGGAGAAACCCCCGAACCCAACATCTTAAAGTAAAACAATAAGACGAAATGAAATAAACCCATTTTCGCATACCCTCTAAGCATCCAATTCCAATGACTCGTATGCCGCACTGGAAGATCATAAAACACATTCTTGGCATCCATAATGCGACCACAAAGCACGTACATGCTCAGAATCTTTCCACCTAAAAAACTGTTGGCGTTCAGTCCAGTAGCGACGATCTGAGCATGAGTTTGTCGACCTTGTTGAAGTAGAGAAGCGTCGGAAACGTCTTGCAAGATCATAGCCAACTGATTTACTAAAGTGTCTGTCGTCAATTTGCAGTATGTATCCGTGAAGTAAGAACATTTTGGGCGTGAAATAGATGACATGGGTTTGCAGATATAGCCAAGAAATCCATGATACATGTTCTTCTTCACCAGATAGAAGCATCTGGTTTTTACATGCTAGGGAAAGGCTTCTGAAAATTTCCCTCTGCCTGTCAAGCAATAACATCATTAATTAAATGAAGTTTAAGTTTATACTAAATACCAAGAAACAAAATTTATCTCTAACGAAACATCTTACCATGAGAAAACCTACTCCACAATGGAGCAAACCAACAATAGTCATTTGTTGTACAATGTAAATTAATATAAACTAAAAACGAAACAACTGACGATATATCAGGAGGGATTGTCAGAGGAAAGATAGAAATCAAATGTCTGATCATAGTCAGACAACTTTTTGGCTTGATGCGCAGTTTTGGTAAGTTAAGGATGATCCGACGACAAGATATTTCCTCTCAAAAGCAGCACGTTCATCAATTTGAATATAATCTTGTAAAGTATACCTCTAATTTTATTATTGAGTAAAATGCAATTTGGCCCCTACAACTAGGTGAAATAGACAATTTACACCGTAAACTTGAGTAAAATGCAATTTGGACCCTACAACTAGATGAAATGAGCAATTTACACCGTAAACTTGAATAATAGGCAAGAACAACCTTAATGTATTGATAATGGGCAATATGACCCATACCGTCATATTTTCCATCAAAAAGTAATATTTTTTCATTTGTTTATTTTTTTTCCCGAGATACTCCTCCTGAACCGAACCGAACCGGACTGGTTCGACTAATTGCACTTTGGATTTTTTTTTTAATTCTATTCATCTGTTTTCTCTTTTCTGAAAAATAGGATTTAAAAAAATAAATAAATAAGAGTGGAATTAGCTGAACCGGTCTGGTTCGGTTCGGTCCAGTGAGGGGCATTTCGGAAAAAAAAATGAATAAGTGAAAAAATATTATTTTTTGATAGAAAATATGACGGTAGGGACCATATTGCCCATTATCAATACAGTAAGGTTGTTCTTGCCTATTATTCAAGTTTAAGGTGTAAATTGTCCATTTCACCTAGTTGTAGGGGCCAAATTGCACGGTGTAAATTGTCTATTTCACCTAGTTGTAGGGGCCAAATTGCACTTTACCCTTTATTATTTTATTCTTATTTTTTGACGATATAGTTAATGGAGTAAATGAAAAATAATTGAAATAATTTATTATTAAAAGATAAAATTATAAATAATTAAATATGTCATTAATTACATCCAATTAATGCGTAATGCATTATGAGATAACAGAGTATAAATGAGTAATGTTACGTTTTTTATCAGAAGGTATCGTGATAATTGTCACGATAAAATGTTCATATTATCATGAAAATTTAACAACTTACTAGGATGATCCAATATTTGAGAGTTTATTATCAAATAAATACATAATGTTGAAAAATGATATTTAAAAAACCAACACAAACTAAGGCCAAACTAGAATCCTTCCTTTTTCCCGCACAATTGATCGAATTCGGAGAGCTAATACCTCGTAGACCACTAAGATCGAGTAGCTAAATCGTCTAGATATCAGGTGAATTGATCTCTTTCCAAATGCTCTAGAATGATCATAAGAAATATGAAGTTTTGCTTTAGGCTGCGACAATTTTTGGTTGCGGTTATAGAGTCAAATCAATATGTTCTAAGAATAACAATATCATCTACCATATTTCGAGAGTTATACTAAGCCAAATAGCTCATTCATGACAAAGCTTCGATTGGCTTACAACTAATCTCGAGTCGGTACGAAAGAACAAACAAAAGTCACAAAAGAACAACAAATTCTACCTAATTGTGGCAAATTTGTTGGTACCATGTCTTGCCCAGTGAGTCCTTAAATCAATCGAATTCGCAAAATTATAACCTTCAGATGCGAGTTTCTCCAACACCTTCTTGAATGTGCCCTGGCTCATTTTCCTGCCAGCAATCCTTGCTCCCGGCCGCTTGGTGTTCATCGGGAGAGGATGCATAGACATATTTGGGGTGCAACAAGCTGATTGCCAGCCCCCATAGCCCCACCGGTAACATTGCTGAGCCGTTCCGGTGCAAGAGCAGGTTGGAACAGGGATATCCGAAAGGTCCAAATCGATCCCGTTTATCACCAATTCTATGCACTTCTTAGCCGGTTTAATGCGTTGAACGATTGGAGAGTTCTCCTTCGACGTCTTAGCCTTTTTAGCTTTCAGGAGTTTTGGTGAACGTTTTCTACCGCCCCTTTTCGACGGAGTTTGTTCAACATCTCTTCCGACCATATCATCCTGCAATGCTTGAGATGGTAGACTCTGCAGAGGATGAGCAATAGGATTTTGCAGAAGGAATCCATTGTTGGAGTTGAGAAATTTCTCTCCATGGTTTATCCAACCATCCCTCTGATGGTTCATATGGACTGGTGCTACTGGAATTATGGAGTCTCGACCCGGAAAACCTCCATGAGAGGAGCTGAAAAAGACAAGAGGATCGCACCCGGGGAGATAATGCTTTGAATCGCGATCTGCCATGGTCGACATGAGCTGAAGTCCAAGATGGCCCTTGAATGACGGCTCGTAGTAACCCCAATTCCGCATATTTAGCCCATCATCATCCATGTATGACTACAAATATTTGCTTCCACCTTTTGAATCGAAGATTGAGATCAGAGCAATGAAAAGAACTGAAATTTCAGTTAAGAGATGAGCAATCCAACTAATTTTATGTAGTGAAGATTGGCTCTGCAGATCAAAATGAACATCATTCAAACTGCAGACCTTCATTATCTTGGCCAAAAAAAGAAACACAACTATATCAACAAATAAAACAAAAGAGATTGATCTTATCTGGGTAGCAT
The DNA here is from genome assembly GCA_022432975.1 of Begonia masoniana. Classification (NCBI taxonomy): domain Eukaryota; kingdom Viridiplantae; phylum Streptophyta; class Magnoliopsida; order Cucurbitales; family Begoniaceae; genus Begonia; species Begonia masoniana. The sequence goes on from CM039515.1 coordinate 34,311,573, forward strand.
TTCTTCGACTTCTGGAGATCGAAATTTACGAAGTAACCCCGACAACAGGAAGATTCAAATTTAGCGCTATTTCCGAATCAACAAGACGAAACTCATCAAGCCAGGTCAATTCAAAGCAAGAAAACACAGATCGAACTAAAATGGCAGATTCCCAATTCGAATATGCATCTTTGCTTAACAGAGCAGCGACCCTTATCTCAAAATCTCTGTAATAATAAGAACATTCGTATGTGGAATCTAACGAACATTATCCAAACATGTAAACCACAAAATTAGTACGAGGACCCATATATTCAAAGTTAGAGAGAGAGAGAGAGACGAAGAGAGAGAAAACTTACTAGGATGGGTACGGACGGCGCTTGAGGTTTTGCCCAGAGAGGCAGAGAGAGGAGAGAGGAGAGAGGAGAGAGGAGAGAGCAAGCGAAGAAGGAGAGGAGAGAGGAAGTCGAAGAAAGGGAGAGAGGAAGAGGATTATTCCTTCCCGTCACTTTAACGGTAAATAGAATAACATTCCTTTCGATATTATTTATATTTTTTAGAGTTTTATTAATTATTTCATTTAATTAATATAAAAATCATTTTTTAATCTATAATATTTAAGAAGTCATGAAATTTTGTAGTTTTTTTGGCCAAACCTATGGAATCAATCTAATTAGCTTAGTAGCATGACACTTAATATGTTAATTTAGTGCTAAAGGCTTCAATTATTTACCACAAAGCAACAAAATAAATTACGATATTAAAAATTTTGTTAAATTTGTCACATAGTTAGCTAGTGCCTTTGTATTTCTCTTGAGTGCCTGAAGCCACCTCCTAGTAGATCTTGAAACTATAATTATGCTTGTGCATTGGCTACCTGTGTGAATGCATAGCAGATTGTCGTCGAAGAAACGCCTTTTTTATGGTGAAAAGGATCGCACAACAATTGCAAGGAGCTAGATCAAGCGAGAGTCCCTCCTAATTTTCATTCACGATTCTTCTTCATGGATTCGGCTACAATGTTGAATCTACCAAAGGAACTTCACTTAGATGAACTTGAACCCAATTTTGAATCATGCTTCAAATTCAAACTCATAATAGTTTTCCTTAAATGTAAAACCAAAGGCATCTATGATCGACATATTCAAGCTTTCTAAAACTTGAACTTCATTCGTACAAAATGCTCAAAGGTTGACAAGCCAATAAATGCTTGATGGTTTTTCAAATAGGAGAAACTAAAGGAAAAAAAAAAGGACAACAATTGTGGATCGAAACAAAAGAGTTATGTGATTCGAGTTCTATTTATTAGCTAATGTCTCATTAATGTTCAATTACAATTATAGTTCAGTTCCTATAGTCTAGTTACTTTTCAAGTGTAATGTCATCATTGCATTTCTTTGTTTTTTGGTCAATACATGTAAAAAAGTCTCTCTGGGAAATATACAACTTACAACAGTTATCATTGAATCTTCATTTCTCTCTTGCTGCCGATTTCCTCCTTCATCTTCCTCGTCTTGCTCTTCTTCAATTGTATCAACCATCTTAACTTGGTATCAGAGCCAGTGATGGCATCCTCGAGTTATGTTCCCTCCTCTCCCACCCTCACTACTTCTAATCTTCCTTCTCTCCCTCCCCTACCCTCTCATAACCAAACACTCAGAGTGAAATTAAATACCTCAAATTATCTTGTGTGGAAGACTCAGCTCCTTCACGTTGCCATTGCGAACGGCATCCAACATCTTCTGGACAGTTCTCCGACTCCACCTCCCCAATTTCTGGATGCTCTCTCCTCTCAGACAAATCTGGAGTTCTCTGTATGGCAACGCTATAACAGTCTTCTTATGAGCTGGATTTTTGCTTCTCTATCGGAGGATCTTCTTCCCCAAATGATAACCTTCTCCACCACCAGCAAAGTTTGAGTTGAGTTTTCTTACTGGAGATGAAAAGTAAAATAACGAAGAAGATGAAGGAGAAAAACAAGGGCGGCAGCAGAGAGATATTTGAAACCTATTCTGTGTTTCTTCTTAATGAGCCCTAAGGCTTTCATACACGTCTTGTGAGGCTCATAATGAGCATTGGAAAAAGAGAAGAGTAACTCTAACTAAACCAGAGTAAATAAGTAACTACAATGTACAAACATCCTTTAACATCCCCCCTCAAGAGCAAGGGTGAAGGCCGAAGATCTTGACGAGAAAATTGGAGAACGCCGACGGGGGAAGAGGTTTGGTAAGAGCATCGGCAAGTTGGTGTTCGGAAGGAGTAAATTTGACGAGTAAAGTCTTGTTGAGGACTTTTTCCCGAACAAAGTGAAAATCAATCTCGATGTGCTTGGACTTGGAGTGGAGCACAGGATTGGAGGCCAAATACGTTGCACTAAGGTTGTCGCAGAGAATGAGAGGCCCGCGGTGGACATAAGGCCTAATTCCTGTAATAGAGACTGAAGCCATAGAACTTCGGCCGTGCCGTTAGCGACACTGCGATACTCAGATTCGGTGCTGGACCGAGAAACGACTTCTTGTTTGGCAGAGGACCAAGAGATAAGGTTAGAACCCAAGAAAATACAGTAGCCACTGGTACTCTTACGATCGTCCGGGCAAGAAGCCCAATCGGCATCTGTATAGCATGTCAGATTGCAACTCGAAGAGGGCGTAAAAGAGATACCCAAGGAGGGAGTACCTTGAAGATATCGGAGAATCCGTTTGACCGCTTGCCAATGAACATCAGATGGGGCGTGCATAAATTGGAAAACTTTATTGACAGCAAAGGCAATATCAGGTCGAGTAAGACAACAATATTGTAGAGCACCGACAATGCTGCGGTAAAGAGAACCATCACTGAGGGGAGTACCCGAGTGTATAGAAAGAATAGGTCCAGCAACCATGGGGGTGGGAACAGGTTTACAAGCACCCATGTTAGTCCTGTGAAGTATCTCAGAAATGTACCTTGACTGGGAGAATTGCATACCACCAGAGTTGTGAGTTACCGAAATCCCAAGAAAATGAGAGAGAGGGCCAAGGTCTCGAATTTTAAATTGAGACCGTAAATAACTGAGAAGTTGATCAAGTAGAGGTGCGGAATTTCCAGTAAGAATAATGTCGTCAACATATACCAGCATAATAATGACTGAGGAGGACTGACGACGAATAAAAAGTGATGTATCTGACTTGGAGACCGAGAAGCCCCAAGCGAGTAAAGCAGTGTACAATTTTGTGTACCAGGCACGAGGAGATTGCTTGAGGCCATACAAGGCTTTACGGAGACGACATATAGCAGAGGGATGAGAGGGACTGACAAAACCCGGGGGTTGCTGCATAAAAACGGTCTCAGTTAGATCACCATGGAGAAAGGCATTACTGACATCGAGTTGGCGGATGATCCAGCCGAAGGAGATGGCCACAGAGAGAGTAGTGCGAACTGATGCTGGTTTGACAACTGGACTGAAAGTTTCGTCGTAGTCAAGACCCTCTGTCTGATCATACCCCTTTGCCACTAAGCGGGCTTTATACCGATTGATGGAGCCATTGGGATTCAGTTTAGTTTTGAATACCCACTTACAACCAATTATTTTGGCGCCGGTTGGAGGGGTGGTCAACGTCCAGGTATTAGTGGCATGGAGAGCTGAGATTTCTTCTCGCATAGCAGCTAACCAATGAGGGTGTTTGGAGGCTTGGAGAAAGGTTTTAGGTTCAAAAGGATATTCAGCGGAAAAGGCTTTGGGTTTAACAATACCATCTTTCGCTCGGGTTCGCATAGGATGAAGATTGGTGACAAGAGGAGTAGGTAGCGGGGGAGGAAGGCCGGGAGAGATAGAGATGGGTAGATGGTCATGTGAGGTAGAAGAGGGTGAGGTGAGAGGCAGAGCAGGTGCTGGAGTGGGGGAAGGTAGGGAAACGGGATTGGGTGGGTGGACAAGAGTCATGGGAAGATTAGGTAGAGGTGGTAAGGGAGGGGAGGTAATTGGAAAGACAAAAGGAGACGTCGGAGGGACAGATGTGGACATGGAAGAGAAGGGAAAACTAGATTCATCAAAGTTGACATGCCGAGAGATAAAGATTTTATTTGACTGAGGATCGAGACAAAGATAGCCTTTGTGATGAGAACTGGGACCTAAAAAGACACAAGGAAGAGAACGGGGTTGTAATTTATGTTTGTTGAAAGGACGAAGAAAAGGAAAACATAAGCAACCAAAGACCCGAAGGGACGAGTAATCGGGACAAGAGTGAAACAAGCATTCGAATGGAGATTTGTTTTGAAGTAAAGGAGTCGGTAACAAGTTGATGAGGAAGGTGGCAGTGGCAAAAGCGTAGGGCCAAAACCGATGAGGGACGGATGAGTGGAAAAGGAGAGCGAGATGGGTTTCTACAACATGACGATTTTTACGTTCGACTCGACCGTTTTGATTTGGAGTGTATGGACAGGAGATACGGTGATGAATGCCAAGAGAGTGAAAGAGAGGGGAGAGGGATTGGAACTCGCCACCCCAGTCGGATTGAACTACCTTGATGGGTAAACCAAATTGAGTAAGGACGAACTTGTGAAATTGAACGAATGTCGTGTGAACGTCACTTTTTAATTTTAGAGGGAAAAACCAAGTGAAACGAGTACAATCATCCACAAATAATAGAAAATAACGAGCACCTGTGATGGAATGGATAGGAGATGGACCCCAAACATCCGTATGGACAATGTCAAAAGGGAAGCTTGCACGTGAATTAGAAATTGGAAAAGGAAGACGATGAAATTTACTCATTTGACAACTAGTACAAAAGTTTGGCATTTCACTTTTTACAAAAGGAACATTACAAAATCCTAACACTTGCTTTAAAGTAAATTGAGACGGATGACCCAAGCGAGAATGCCAAATGTGAGAGGAACAGAGAGATGAGCTCGGCATGGTGGCGGACAGGGAGCGAGGTGGAGACAGGGAGTGAAACTGATACAGACCGTCAGTGAGGGATCCTTGAAGGAGGATTTGATGAGAGGTCCAATCCTTGACAAAAAAAGAGTGAGGATGAAATTCAACAAAGACCGAATTTTCCCGGCATAATTGACTAACGCTTAATAGATTATGAGAGAACAAAGGTGTGTGACAGACAGTGTGTAAATGGAGAGAACGACCAGAGGTAGGAATAAGCACAGAACCAGTTTGAAGAATGGTAGAGGGCTTACCATCGGCTTGGACGACGTGGTTGTTGCCGGAGTAGGGTTGAGGTTGATGAAGGATGTCTGAATGGGGAGTAAAATGATGTGTAGCCCCTGAATCGAGGACCCAAGGATCGGCAGAAACCGGCGTCGGAAGAATTCCGGTAGAAGAGATGTGGGGAAGGGAGAAGGGGGCAGGGGAAGGGTAGCTGGCTGGAAAAACTGGAGAGCTGAAGGAGGGAGAGGGGGAAGCAGAGTATGGCTGGGCTGGAAACTGATGAGGATGAGTGGGAGTGGGCTCGGTGGAAAACGAGTAGGGTTGGGTGTGGGTATAAAAAACTTGGGCGGGCGGGTTGTGAGAATGGGCTGGGTTTGGTGGGTTGGGTTGGTAGTTTGGGTTTAGGCGATGGTAACAGGCTAAAGCGGAGTGGCCCAGCCGATTACAAATTTGGCACCTGGGCTTGTGGTTGGACCGGGTATGGCGCCCAACATGTTGACCCGTGGGATGAAACCCAATACCAGAGGTAGGTGGACGGTTCTAGAAGGTAGGGCATGGAGCCAGTGGAGGCCGAGGAACCCATCCCGGCCGAGAGGGGCGATAGATGGCGGCCTGAGCTTGGAGTTGTGTTGGGAAGTGAAGGGAGCCGACGGAGTTTTGCTTCTCAAGGCGGACGTCATAGCTATGAAGAAGACTGTAGATATCCTCTAATGACGGTTGATCAGAGCGAGATGTAATGGCAGTGACAAAGGGATTGTAGTCACTGCCGAGTCCCCCCAAAAAATATAGGACCTGATCATCATAGGATACTGACTGTCCAACTGCGGCCAGGGTATTACAGAGAGAGGTGAGCTTTTGAATGTATTGAGAAACAGAGAGCCCATCCTTCGAAATCGAATGAAGTTGACTACGCAGGTCAGAAATGCGCGCTAAAGAGGAGGAAGAAAACCTGCGAGCAAGCGCGGCCCACATTTTACCAGCGGTAGTGAAGGAAACGATTAGGGGCAGTAGTTCTTCGGACAACGAGGAGAAAATCCAGCTCATTAGAAGACGATTGTAGCGTTGCCAGAGGTGGTATTCTGGATTTTCCTGAGAGGTAAGGTTGTCTAGAAATGGGGGAGGAGAGGGATAGCTGCCATTTAAAATCTTTTCTATTCCATTGGCGATGACGACATTGAGTAACTGAGCTTTCCAATAGATGTAATTTGTATTGTCCAGTTTAATCGTGAAAACTTGGTTGCCGGTGGGAAAGGGAGGCTGCCATGCTATGGCTCTGATACCAAGTTGAGTTTTCTTACTGGAGATGAAAAGTAAAATAACGAAGAAGATGAAGGAGAAAAACAATGGCGGCAGCAGAGAGATATTTGAAACCTATTCTGTGTTTCTTCTTAATGAGCCCTAAGGCTTTCATACACGTCTTGTGAGGCTCATAATGAGCATTGGAAAAAGAGAAGAGTAACTCTAACTAAACCAGAGTAAATAAGTAACTACAATGTACAAACATCCTTTAACAGTCTGGACAACCCTAGAAAGAATCTTTGCCTCCTCCTCCCTGGCAAGAATTACAGACCTGAAGAGTCGACTTCACTCCCTGTCTAAAGACAAACTCTCGGAGTCCAGTTATTTTCAAAAACTCACCTTAATATGCAACACCCTTGCAGCCATCGACGAACCTGTCTCACACCGAGAAAAAATAATATATTTTCTCAATGGCTTGGGCAGCGAATACAACTCGTTTGTAACAGCGATTGCCTCGATTACCAACCGAGCCAAGCAGCCCCCTATGGAAGAAATACAGAGCCTCCTTCAGAGCTTTGATTTTCGTCTGGAAAAGCAGAACTCTGTCATTTCACTGTCGCTCCCGACTCAGATGCAGGCAAACTTCACCTCTCAGCAACCTCCTCGTATACAATGGAGTCCTCGGCCGAACGCCCAAATGTGTTCCCCCTTCTCACCTGGATCTCATCCGAACGGGCTAGCTCACAACTACTCAGGCCCATGGCGCTCCCCTCGGCCCATGAATAATAACATGCCTCGTTGCCAGATATGCAACCGAATGGGTCACTCGGCCCTAAAGTGTTACTATTACCTCTACCCAAACTATCGCCCTCCTGCCCCAAGAGCCCACTATCTCTTTCCTCCAGCCCAAACCCATTTCACCAACCTCACATCTGAACTGGCCCATGTGCCCAACCCTTACCCCTATACTTCAGCCCACCCACTCTTTTCACCCGACCCAGCACAAACTCAAACCCATTACTCTTCTGCAAACCTCCCGAGCCATCTCAACACCTCCGACCTTCTCCCAACTCCGTCACTGTCTCCGTTGATCGCATCGTGAATTCTCAATTCCGGCGTGACCCACCATTTCTCACCGCAAACAAATACTCTCAGTCAACTTCAACCTCTTCTCGGTCCGTCCCAAGTAGCCACGGCTGACGGTAAATTGCTCCCTCTCTTTCTTTACGTTTCAGGCGCCCACTGTGTTTACAGAATGTCTATCACCCCACCCTATATCCCACAATCTGTTAAGTGTTTCCAAATTATGTCAAGATAATTCTGTTTTCGTTGAATTTCGCACTATCTTCTTCTTTGTTAAGGATTGGAACACTCACAATATTCTGCTTCGTGGCTCTCTCAGTGACGGTCTCTACCATCTTCCGTCGTCCAGTCCACTCTTGTCTCTTACTGCTCGGCTCAACCCCTCAGTATCTCCTCTGGACAGTTTTTGGCACCTCGATTGGGTCACCTCTCACCCACCATTTTGCAGCAAGTGTTAAAAATTTGTAATCTCAATTTTAAACTTTTTGTACCCCAAAATTGTACTCCTTGCCAAATGAGCAAGATTCATCAATTACCATTTCCAATTTCTCAATCTCATGCTCTATCACCTTTCGATCTGGATTATACTGATGTTTGAGGCCTTTCTCCAGTTAAATCTATTAATGGTGCTCGATATTTTGTATTATTTGTTGATGATTGTACTCGTTTCACCTGGTTGTTTATTCTAAAATTAAAAAGCGAAGTGTACAATACCTTTGTGAATTTCCATACCTTTGTTCACACCCAGTTTGGTGTTAAAATCAAATCTATCCAAACGGATTGGGGTGGAGAATTTCAATCCCTTACCCTGTTTTTAAATCTCTTGACATCCAGCATCGCGTCTTATGTTCGTATACTCCAAACCAAAATGGACAAGTTAAACGAAAAAATCGTCATGTTGTTGAAACTGGGCTCGCTCTACTTTTCAATTCTTCACTCCCTCAATATTTCTGGACTTATGCTTTCACAACGGCTGCTGTAACGCCCCGAATTTAAAATCTCCAATTTGATTTCCCCAATTTGAAACCCTAATTAGGAAACCCTAAAATTTTTCCCCCAAATCATTTTATCAAATTAAATTTGAGCGTTAAAATTTTATTCCATATTTTGAAATTTCTTTTAATAATTATTAAAATAGTAAATACGCGGAAGTTTAAAACAAAACAGAATTAATAATTCATAAAACTTTATGAAGTAATAAAATCCAACAAAAACTTATTCAAAGATTTCAATAGTAAAAACGTAAAATATCCTTGAAGAGTTTAATCATACAACTTTTAAATTTTCTTCTTTAAAACTTTTACTCCTCTGTATACTCATTTGCCTCTGAAGGGTTCTCGATCAGAGCCATTTCTTCCTCAGATAAAAATTCACCTACATCACAATTTACAAAACTGTGAGAAATAATCTCAGTAAGTGAGAATACGTGCAGTTGCAAAACATGTATTTTTACCGAATCCTGTTAACTGTTACATACTGGTTGGATCTTATTCCTGAACCATCTTTTAAGACTTGGCCATCATGGCTTCGTCATCTTTTACTTTTAATCAAGTGTTGCCACCTCTTTTACTTTTAGTCAGGTGTTTCCACCTCTTTTACTTTTAAGCACGTAGCTTTTCCGTCAATTCCATCATTTTCATACACATGCAAATATCCTACAAATTTTATCTTTTAAAATTATTCTATAACAATGTCTAAATATGAGTGCTCACATATCAAATGGTGTAATAAAACAATTTATACGAAAATAATCATAATTTATTGTGATGTAGGGCTGTAGCCAAAACATTGGAAAATTTGTACTTTCACTTACCTGAATTCCGAGCGAGTAGGGTTATCGGGATTTTCTCTAAATTTCCAATTAATTTCATGACTCGTAGGTCGGATATGATCGAATTAAATTGATTCGGTCAATTTTCAGAAATTTCTACCTAAATAAAATATCCAATATAAATTTCTCACTTTAATAAACCAATTTCATAAGAATTTAGGCAGAAATTTCTTACCGGTAAAATCGTAGATCGGCTCGGGTCGAATTTTGAGTCGGGTCAAAATTCGGGCCGGTTCGGGTTCGGTTTGGTTCGGATGAACAGTGCCCGGTTATGAACAGTGCCCGGTTTGGTTCGATTTTACTGTTCTGGTTCGGTTTGGGCTGAGTTGGGTTCGGGCTGACCGGTTCGGTTTGTGCTTAAATGAACCGGTTTGGTTCAATTTAAAAAAATAAAACTCTTTTTCTCTGTTCTTCTTCTTCGCAAAGGAGAACAGAGAAAGGGAGAGAGAGAGAGAGGACAGAGAGAGGGAGAGGGCCGAAGCAAGGGGGAGAGCGTGAGACCGAGAGAGAGGGAGGTCGGAGCTCGGAGTTCCGCCGGTCGATGACGGAGGGTGCTCGGCCGAGGAGATTTTCGCCGGAGAGGAGTTCGGCCGAGAGAGGGGTTTTTCGTCGGAGTTTGGGGAGGCGATTTCCGGCGAGGTAGGTATTTCCTTTGATTTTTGGTGTGAGTTTTCCCCCTTCCCGAGCTACCCAATTTATAGGGCAAGCTCGACCAATTCTTCATGTTTCTCCCTGTCGATTTTCAATTTCGTCGGCTAATTTTGTTCAAAATTTTTAGGCTGGAAGGAAATCTTTCCTTCCTTTGTCAAAAATTGATGCTGCACGTTTTTGATATGTTACAATCTACCCTCCTTAAAGAAATTTCGTCCTTGAAATTTAAAGAATTACATGAAAAGTTCAGGATAGATCTTTCTCATTTCTTCTTCTTTTTCCCAGGTTGCTTCCTCCATGTTTTTATTCTTCCATAAAACTCTTACAAGTGAAATCTTCTTATTCTGTAGATTTCTTTCTTCTGATTCCAGAATTTGTATTGGTCTCTCTTCGTAAGATAAGTTCGGGTTGAGCACAAATTCTTCCGCTCTCATTGGTAACACATGCGAGGGATCTGAGACATATTTCCGCAGCATCGATACATGAAACACGTTGTGTACATGCTTGAGTGACTCAGGCAAATTTAGTTTGTAAGCAACTTCTCCAATTCTTTTTGATATTTCATACGGGCCTATAAATTTTGGGCTCAACTTTCCTTTCTTCCCAAAACGCATCACACCTTTCATTGGCGAGACTTTTAAGAACACTTGATCTTTTACTGCAAACTCCAACTTTCTTCTTCTTCAATCAGCGTAGCTTTTCTGTCTACTCTGGGCCGTAAGAATTCTTTTTCTGATTAGGGCAACAATCTCCGCAGTCTGTCTCAAAATATCTGGCCCAACAAGTATGCCTTCACCTACTTCATCCCAATGCACTGGTGATCTGCACTTTCTACCGTATAAAGCTTCATAAGGCGTCATTCCAATTGAAGCCTGATAACTATTATTGTAGGCGAACTCCACCAATGGCAGATTTTTACTCCAATTTCCTTGGAAATCAATAGCACATGCCCGTAACATATCTTCTAAGGTTTGGATCGTCCTTTCTGATTGTCCATCTGTCTGAGGGTGAAAAGCTGTACTGAAATTCAATTGAGTTCCCATAGCTTTCTGCATACTCCTCCAAAATTTAGAGGTAAAGCGTGTATCACGATCAGACACGATAGAAATGGGTGTGCCATGAAGTCTGACAATCTCTTGAACATAGAGCCGAGCATACTGATCCATAGTATATGTAGTTCTTACAGGGAGAAAATGGGCCGACTTGGTCAATCGATCAACTATAACCCAAATAGAGTCGTGTCCCTTAACTGTCTTAGGAAGTCCTACCACAAAATCCATAGTGATATGCTCCCACTTCCACTGAGGCACCATGAGTGGTTGCAATGTACCAGCAGGTCGTTGATGTTCCGCTTTGACTTGCTGACAAGTGATACATTTCTCAACAAATTTAGCTACATCCACTTTCAATCCACGCCACCAATAATGTTATTTCAAATCTTGATACATTTTGGTTGCACCAGGATGTACCGAGTAAGGGGTTGAATGTGCTTCCTCCAATATTACTCTCTTTAATTCAGCATCATCTGGTATACACCATCTCTTTTTGAACTTGATTATACCATCATCCGACATAGAAAACTCTGAAACTTTTCCAGCCTCTAGTTCACATTTCACCTTGCAAAGAAATGCATCATATAGTTGTTTATCCTTGATTTGCTCAAGCAAACTTGGCTGTAGCGTCATAGCATATAGTCTTTCCAATAATCCAAACGGTATCACTTCGATATCAGATTTCCGCATCTCATCGTTAACTTTTCTGAAATCTGCCGCAACGATGAAACTTGTGACGATGCTATTCTACTCAATGCATCAGTTACAACATTAGCTTTGCCAGGATGGTAAATAATCTCGCAGTCATAATCTTTTACCAATTCTAACCATCTGCGTTGTCTCATATTTAGATCCTTCTGAGTTAGAAAGTACTTTAGACTTTTATGGTCGGTATAATTTCACACCTTTCTCCATAAAGATAATGCCTCCAAATCTTTAATGCATGAACCACTGCTGCAAGTTCTAAATCATGAGTTGGGTAGTTCTTCTCGTGTTCCTTCAACTGTCTCGAGGCATAAGCTACCACTTTTCCTTCCTGCATAAGAACACATCCCAGTCCATACTTTGAAGCATCACTATACACCACAAATTTTCCTGATCCAGATGGTATAGTAAGTATGGGTGCTGAGATCAGTCTCTTCTTTAGCTCCTGGAAGCTTCGTTCGCATTCTTCAGTCCATAAATATTTGGCACCTTTCTTGGTTAGCTTCGTAAGCGGGTTTGCTAAACTTGAGAATCCTTCTACGAATCTTCGATTATATCCCGCAAGACCAAGAAAACTCCTTATCTCAGCTGCGTTCTTTGGTTGAGGCCATTTACTAACAGCTTCTATCTTCACTGGATCAACTGCTACGCCATTCTTTGAAATAATATGGCCAAGGAAAGTGACATTCTCCATCCAAAATTCACACTTGGAGAATTTTGCATATAATTTCTCGTGCCTCAAAATTGATAAAACAATTCGCAGGTGCCTTTCATGATCTTCCTTACTCTTCGAATAAATGAGAATATCGTCGATGAAAACAATTACGAATTCATCTAAGAATTTCTTGAATATTCGATTCATTAAATCCATAAAAGCGGCCGGAGCATTACTCAATCCAAAAGGCATAACTCGAAACTCATAGTGGCCGTATCTTGTCCGAAATGCCGTCTTGGATACGTCATCATCTTTGATTCTTAGCTGATGGTAGCCGGATCTAAGATCTATTTTTGAAAAGACTCCAGCACCTTTTAATTGATCAAACAAGTCGTCAATTCTTGGAAGTGGGTACTTGTTCTTGATTGTGACTTTATTCAGTTCTCGATAATCAATACACATTCTCATAGATCCATCATTCTTCTACACGAATAATACAGGGGCTCCCCATGGCGAAAAGCTTGGTCGAATAAATCATTTTTCTAGCAATTCGTCTAGTTGAACTTTTAATTCCTTTAATTCAATTGGTGTCATTCTGTATGGAGCTTTAGAGATGGGTGTCGTTCCAGGTAGAATATCAATGCTGAATTCTACGTCTCTAGTTGGTGGCAAACTTGCTAAATCATCTGGAAAGACATCCGGATATTCACGAACTATCATCACTTTATCCAAGGTCATTGCTTCCTCGGTTTGAGTGCACACAACACTCGCCAAGAATGCAAAGCATCCGGAATCCAATAATCTTTGTGCTCGCAAAGATGATATAATGGGAATTCTAGAACTCTTTTTATCGCCATGGAATAAGAATGGTTCCGCTTCAGGCACTTGAAATCTTACGATCTTCTTGCGACAATCAATAGTTGCATAGTGTCTAGTTAGCCAATCCATGCCGAGAATTATGTCATAATCTTGCATGGCCAAAATAGCTAGATCTGCTTCCAATTCTCTATTTCCAATACGAACTTTGCATTCTCGAATAATAGAGTTGGCGGTCATTACTGCACCAGACGGTGTAGCTACTCCCAACTTATGTTCTAAAGGTTCTATTGCCATATTTAATTTCTTTGAATGAATAAGAGATATAAAAGAATGGGTTGCACCAGAATCAATTAATATAAAGGAAGGTACTTCAGAAATTAGAAGCACACCTGTTACTACATCTGCATTATTTTCAGCTTCTTCCTTGGTCATAGTGAAAACTCGAGCGGCTGCTACTGGTTGATTCTGGTGATTTTTGGGGCAATCCTTGATAAAATGTCCACGTTGACCACACTTAAAACAAGTATTGGCCTGAATGCGACACTCTCCTAGAATGTGGCTTTTTGCAGGAGGGACATAAAGGCACAATTGTCGTCATGGGTTCCCTCCTAACAACTTTAGAAGGTCCTCCAGCAAACTTAGAAGGTTCTCCAGCATGTCCATTGTTCATGGGTCGCTTGAATCCAATTGACTGTTGTTGTTGAACTTTATTTCGTACAGTATGAGTCGCATGACTATATCTCCTTCGAAATTCCTGGGCCTTGATGACATCCTTCTCTCCTTGCTCTGCAGATAATGCTTTCTCCACTACAAATGCAAACGAGGAGTTCTTGGAGGTTATGAGGCGGATGTCCTTGAGTATCTCTGCCCTCAATCCTTGGATGAATCTTTTTACCTTCATAGTCTCGTTACCAGCAATATGAGGGACATAGCGAGATAATTGCTCAAATTTGTGTAGATACTCCATTACGCTTCCGGTCTGCTTGAGAGCCATAAATTCTTCGGCCTTCGCGTCCATCATTGAGTCCGTAAAGTATTTCTCGCTAAATAACTCCTGAAATTTCTCCCAGGTCAAGGTAGCTACTGAATACATCGCCTTTACGGAATCCCACCAATAGCGTGCTTCCATTCGAAACATAGAAGACGCGCAATTGACTTTCTCTTCCTCCGAAATTTTGGCATGCTCAAAAATTTCAATTATGGTCCTTATCCAATTATCTGCTGCTGCCATATCTACCAAATTGCCATTAAAAATTGGAGGATCCAATTTTCGAAATCTATTAAAGTCAATGTCTACATGTTGAGGTCTATTAGGAATATGAGTTTGTGCATTAATTGCTTGAGTTGCTGCCGTAGCTGCTTGGGCTGCTGCATTAGCTGCTTGAGCTAGTTGCTCCATCATTTCCATCATTCGATCAAGAACTACATCCCTACCATTTCTATTTTCATTTCCTCTACGATTGGCCATAGTCTACATCACGGCGACTTTAATTTAAGAAAACTAACTTATGTACTATAAAATTATCTAATATATTTTTATCAAAATATAACTTTTAATACAAACTTACTTGATCGACAATCTTCCAGGTGCACATGAGCATACGACCAGTTTACAGAATCATTTTATAAACTCAGTTTCTCTGATACCAAATTGTAACGCCCCGAATTTAAAATCCCCAATTTGATTTCCCCAATTTGAAACCCTAATTAGGAAACCCTAAAATTTTTCCCCCAAATCATTTTATCAAATTAAATTTGAGCGTTAAAATTCTATTCCATATTTTGAAATTTCTTTTAATAATTATTAAAATAGTAAATACGTGGAAGTTTAAAACAAAACAGAATTAATAATTCATAAAACTTTATGAAGTAATAAAATCCAACAAAAACTTATTCAAAGATTTCAATAGTAAAAACGTAAAATATCCTTGAAGAGTTTAATCATACAACTTTTAAATTTTCTTCTTTAAAACTTTTACTCCTCTGTATACTCATTTGCCTCTGAAGGGTTCTCGATCAGAGCCATTTCTTCCTCAGATAAAAATTCACCTACATCACAATTTACAAAATGGTGAGAAATAATCTCAGTAAGTGAGAATACGTGCAGTTGCAAAACATGTATTTTTACCGAATCCTATTAACTGTTACATACTGGTTGGATCTTATTCCTGAACCATCTTTTAAGACTTGGCCATCATGGCTTCGTCATCTTTTACTTTTAATCAGGTGTTGCCACCTCTTTTACTTTTAGTCAGGTGTTTCCATCTCTTTTACTTTTAAGCACGTAGCTTTTTCGTCAATTCCATCATTTTCATACACATGCAAATATCCTACAAATTTTATCTTTTAAAATTATTCTATAACAATGTCTAAATATGAGTGCTCACATATCAAATCGTGTAATAAAACAATTTATATGAAAATAATCATAATTTATTGTGATGTAGGGCCGTAGCCAAAACATTGGAAAATTTGTACTTTCACTTACCTGAATTCCGAGCGAGTAGGGTTATCGGGATTTTCTCTGAATTTCCAATTAATTTCGTGACTCGTAGATCGGATATGATCGAATTAAATTGATTCGGTCAACTTTCAGAAATTTCTACCTAAATAAAATATCCAATATAAATTTCTCACTTTAATAAACCAATTTCATAAGAATTTAGGCAGAAATTTCTTACCGGCAAAATCGTAGATCGGCTCGGGTCGAATTTTGAGTCGGGTCAAAATTCGGGCCGGTTCGGGTTCGGTTTGGTTTGGATGAACAGTGCCCGGTTATGAACAGTGCCCGGTTTGGTTCGATTTTACTGTTCTGGTTCGGTTTGGGCTGAGTTGGGTTCGGGCTGACCGGTTTGGTTTGTGCTTAAATGAACCAGTTTGGTTCAATTTAAAAAAATAAAACTCTTCTTCTCTGTTATTCTTCTTCTTCGCAAAGGAGAACAGAGAAAGGGAGAGAGAGAGAGTACAGAGAGAGGGAGAGGGCCGAAGCAAGGGGGAGAGCGTGAGACCGAGAGAGAGGGAGGTCGGAGCTCGGAGTTCCGCCGGTCGATGACGGAGGGTGCTCGGCCGAGGAGATTTTCGCCGGAGAGGAGTTCGGCCGAGAGAGGGGTTTTTCGTCGGAGTTTGGGGAGGCGATTTCTGGCGAGGTAGGTATTTCCTTTGATTTTTGGTGTGAGTTTTCCCCCTTCCCGAGCTACCCAATTTATAAGGCAAGCTCGACCAATTCTTCACGTTTCTCCCTGTCGATTTTCAATTTCGTCAGCTAATTTTGTTCATAATTTTTAGGCTGGAAGGAAATCTTTCCTTCCTTTGTCAAAAATTGATGCTGCACGTTTTTTATATGTTACAGCTGCCAAACTGATCAACCTTCTTCCCACACCCGTCCTAAATCACAAGTCACCTTTCGAATGTCTATTTAACACACTTCTAGATTATTCCTTCTACGGGTCTTTGGCTGTCTCTGTTTTCCTCTCCTACATCCTTTCAATCAATACAAACTCCAACCTCGGTCCCTTCCGTGTGTTTTCTTAGGCTCCATCCCTCACCACAAAGGTTACCTTTGTCTCGATCCTACTTCCCACAAAATCTATATCTCTCGTCATGTTACGTTCGTTGAGTCTCAGTTTTCTTTCTCTTAATCCAGTTCATCTGTCACCCCATCTCTCTGTTTCGCCCTTCCAATTCCTTGCCTACTCTACCCCCCATCTCTACAAATCCTCCTGATACACCATTTCACTCCCTCTCATACCTGACCCTTCTCCCACCCATCCGGACCAACCCATTTCCGTTTCCCTTTCCCCTCCACCCATCACTACTGCCTCATCCCTCTTTCCACAACCTGAAATCATGCCCTCTCAGGTACGAAACCAAACTGTCCCGAATACCCATCCTATGACAACAAGGAGCAAAACTGGTGTATTCAAACCAAAAGTCTTTCTCCTTGAGCCCACTCTTGAACCTAAGACGTTCAACCAAGCTGCAGAATGTTCTCATTGGTCTACCGCCATGAAAGAGGAACTTTCTGCCCTCCGAGCAACCAACACTTGGACGTTAGTTCCCCTTCCAAGAGGTACAAAACTTATAGGGTGCGAACTAAATTTAACTCTGATGGCACAGTTTCTCGGTATAAGGCCCGTCTTGTAGCCAAGGGTATGACCAGATCGAAGACATTGATTATGACGAGACTTTCAGCCTAGTGGTAAAATTGACCACAGTTCGGACAGTGCTCTCCCTAGCAGTCTCCTCTCACTGGATTATCAGACAACTAGATATCAACAATGCTTTCTTACAATGGGGCTTAACTGAGAAGGGTTACATGCAACAATCTCCTGGTTTTATTGATCCATCATATCTGCCGGCTGTATGCTTCTTACATAAAGCCCTCTACGGTCTCAAACAATTTCTCAGAATTTGGTACACCAAGTTATACACTGCTCTCACTAATTGGGGTTTCTTAGCATCAAAGTCTGACTCATCGCTTTTCATATGTCACACATCATCATCTGTTATCCTTATGCTTGTGTATGTCGGCGACATTATCGTGACATGTGACTCTGTTGCACTAATCGATCAACTCTGAACGTATTTACATTCACAATTTAAAGCCCGAGATCTTGGACCACTATCATACTTTCTCAGCATATCGGTCACTCAGACTCTTACTGTATGAGTTTTTCTCAATCGAGATATATATTTGAGTTACTTTGCAGGGTAAATATGACTTCTTGCAAGCCGGTCCTAACACCCATAGTTGCAAGACTTGTTTTATCTTTACATTCTGGAACTCCCCTCCGTGACGGGTTTCTATACTGTGGCTTGGTTGGCGATTTACAGTATTGTTACCTCACACGCTCTGATATTGCTTTCGCCGTCAACGAGGTCTCACAGTTTATGCATGCACCCTCTGAAGTTTATTGACAAGCAGTCAAGAGAATTTTACATTACCTTAAAGGTACTTCATCCCTCGACATCTCTTTCGCTCCCTCTAATACTTTCGATTTGACTTGCTATACGGACGCGGACTGGGGCAACCTGCCCAGATGATCGTAAAAATACCAGCTTCTCGACAGAAATCTTATTTCCTGGTCCTCCACCAAACAGAAGGTTATCTCACGCTCCTGCACGGAGTCCGAATACGGTCATGTCGCAAATGGTGCGGCTGAAGTGCTATGGTTACAGTCGCTCCTAAAGGAGCTGGGTATTATCTACCCACAGCTCCTCTTATTCTCTGTGACAACTTAAGTGCAACTTATCTCACTTCCAATCCCGTGTTGCACTCAAAATCCAAACATGTGGAGATAGACTTTCATTTTGTCAGGAAAAAAGTGCTTCAAAAGCAGTTATTGGTCAAATTCAGTCCTTTGGAGAACCAACTGGCTGATGTGCTTACTAAACCTCTTCTACCAATGTCGTTCTCTCTTTTCTTATCCAAAATCTTTCGTCTACAGTCTTGATCTTGAGGGGAGATATTAGTCAATGTCCCATTACTGTTCAATTACAGTTATAGTTCAGTTCCTATAGTCTAATTACGTTTCAAGTGCAATGTCATCATTGTTTTTCTTTGTTTTTTGATCAATACATGTAAGAAAGTCTCTATGGAGAATATACAACTTACAACAATTATCATTGAATCTTTTTTTCTCTCTTTGCCGCCGATTTCCTCCTTCGTCTTCCTCATCTTGCTCTTCTGCAATTGTATCAACTACTCAACTCTATTCTGGTCTGGTCTGAAAAAGCTTGGACTAAAATTATGGATTTTTCACAGAAGTCTGTAGTGGTAAAGAAAGAAAATTATGGATTTGTATCCTAAG
Source organism: Begonia masoniana (assembly GCA_022432975.1). Lineage (NCBI taxonomy): Eukaryota > Viridiplantae > Streptophyta > Magnoliopsida > Cucurbitales > Begoniaceae > Begonia > Begonia masoniana. The sequence goes on from CM039515.1 coordinate 34,330,537, forward strand.
CTTTCATTATTTTTCTGCACAAGAAACTCTAAGTATTTGAATTTGTATAATAAATTTTCTCTCAAATGTTGTTTTTTTTTTTTCCTCATTAGATTTTTCCGTTGGTTTGAACAATTTGTTGGCTCAATGGAGATTGAATATAATTGTTTTGATGATGAAGTGATATTTGTTATATATTATCCTAACTTACTAATGTTTTTTGAGTAAATTTTTTATGAATATAATGTTGAATGTACTATATGTGAAAGTCTTTAAGCTAATATTCACTTTGGAACAATTTTGAAAAATGAGTATTTTAATGTAATAATATGTTTATTAAGTATATGCATCAAATGATAACATTGTCATAGAAGACTCCATTGAAAAATATCACAAAGTGTTAAAAATAATACTGTGTGAGCACACTGAGATGAGATGCAAATACCCGATCACGAGTCATATATGAAATGAAAGACTCGCAGAAGCCCTATTCCGAGAGCGTGTTAGTCACAATCACTTGAAGCAGACACCCTATGCAATTTGCCAGAGTCAATATTTTTCAAAGTTTAATTTGTAAATGGTCGGAGATGATGTGGACACTCGTAGCAGAGACCTAGAGGATGTTGTAGAAGTCATGTTCAGAGACAAAAAATCGAAATAGAAGTTTCACACAAACGCTTGGAGTGGAAGTCAAGTAAAGTACCCGCATAAGCCCATCACTTCATTGATGTCTCTAACGACTATCGCAAATGCCCGAATGACTAGGAAATGGTGAACGCTGCTTGAAAATTCTGAGGGTGTCTATAAATATAAGCTCACTACGGTGTGCAAACCATTGACTAATATTTACGTTGAAGTGCTGCTCGTTCACTTGGGAATATTTGAGCCTTCAATTTTGAGCTAAAATCTAACATATCTTATTTCAAAATTTGAGATTCTACATCTGAGAGAGTTAGGTCACTGTACTTAAATATTTATGTACAATATTTGTTACTTGTGGAAACCAAAAAGGGTGACCCGTAAAGAATTGGAAAGATTTGATTGAAATTTACAGCATTTATGAAGGAAAAATGTCACTGTACTTAAATATTTATGTACAATATTTGTTACTCGTGGAAAACCAAAAAGGGTGACACCCTTAAAGAATTGGAAAGATTCGATTGAAATTTACAGCATTTATGAAGGAAATTTACACTTAGAGGTTCAACCATTTGTAACCATAAGGGTTACTAGAAAAAAATCTTTAATAAGAAGTTTTTGAGCGCGGATGTAGACAGTTTGACCAAACTATGTTAACAAACATGTTAATTATTTCTTTCCTTATTTCTTTACTATATCATTTGTGCTTGCATATTAGATTTGATTTATCTAATTAAAAGAGAGAGAATACATAATTTGATATAACAAACTACACAAAAAAGTTTAGAAAACTTAATTCACCTTCTTTCTTAGATTATTATCGATCATACACAGTTATTAGAAATGTTGTCATCATTTACACATCCTCTGTCCACTGCACAAAGGAAGTCTTTGGACCCTCAATCTTCAAGCTCCACAATTACAGAGGCGTAGAGGAGCCACTTAAGATGGAAGAAAAAAAATAAAGCAAAAAGATTCTTCTTCTTCTTCTTCTTCAAACATTTAATAATTTGACAAAGACACTCACAAACTTGTTAAACGATTGCAACTCAAGATGGAAGAAAAAAAAATAAAGCAAAAAGATTCGTCTTCTTCTTCTTCAAACATTGATGAGCCAAGTCCCAAAAAGAGTTAGCTCAAAACCCACAAAGAACTAAAGGTGCTCGGGTGATAGTGTGCTCTTGGATTTGTGCAAAAATGAGGATAAAGATGACGTCGAAATGAAATGTAATAAAAAGATGAAATGTAGAAGAGTGTGTGAGGAAGAAAAGTTGTGACAATGGCAAAGCGAAAAAATGAACGACAATGGATGAAAATGTGATGACCCGAATGTGAACGTATGTGTACGACTGCAGGGCAAACCTCGGGACCTAAGCCGAGTGTAGGCGAATCCCGAACTCGAGTATAAGCGAATCTCGGGTTGTAAAGAGAGGATTGTCACAATCCCACATCGCTTGGGGAAGTATATGGAAATGAAACATATGTAAAGAGACCCTCTCAACATAGCAAGACGCGTTTTGGAGCACAATTGACAACGGATCTCATAAGAACTCCGAAGTTAAAAGTGCTTCGGCGAGAGCAATTCTAGGTTGGGTGACCTTCCGGGAAGTTCTTGCCAAACAAAGCCGTGAGGGGAGGATATTGGGTTACGGCCCAATCCTCAGAGCGGATAATATATTGCTGGGAAAATGGGTCGTTATAGAAAAATTGTGGTGAAGGATAGCCCCTTGGAAGCCCCCAAAATTATCTTATGTTTTGCTTTGAGGCAAAAGTATTTTCCCAAAGGAAACACCAACCATCTTGGGGAAGGTTTGCCTTCTTCGATCTATATGCTCTTCAAATAGAGAGGAAGAAGAAGGGTAAGAGATATTCAAGCACCTTTAGGCTTGGATATCTATGGAGATCTCAGTCCTTCACAGCTTTGGCACAAACTGTGGACTCCAAGAGCAATGCTCAAAAGGAAAACAAAGTTCTATTCAAATTTGGCAAAAGATTTTTAGCTACTACAATATGCATGCATTATATAGACCTAAGGTGGAGGCTAGGGTTTCCATAAGAGGGAATAAAGGAGGGCCGTGGAATGAAAAGAGGATGGATGGCCAAGATGCATCCATGAGTGAGCAGTCCAATGGTGGAGGAAAAGGCCACCCCAAAAATGATCCAAGAGAAGGTGTTGCGTCATGTCATCAATTCACGAGGCCACTACTTGATGTCCTTGCAAAGTTGAAACTTCAAACTTGGGCTTTCTTTGGGTTGGTTCTCCATGGGCCGAGTGGTGATGGTATTGCCTCCTACATGTGGGCCGAGTGATGTGTCCAAGCATGGGCCAAGCTAAGCTTCCAAATGTGGGCCAAGTGTACCTCCAAATGTGGGCTAAGTAGTGGATCCAAATATGGGCCAAGTAGTGGGCCTAGATGAGCTTCCATAATATGACTAAGTAGTGGGCCAAGTAGTGAATCTCAAACCATGCCACCAACATATGACTAAGTCTAAGTAACAAAACTAATGCATGGATGAAAAACTGATTGTTAAGAGTTTGCCAAAAGAAAATAATGAAAAAATAAAATTACATGGATTTGTCACCCAGAAGACAAATTCCGGCTTTTACTACTTCAGCTAGTGTTCGAGGGTTTTCTTCATGGTAATCCGAGCTCTCCAAGGAGGTACTCCATGACGGAAGGTGAATATGGGTGATCCATGTCCGTCAAGCTTGGCTCACATGCCGCATCCTCAATGGAATCAACACATGCAAAAGAAACACGTAATAAGTAAGAAAAATAATTAAAGTTTGGATTTTTATTGGATCTTCGAGTGATTGGGCCCCTAGGCATGTCAAACATTTAATATTTTGACGAAGACAATCACAAATTTGTTAAACGTTTGCAGGTATCACTATCTTCTAATCGAACATTCGATCTCAATAAGTACATATGCCTTTTTCTTGTAGTCCTTTCCTCTCCTTACTCTTTCTCTTCCTCTTCTCTCGCAATCCCTCCTCAATTAAGCATTACCATACTTTGACACTCATTTTGATTATTTGAATTCGGCCTTCATTTGATTTCTAAATTCTTTGTTTATGCTTTGGATTTGACTATGGTCAACAGATAAAAACCTTTATATGAGCAATTAGATAGAGCAATGTCGATTATGCTTCACAATTTTGTGTATTTTTTTCACTTTCATGTAATGAAAAATTAGGTAGAAAAATGAAGACTAAGATTAGGCAATTTGGTCTATTGATGGTGATAGTAGAACTTTGAAACAAATTTCAAAAGTCTCTAAAGACGAAGATGGAAGAGACAGAGAGTGACTGACATCTGAACATTCAAACCCTCGAATAAAAGATTATTTAAGTTGTCTAATAATGAAAGTTTAAGACTAGTTTTGTTTAATAATGAAAGTTCATATCAGTTCCTTAAACTTAGAGATGAAGAGCTAGTATGTCTTCCTATTTTTTCAAGACGAATAACCTCCGGAACTTAAAGACAATAGCAATTAATTCAATGTCTTTGGGGTTGATGCCAAATAAGTCACGTTTTCGTCACACAAACTTCTTTGTTGGGTAATTTCTAGAGAGAAATAAGTTTCTTGAACTCGGTATCATCACCAAATTACCTTCTACATTTAGTTTTCCAACTTTTTTTTTTTTTAAATAACGAAAACCTTTCTATCAAAAGTTGTTTCTCTATGAAAATCACTAATATAGAAAATTATGTGACAAAAATGTGATTTTTGTGATGGCAACCCTAACGACATAAACTTAATTATTAACAATCTTAAATACAACAGATTATTAAGTAATATTTACTTTACCCTAAAACAACATTGAAATACTGAGTGTGCATGTTTTTCTTAGGCTATCTATTAATTTATAAGTAATGTTATATTTATTTTTTATTAGTATTTTTTAATTTTTATGTCAAATATTTATTGATGTAATTAATATAATATTTAAATAAATTATTAATTTCAACAATTAATTTGTTATACATCAAAAAGTAAGAATATAGAGGATAGTAAGGTGTAAACATGTTATTATCCTCTATATGAAAAAGAAAGGGCTGGACATTGCTACCCCTTGAAATGGTTATTTTTCTAAGTTTTTACCTTTTGTTATTTATATAAAGCGACAACTACTTCTTTGATGGATACCTTATCAGATCTCCCTCTCACCTCTCACCTCTCACCTCTCTCCTCTCTCCTCTCTCCACTCTTTCTCTCTCCAGAAGGCAAAACCCTAAAGAGTCGTCCACACCTAGCCAAGTAAGTTTTCTCTCACATCCTCTTTCTCTCTCCTCTCTCTCCCCCTTCTCTCTCTCTCTCTCTGTCAATTTTGAATGTATGGGTCCATGCTGTGTACTTTTACACCTGAAGTTTACATATTTGTTTAGATAGTAGAGGGCAGAATTCCCAAACTGAATTTTTTAGATTTCTCTTGTTACTTCGAAGATCTGCGTTTAATTAGTATTTGATTTTTGAAACCCTAATTTCGTTAATTACAAGGAGTTTCGGATCCTGGGCTTTCTTCCGTTGTGGGAGATCTACGATTGATATAATTGCGTCGTTGATTTAATGTACTTGGCATCGTTTTTGGTCTTTCTACCAAATTTAAATCGTTTTATCCGTCTTTAATCGTTTCTATTCTGGTCGGCAACTTTCTTTTCTAGGGTTCGTATAAATTGACTAAGGCAGCTCAGATTGCCCAATTTTGTAATGTGGTTCATTAGAACCATATAAACCAATACTGGACGCGTTGTCGTTTGGGGCATGGAGTAGAAACTGCAGAATTTGAGCGATTCCAAGGATTTTTTTTAACTCCACCTTTTTTTTGGCATTTAATGAAAGCAAATCCAAACTTTTAACGATTGAACGATTCAATGGGTGCTTCGTTTACAGTTCTGGTTTTCTGTCATAGTGTTCCATAATGGATTGAAGCCTACGCTTTCTCAATCATCAAATCTTTTTTTTCATCGTCATTACTTTTTTTTTTTTGTATTTGCAATGCTTTTGCTTTTTTTTGGTGGAAGGGATGGATTATTGAAAGGCTGTTGTCATTGACATTCGAATTCTGTTGATGGATCAAGCCAAGGAAAAACAGAGTTATAAACTTTTATTGTTCCTTTACATAATTTGTAGTTATATCATGGATGATGATGGGCTGAACATGCGGAATTGGGGTTACTATGAACCATCCTGCAAGGGTCATCTCGGTCTTCAGCTCATGTCAACCATGGCAGACCGTGATGCAAAGCATTATCTTCATGGGCGGGATCACCACACCTTGTTTAGTTCAAATGGAGTCTTTCATCCTCGGAACTCTATAGTTCCTGAAGCACCAGTCCATATGAACTATCCAAGGGATAGTTGGATTAACCATAGGGAGAAATTTTTCATGTTACCTCCCAACTCCAATAATGCATTTCTTCAAGAAACTCCAGGTGCTCATTCTCTACAGATTCTACAGCCACCAACTAATAATACATCACAGGATGGAATGGTGGGTAGAGTTGAGGAGCCAGCTGCAAGAAAAGAAGGCGGCCAGTCGAGAAAACGCCAAGGCGACGGTGTTCCTGCTGCCCCAAAAATCCCAAAAGCTAAAAAGACTAAAAAGCCAAAGGAGAGCTCTCCAATGGTTCAGCATGTTAAAACGCCTAAGAAGAGCATGGAATTGGTGATAAACGGGATTGATATGGACATTTCGAGTATTCCCATTCCAGTCTGCTCTTGTACTGGAACTCCTAAACAATGCTACAGGTGGGGATGTGGTGGGTGGCAATCAGCTTGTTGTACAACAAATGTATCTACATATCCTCTCCCCATGAATACCAAAAGGCGCGGATCGAGGATTGCTGGCCGGAAAATGAGTCAGGGTGCGTTTAAGAAGGTTCTTGAGAAATTGGCAGCTGAAGGTTACAATTTTGCTAATGCAATTGATTTAAGGAATTACTGGGCTAGACATGGGACTAACAAATTCGTCACTATCAGGTAGATGTTCTTTGTTCGTCTTTGCCAGCGCTTAACACGATGATGTTCTTTTACACATCTTTATTTCTTTGCTCATGAAAATTATAGCTTAGATACTTGACTCAAAGCTTTAACTTTTCCACTTATTTTCTGTGCTTCGTTTTCGGCTAATGCGATGAGAGCAGTTGATATTTTCTGGCGTTGATGATTTTGTTAATCATTCTATTTCTGTCAGTTGTTTCAAAGTGTCTCAAATGTAACTAGTAATCGCCTAATATACATGATCTGCCCTTTTTTTTAGAGGTTACATGCAGATCTATGGCTTCTTCTTCTTTTTTTAATCCTAGTTTAGACTATTGGTTTGAAATTTCACATTTAGATTTAGTTCTAGAAAAAAAACCACGTTTCTTTCAGTTGATGAATGACTAAAATACAAAATATTAGATGACTTGATACACTCAGATTATGTACTGTGACGCAGTGTCTACGTGCTGGCGTTCATTCATTGATTTAGATTTATTATTTTAATCATTGGTGACCTATCGTAATTAGGATATGAACTAAATCAAGTTAGGGGGTACATTATGATACTATTAGTAGAGTTGATGGTGCGACATGGGTTTTAAGACAATGACAATCAATCAAGATGTTATAAGCAAAACTATTGAAATGCTCCAAGTTTGAAATCTAGGCAGTGTGATTCGAGTCTGTTTTAGTATTGAAAACTCTCTTCGTTTTCTGTGTAGAATGGTAGAATGAAGTGACAGTGAGTTTCATTTTGGCGGGGGTAGAGGTGAGAATGGTTATCCACCTGAGTTAATGGGTGGATCATGGACAGAGGGAGAGTAGCTCTTGTCGTATGCAGGAATGGGTTGAGAAGTTGGTCTTTTTGGTTGCTAGTCGATATGCATCTTCCGTTCCATTTTCTTCTTTTGGTGCTGATTTTGGACTCAAACCAATCACTTACAGTTAAAAAAAAAAAGAAGTGAAATTAGAACAACTGAACTTGGTGATAGGAGGAGCTGAACCATGAGATTCATTTCCGTTTAAAAATAAAAATGAACTCTGTATTGAGTTTTGGCCATGTCACGGGTTAAAATGGTTTCGTCAAATATCGACACTACGCTTTAATTTAGTTGGGTGGTATCAATATTTTTTCGTCAAAATTGAGAATCGAACTGAAGTTGACAACTACCCTTCACTATAATTTGGCTTCATCTATACAAGTATTGTTCGGTTCTGCCAGTTCGGTTCTACCTACCTCTATTTAACATTGTAAGCATCGTCACTATTATGCTTGTCGCGTTCTTGATGCTAATTGCATGCATTTTTTTATATTATTTTTGCGGTTTTTGATCTCAGGTGTTTGGGTAAGCAAAGATCGGCCGATCTTCGTTGTATGAAGCGAAAATTTACAATGTCTTTTGTTGGTTCATTTCCATCTTTTTGTTCATTTTTACTTGGTTCTTCAATTTAAGATATAGGATAACTAATACCTTCAATTATTTTTTTTAAGCAAAGTCAACTTTTAAGTCGTTTACGGCTCATGACTGATAAAATTTATTAAATGTCTCAAGTTTTTTATATGTAATGATCATTTTAATCTAATCTAGTTACCTTGACTCACTTGTTTTTCCGCCCAAATTCGATATCACATAGTATATGACAATCTAACTGAGCTTTGTGTTCAAAATTGAGTGAAAATTTGAATGCCTGCGTGAAATCAAAGTAATCAAGGTAGGTTAAAATGACTTTTATAAGTGAAAATTGTGGAACAATTCATAAATTTTATCAATGCATGGATCATTTTTGGTATTAATCAAATACAATGATAAAATCACTAAAAAAGAATAGCTGTGGTTTAAAGTATTACAAAAACAAAAATATAACTGAAGATTTTCAGTTAGATGCTCGGTTCTAATTTGAAAAATTGTTTGCATCCAAATCAAACAGGTATCAAGTAGTCATCCAACGTTTTTGGGTAGTTGCTGAAGACTTCAGAACCGGAAAAAAAAAAAAAAAAAATCAAAACTGAGCGTAAACTTAGCCAAAATCAAATCAACATTGATTCGAAACATAACTGAAACATTACGTTATTTTGATTTTTCTCAAATTAGAAACTGAGTAATACATTATTGGCTTTACAAAAATCACATTTATAAGAAATAATAAAATAATCTGGTTATAAAATTAATTCCATTATCAATAAAACATTAATGTTTAATTAAAATCTTTAAATCCACGTGTGATTCCATATAAATCAGAGTAAGTGGGCAGTGGGTCCCGCTGCTGTAGCTGAGACGCAGTATCGAGGATCACGCGGCACAACATGTCAGCCAATAAGACGACAAGAGAGACAGGTGGCAACTATTTCGGGATGTCGCGCTCAAACTTTGACTTTAAGAATTAGACCGTTGATTAGCCAATGATTTATTTTCTTTTTCTAAATAATGTTTCATAACCGACGTATTTATGACGTCAAAATAGGTAAAATTATATTACATAAATATAAATATATTTTAAATTAAAGTACAGTGTAATTTATTCAGTAGATTTTATGTGGACCCATTTGCTCCTAATTACTTGATTTTACGTGACTTATCTCGTTACTAATCTTTTGATACTACGTTTCATAGCTATAAAACTCATAGATTCCTGTACGAAAAAAAAAACATGTTCAGTCACAAAATTTGACCACCGATCAGTTAATTTGTGCAAAATCAATGTTCGAAAAGATATTCCTAAGCGATAAAAATCATTCAATCAATTTTACATGAAAAATCATGAAAACGCGTTAGTACACAAAATTAGTTGAATAAATCATAAGATCTCATCAAAGGGTGTATGAATTGGAGTGAGTTGGAGATAATGTGTTTGAAAAATGGTGAAAGTGAAGGAGACGTTCCACCAACTAAAGATAATGGAAGGGAGTTGAAAAGGAAAAAAAAAAGAGAATCAAATAGAGCTGACTTAACACAATTTGCTCTTATTTTTTTAATTTATTTTTATTTGTGGGTTTGCTTTATAGATTTGATTCCTCTTCTGTCAAACCTAAAAGGGTATCCCAAACAAGTGCTTTGCCCTACCTGAGTTTGACAAAATGCCCGTCTTTTCTTTTTCCACTTTCTTCCTTTACCTCAAAACCTAATTATATGTGACTTGATTTTGAATGATTAATAGTCTATTATGCTTACACTTGACTAAGGTTAAGTTCGATTACTAATCGTTCTAAGATCAAGAGGCTTGCAGATATTTAGCGGAGTATTAACTTGTTTAACGAGTGGTAGCCAAAAGTTTGATTACGCTTCGCTGATGGGTTGCTTCGAAAAAGTCATTTTTTCTCGAGTTATGATTGCCTAATCATGCGTCTATTCTATTCACTAGAAAGAATACAAAGAAATATTATAACGTCGATTTCATAATTTACGTCATGTTTAAGGTCATTTTAATAGAGAAAGAGGATGAAATGAGAAGATATTCTTACTTGAATAGTTTCATCTATCTTTACGAGGAGAATAGACTATTGAAAAATATAATTAATTTTTTAATCTATTTTAAGTCTAATTATATTCAATTCAATCTAGGCTCATGAAAAATATCTTTATTTTTTTATTCAAAACTAATATATTGACAAGAATACTTCTGCTTTTTAAAGGTATGATTCTCTTCTTTGTGATTTGTCTATTTGTCTATTTGTCTTTGTGAGCTCGATAAACAATAATAAATGCTTAGCGAAATTTAAGGATACAAAAAAGAGTAATCGAATGCAATGACTTCTGTTGTTCAATAACTTTGTACGCCTCGTTGTAGATTCTTGAAGATTCCACTCAATTATCCTTTCTCGTAAGTGAAGAATCAAACTTTCCAACAAGTTTTCAATATGCTAACTAAACTCAACATTTTTACCATAAAGTTTTACAACGAAATAATGTGTAAATGGATGTATCTTCAAGTTTGGCTTCTATACATCCTCACAAATACAATTCATACTGTTTAGGCTTTTTGGAGAGAATTTAAAAGGTTAAGAATGAATAAAAATAGCTCAAGTTACCTTGATTGATCGATTACTCGTTTTGATTGATAACTAGACTCTCAACTTCAGCTCCGATAGTTTGTGGTTTCCATGTAGTCGATAGATAACTTGCGCAAGGGAGTCCATGACTTTTGGGTGTTCACACGGTCAACTACGATTTTTGGTTTGTTCAACTATGGCATCACTTTTTTCTCTATCTTGGCTCTTGAACTCCTTTTTTCGATTTAAACTTCTAATTTACAAATTCGTTTATTCTATCGATAAAAACCACAATTCATACATTCATATTGTACTTGAACCAATTTAAGAATGAATCTATTAGAAAATGGGTTTTGTTGCATATGTAAATATCATGTCACATAACATATAGTAGCTATGATGTTAGGAAGGTTCAATGAATGTGATGGATCGACTTTTATTAAACTAAAAGATATATATAATTTTTCAAATAAATCAATATCATATACTTATTATAGTAAAGAAAAAAGTATTAACCACATTAAAAGCAATAATGAGGCAATAAAACTAAAAAGTTGGTGGCTATAAAAGATGTTATTTTTAGCCAAACAAGTTTAAATCATTTAATTCTTGCCTACTACTTAAAAATTTGAATATAGGCTTAGTCTAGTTTAATTAGAGTCCGACCTAGTTATGACAATCTCGTAAATAGAGCATAGCCAAAAAAAATTCTAATTCGACTCAATAGAGCAGAGCTCAGTTAACTTGAAACGGGATTTGACTAGATCGGATTGAATGGAGTGAGTATTTCTCAAGGAATTAGACATAAAAAAGGTATAATAATAATTTCAAATCCATCAAAATGGTATAAAATTTAACAATTTTCATTCCATACAACAAGGTATGAAAACTCCAAGAGCATTGGAAAACGAGTTAGTGGACTGTCACCTGCTTTGAAGTTTCATTTTTTTATTTAGATTTAGAAAAATTAAAAAAAATTATTTTATTTTAAAAATCCCATAAAGATTAACCCTACTAAAGTCTACTATACTTGCCTTTATATACCACCCAAAATTTCCATTTTCTTTGCCATTATCTTCCGGTTTTGGGTGACGAGTCCAACCATGTTTTGCAGAAACTGGAACCCAAACGGCTTCACCTCTCTCCGTCACCGGCGACGAGAGAAGAGCAGGAAGCCGGCATCGGCCGTGGCATCACGCCGGAGAAGGGCGATTTCTGAAAGATGGGCATTGAAAAAATAAGGTTGAAAGAGAGATTAAAAAGCTTTGCAACTGCACTCTCCTGAGTTTCTTGCCTTTTCTTACAGTAAAAAAAATGGCAGAACTAGGAGATCGTTATTGTTGCATCGCGGGGAATCGAGGGTAATGGTCCGATTTTTACTTGTAATTCTTCTTAGTTTAGTGTTCCAAACTGTCTTCTTTTTGCTTAATTCTGGTGTTTTTGTATTAATGGGTAAGTTTGTTTAGTTAAGGTAATGAAACATGGGATGTAAGAGATGCATACGAGGTAGCTCAAGTGTTGCTGCTGGTTATGCATTCCTTACACCTATCATGTATTTGCTTCTTCTCTTCAATTTCAAATAATTTATGAAGTTCTTGATTTTTTATTTTATTTTATTGATTTTACATTCGTACATTCGCTTATGCATCCCGACCCGATCCAGTGCCATGCCCGAGCCTATTGTTAAATCTGCAGGCAGGACGGTGACCCGCGAGCCCGACAATGGGCTTTGCTTAGGAAGGCGAGGACAACCTTAGTCCCCACAAGGCTCGTCGGGCTCAATCTGACCCCCTCGATAGTGGCCTGGCTTGATCTAGTCCGGCTATTGTCGGGGCTCACGTTTAGCATAAAATGTTCTGGAGTGTTGTTCATTTATTAGTATAGTAATTACGATATTCTATAGATAGTTGAACTAACAGACTATTTACTCTAATAAATTAATAATACGTAGACAATATGTAAAAGTGAAAAATTAAAGTATATGCGTAACAGTTATCTTTACGTTAAATGTCTCGATCAGCAAAAGGGATTGCTACCAGAAAATAAATTGACTAAATAACTTAGTACAACTATATTAATATCTTGTGTAGTTTTTTATAAATTGAGAGTAAGCATTTTCAATTATAATATGAAATGGCTCAAGACTCCAAACAGTTTGTCTTTCTTTGTACATATTTTTCTATACCAAGTCTTAAAATAAAATCATCAATGGTGTAACTTAATAGTAGTCTTAAATATAATGGTAACTCACTCATTCACTTGAATTTTATTATATTTTTACATTCTAATGTGTTGTTTATTCATTGGTAAATTAATTTGCGTGAACCGTAAGTTAGACCATAACATTTGAGTTATTTACAAACTAAAATTAGTTTTCTTTTTTTAATGAGTGAAACCCTAATCTTTCGGCTGTTAGAAATTTGAATATTACTGTCATTTTATTGGTTCAATCTAAAACTTGTATACCACGTATTCTCCTTAATAAGATATTTAACTTGATTTTGAACTCTACCAACGTAATTGACAAAGTTTAAAATAATCATAGATGGATCGATAGAGTTCAAATCGAAATAGAAATTGTCAGAAAAATTAAAAACAAATTTAAATTTCTCGTTAAATGAAAAACGTCATTTACACGTGTTGCAAATTTCTATTAGCTATGGTGGAGCTTGCATTTGTCTCGTATGTTAAAAGAAATATTTTAAAATTTAATTTGTAAATGGTCCCAACTGTTTAGGGTATAAAACAATGCATTTTACTTAAGGGTTAAAACCAATTTAAACCCTAAACTATGTGTTTTTTTTTTCTTTTTATTCTTAAACTAAAAGACCTAACAAATCAAACCTTAAACTATCAAAAACTAACAAATCAAACCCTGACGGGAGGTGATGACCCTCCAAGCACCCTCCGTTCACTATTCACGTAGAGAACAGAGGGCCAATTTAAAATGAACGGTCCCCCGTTCTCTATTTACTCCTATTTATAGATTAATTTTAAAAAAATATCAATCAATATTGGATTTACTTGAAAATCTTACTGCATGTTCACACACCATGGAAAGATAATCTAAAAATTTTCGTGATTTTCTAACAATTGTACAATTTATTGTAATTTTAGTTAATTATTTTATAAAATATAATTAACAAAATTATAATAAATCATAAAAGTGTTAGAAAATCATGAAAACCTATAGATTATCTTCATATGATATGGTAAACATGTAGTAAAATATTCAAGTAAATCCAATTTTATTTGATAGTTTTTAAAAATTAATTTATAAAACAGAGGTAAATAATGGAGAGTCGTTCTCCCATACCGGCCCCTTGATCTTGGCACTCGGAGAATGGCCTCTCATTATCAGGGACTGGCCCCTCAGTCCTGGCACACATATAATTTTTTTTTTTTAATTTTAATTTATAAAATAAAGAAGGAACGATGACTATTTTAAAAAAATACCAAAGAATATTCGATTTATTTTAAAATTTTATCACATGTTTACTACATTATGAGAAGATAATCTGGATATGTTTGTGATTTTCTAACATTTGTATGATTTATTATAATTGTTTTACTTCTGTTTTATAAACTAATTCACTAAAATTACAATAAATCGTACAAGTGTTAGAAAATCACGAAAAGTTTCCGATTATCTTCTCACAATGTGGTGAATATGTAATAAAATTTTCAAATAATTCTAATATCGTTTAATATTTTTTTAAAATTAATTTATAAAACAGAAGTAAATAGAAAATGGGAGGCCGTTCATTTAAGATCGGCCCCGTTCTCTACGTGAGTACTCAGAAGGTTATCACCCCGTCATGATTTGATTTGTTAGTATTTAATACTTTAAAGTTTGATTTGTTAAGTTTTTTAGTTAAAATTTTTTTTTAGGAAAAGTTCAATTTAGACCCTAACGTATGGGGTCAGTGACCATTTGGTACCTAATATTTTTTTTGTACCCAATCAAACCCTATCGTATAAAACGTTTGCAATTCAAATCCTGCAGTCAATTTTTCAGTTAAAATTGACAGATGCCCTTTTAAAATTACCAAACTACCTCTCTCTCTCTCTCTCTCTCTCTCTCTCTCTCTCTCTCTCTCTCTCTCCTCTCTCTCTCTCTCTCTCTCTCTCTCTCTCTCTCTCAACGCCAGATACCCCTCCTCCCTTTTTTCTTTCTTTTTCTTTTTCTCCTTCCTCTTTTCTTCTTTCTCCCTCTCTACGTGTTCTCTCCAGGCGACAAAGAACTCAGGCCGACTGCCGACGAACAGTTTAGATACCTTCGATACAATTCGCACTTCTAACGTGAAACCCACTAAGTTTTTTTAACATCGAAGGAGAATGCAATGGCGACTAAATGGTGATTTGGAAAATCTCGGCTTCTAGAAAATAAAGTATTGCTAGATTTTACTAAAAAGATTCTTTTTTTTTTTTGTATTAAGTATTCAACTCAAGGAAATGAATCGGAGCAGCAATAAATGGCGTCTTTGATCTGTTCGTACCTGCGATTTTGAAAACAGACTTTGGTCTGTTCTGAGAGGGAGAAAGACGAAAAAAGGAAGAAACGGAGGAGAGGAGGCTGGAAATCGTCGGCGTCGGCGTCGGCGTCGGCGTCGGCAGAGAGAGAGATAGTTTGGTAATTTTAAAATGGCATCTGTCAATTTTAACTGAAAAATTGACGGTAGGGTTTGAATTGCAAACGTTTTATACGATAGAGTTTGATTGGATACAAAAAAAACGTTAGGTACCAAATGACCACTGACCCCATACGTTGGGTTCTAAATTGAACTTTTCCTTTTTTTAAAAAAAAAAATCATAGTTTAAGATTTAAATTGATTTTAACTCTTTACTTAATAATAATAAACAAACAAACAAATAAATATAATTAAATGGGCTCAAAGCGTAGATGGGCCTAAAGCTAATCGAGCACAGCCTTTGTAAGCTTAAAAATCATTTGAGAAACACCATCGCTTAATACGCTTCAATTCTTCTGTTGCAAAATATCATCGCTCTTCCCGTTTGGCGGTTGAAGATTTCTGGTCTATAAAGCTGAAACCTGTCTGAGAAATCCAAAAATTTGATTGCAAGAGGGTAAGCAAGAGATATGGGAAGCAGTAGCGGTGCTCTTATACCACACTTGCAGCTCGGACATTGCCACTGCCTCAAGTTTCTCCGCTCTGTTAAGCTGCACCAGTTTCATTTGAGGAGACCCAAATTGGGTTATGGCGGCTTGCGCAGTCGTTCGAGATTTGGTGGGTTTTTGTGTTCAGCGGTCGACGATGATGTGAGAGAGAAGAATCAGGAGATGGGTGGGGGGATTGACTTGGCCATTGTCGAAGATAGGCTTGGTATTTTGCGAAAACCCGTTTTCAACATGCTTTCATATGTTTGTTTTTTCTACATTTAGTGGTAATTAGTCGTTGATTTTTATCTTTTCTGTTCAAATTTGGATGATTATAGAATTTGCTTATTATAGTTAATCTGAGTGACTAGGTTGTTGAGTTACAACACAATGAAAAATAATTTCAGTTAAAGAAAGAGTAAAGCTCGGGTAAATCCTCGATGAATATGTTAAAATTACTTCTTGAACTATATAGCACATTCAACAATCCTAGTAATAGTTCAATTTGAAGCATCCTATGATTTTTGGGTTCGACATGGACTGTTGCATTAGGGCATAAATTTACAGGGAAAAATAAGGGGTCCCCCTAGTTTTACTCAAGAAAAAAATGCACGTGGAGAGGAATATGAGTATTATAGCCGCAACAGGGAGAAGTCAGCTTTCATGAGAATTCATGGAGTTGTTATCTATTTATGAGGATTTTGAATTCCCCTTTGTTTTTGGACCTGTGATCAATATACATGAGTTTATTAAGCCTTCGGCGAACATAATGGAATATGTTTTGCTGATTAGTGAAATGAAATGGCAAATGTGAGTCAGCACTTACTACCTAATGTGCTACCAAAAGGGTATTTATTTTCTAATATGAAATTAATATTTGTTGATGTAAGTTTCTTCTTTTTCTTCTTTTGTTGACTGGTGCTGATCTTTCAGAAAGGTCAAGTGAAGCAGCAGAAAATTTCAAGAATGGCGATGGACAAAGTCCAATTTACAATTTTTTATACCCTAGCAAAGAGCTCCTTCCTGACGACAAAGAAATGAGTCTATTTGATCATCTAGAAGAATTGCGTCAGAGGATATTTGTATCCGTTTTGGCAGTTGGAGGTATGATTATGGGATGCTTTGCATTTTCGAAAGAACTTATAAAGATTCTTGAGGCTCCTGTTAAAGAACAAGGTGTACGATTCCTGCAGCTTGCTCCCGGAGAGTTTTTCTTTACAACAATCAAGGTTAGGCTTAACATATATAAATGAAGCTTTAATGCTTAATCTCAAAAGATTGGAAAGGATTTCATTTTTTTTTCCATCAAAATAGGTACAAGGTGAACCTCTTTTCCAAACATGAGTGCATCAATGGAAAAACTAAAATTTTGAAGGATTACGAAAGAATTTCGTGTTGAAAGCTTAACTCAAATATTTCTGCAGGTATCGGGTTATTGTGGACTTCTCGTGGGAAGCCCTGTTATTCTTTATGAGATTATAGCGTTTGTTCTTCCGGGCTTAACTAAAGCAGAAAGAAGATTTCTGGGGCCCATTGTCTTAGGTTCCTCGGTTCTATTTTATGCTGGCATCGTCTTCTCGTATTTGGTTCTCACACCTGCAGCTCTAAATTTTTTCGTCAGTTATGCAGAAGGAGCAGTGGAATCTTTGTGGTCCATTGATCAGTATTTTGAGTTCGTACTTGTTCTAATGTTCAGTACAGGCTTGTCTTTCCAGGTATGTCCATGCAATTTCATTCTTGGATTATGATTCTAACTTTGGTTATCTAATGACACATCATTTTATTCAGTCTGCGCGATAGAGGACCTCATTAGAGATTGAAATTAAGGAAGAGATAAGAGAGATTAGATAGAATGAAGCGATCAATGTTCTAACGTAACGTTGGTTGATATGATATTTTTCGGATTTATTCATCAGTAAGATTTGAAACCATGTCTGTTGAATCTTTGTAATTGCTAGAATGCTCTTAAAGTTTTATAAATTATGTTAAAGTCTAGAATCACACCATTGATAATTGAGTAACGCAATATGCACATTATAATCTTACATTTTGGGCGATTACTCGAATAGTCAGCTGTAACTAGATTGGTAATTTTCTCTTGTTGTACAGGTTCCAGTAATACAGTTTCTACTTGGACAACTTGGTCTAGTAACAGGGGACCAAATGCTCTCGGTTTGGAGATATGTAGTGGTCGGTGCAGTTGTGGCTGCAGCCATCGTCACACCCTCCACAGACCCTCTGACCCAAGTGCTTCTGGCTGCACCGCTGCTCGGTCTTTACTTTGGAGGTGCATGGATGGTCAAGATCACTGGTCGGTGAAAACTATAAGCATGTAGAATCAAATTTGCACATTTTGATTCAAGATCCTGTAAATGCACATCAATAGGAAAAAGCTAGCATCTGTGAAATCACATATTTCCACTAAATTCTACAGCTTCATATGCAATCATTATACAGAATTTTGTGTACCTCCGCCGTTGATAGTTAATTACCGTTAAGTGGTGTATTATTTTTACTATTTCAACCGGTAATCAGAGGTGTCGAAAAATCAACCAATCTGAGTTTGGTACGAGTCCAGCATGTTTTGATTTATTTTGTGTGGAATAAAAACGAAGGTTCAATTTTGATTCAATGAGTTGAAAACCGATAGAATCAAACTGAACCATATTTCTTGTAATAGTTAAAAGAATGACAAATGGCTTAGAAAATGATAAAAAATTGAATTATTTTAATTGGTAGGATGCAGGTCAAGGACAAAACCAGTGTCATAAAATTACACATTATTACTCATCCCACTCACTTTTCTTCTACATTCCCTGAAATATCCTCTCCCTTGCTTTCTTTGCCTGCAATCAAAACAAGAACAACCTTAACAACTCCTTCCAGACATCCATGCATGTATCATAGTTGAAATGTTTTAAGGGAATGTTGGAAAGATTAGCTAAGCTGCTGTAAACTTAAACCACCAAACAGACCTTAATATCACCAAATGTACCTAATATCGTCGATTTTCGAATATATTTTTCACATTTCATATTGAAATTACATGTTTTAAAAATAAAAATAAAAAACTCATTTGGTTTCTAACAATCTCATGTTTCTCTGTTTTCAAAAAACTAGACACTTGCAGGTTTTTTCTGCTACTAAACCGATCAATCTTCGCTCTTCGTCGATCTCGTAAACAATCAAAGAAATAAGAATAGCGAAAGTGGAAGAGGGTGTTACCTCTTTTTCCCATTTAATACGGCTCGTAACTAAGGAAAGCAGAAGGATCTGAACAAATGCCCCCATTTGTATTCCTATCCATAGCCCTCTTCCTTTTAGCTTTACCCAGAAACCGAGAAATGCCGCAGCTGGAATTCCACAAAGATAGAACGCGCCAAGATTTACATAAGCTCCTATGTGTTGCCACCCACATCCTCTAGCAATGCCTGATTACATTAAGAAATCAACGGTCAAGTTAATCACTTTCCTCCCACTAAAGCTTAAATTGTCAGCATGAATGAACCAATAAAGTTAAAGCTTATAGGAAAAGGGAAATATCATGAAATAGTTTAAATAATCAAATGGTCTCAGCCTAAATATCTTAAATCTTTTCGGATTACTGACAGTTTCACACATTAATGTCATCTGAATATAGAGATTCTATTGTTTTTCAGAAGTTTTCTATGTCATTTAATCATTTTTCAGTATATTGAGAGGCCGAGAAGAGAAAATATAGAAGAACTACGTTGTATTCTTGTATGCAAAATTAACCTGAAAGAACTCCTTGTATGCTGTCCATTATAACAGAGAGACAGACAAGAGGAGCCATGGTGGTGACATAATCCACAACTTCCTTCTCGTTGCTGAAAGTGTAGCCAAAAACACGCCGACTTACGAAGAGGGCTGAGCTTACTATACTAGTTTCTGCCACTGCAAGAAACAAGGCGGCAAAGGTAGCTATTCGAGCAGCTTGTGGGTTCCCGGCCCCAAGCTCATTTGAAACTCGAGTACTACAAAGCAAGAAAAATTCATGTTCGAAGTTATTAAATGAACTATCTGCTAAGATTAATTTACAGAGTTCAGTTATTTGTGAAAAAATTGAAGCATAGTCCAAGTTCAAACGGGTCTTTAAGTGTACCTTCCAGCAGCACTAAGTCCAAATGGTATGGCATAGAGTGTTGAGATAGTCGAGAGACTGTTTAGAAAAACAACAATTAATTCGAAAATTGGGTTTTAAAAGAAAGACGGAGAATTGGTTATGAATTGCTATGTTGATGAAGCGATATTGCTGTTCTTATATTGAAGAGTTTATGGAAATTTACCATACTGATAGAACTGAAGTTTCAAGCTCTGGATTTGGTAGAAGCCCAGATAGTAAGATTAGCAGCTCAAATGACCACCATTCAAGGCTGTAATCATCAAAATCAGAGCAAACATTAGTCTCGGATAAGTAACATAATCAATGGATAGTTGTAAGAGTGAAAATTTGTTACCAAATCATTATTGCCGACGGTATTGCAAAGAGAAAGAACTCTCGAAGTCCATAGAAAAGCTCCATCGAAATTTCTCCACGAGTTTTTGCACAGGAAGGGGAGAATTTCATGTAGAGTGCAAGCAAAATCACATTCAACCAATATGAAATACCGACTGCTAATGCTCCTCCAATATTATTAAGTCCGGACTTAAACACTAACACATAAGAGAGAGGTATATGCAAACAAAGGACGACGCACGAGCTTATAAGCATGGGAATGATCAAACTCTGTGTCTGGAAATATCTCACGAGTGGTTGAAGACACGCATAAGCGAAGAGTGCGGGAAGAAGCCAAACGATGAACTTGCCGGCTTCTTGAGAAATAAGAGGATCTTGACCAAGAAATATCAATAGCTTCCCAACGTAAATCCATATTAAAGATATAGGAAGACAGACTAAAATGAGAGAAAATATAGCAGTATAGGTCTGAGTTCCAAGTTTTTGATATTGCTTGGCTCCATAAGCTTGTCCACAGAGAGTTTCAAGGGCACTGGCCATGCCTAACTGTTTGATGAAAAGAAATAACAATATTCAGTTTGGTAAATTGAACAAATACTTCACCATATATTTCACAGTCAATAAGCTCTGAAATTGGTATTTGAACTTTCTTTCACCCCATTTATAGTAGTTAATATAAAATAATCAACAGGATGAAATTGTATGGTTACAAGAGCCGTCATCGACGATCATCTTTTCACACTTTCATCAAATATTAAGGCAAGCAAAACAGAAAATCCAGGGTAGTTGATGAATAATGCTGCCAATGATTGTTTTCTCGGTTCTTTCCTGTTTTGAACTTATCGGCATCCTCAAAATGACATTCGTTAGAATCACATATCGGTAGCATGGTGATTTTTCAAAATTTTATTAACGCTGCGCCTTAAATCTAAGTAATTTCTCCTGAAATGCAAAGGTCACAAGAATGATACTTCTTTAGTTTTTATGTAAAGATAAGTGTATTGATAGAAGAGAATCATTTCACACTCTAAAAGGCTATACAAAAGAGAAAAACGACTATTGCCTGACAACTCTACAAGGCCACAACAGAGTTTGCAAAGGTCATATAATAATTGTACATATCATAGCTCAATTAATGCTCAAAGAACCTAACAGAGACAGAGTTGCAACTTGCATATTTAAATCACCCATAATGTGAATCCAAAAGAATGAATTTTAGAGATCTTTTTAACCAATTAATTTAGGATTGACTGGGAATGCATGAAACAATTTTAGCCAACCATTATGGACACCTATCCAACACTATTTCAAAAGGACCACCACAGAGAAAAGGCAAGATATCAACTCAAATACGTAAACAAGTTCATTATAACTCAAATCTAAATATCATTCCAACTAGCAATTATTGCCATCGAGGTTATCTACTCACCAACTAGCTGAATGTAAGAATCTAGTTTGTAAAATCCATGGAAACACATTGTTAAACTCGAAAATAACTCGCGCAGGTGAAGATGGAATTTCCTCAAACAGAGAAAAATAGAGCAAAAAAGGAAATAATGATTGAAATCAAATACTGCCCCCTGAAAAGCAAACTCATATAAAGACAAAAAAAAAAAAAAAGAAAGAAAGAAGAGAAATCACTAACCAGAAGACTAAACCCAGAAACTGAAGACAGAGAAACGGCTATGGCAGTGCTAGAGAGCGCAAGCTCACCAAGATGACCCACCATCATGAGAGAAATAACCTGCAACAAGTACTGAGAGAGAATCACAGCAACCATGGGAGCTGCAATACAACCCAACGTCTTCACCTCTTGAAAGAAAGAAACCCATGTTAAAATGGAGTCGGCTCTTTGCTTTTCCTCCTGTTTGGGCAACAAGCTCTGCTCCATCGGCTTCTCCTCGTCGCCCCCCATTGATCGGATCCTCTATTCAAGCACTCGGCAAGGACAGCTGACGCAATGGAGACTGAATCGTCTCAAACTAACATGGCTAGATGATGGCTTTATATACAAGCGCACACATTTTCTACTACTAAAATATATTTAAATAATATTTAATTTTCTCATTTAAATGTAATTAATTTATTACTATAAATGATCAATGTTTTGTATTATAATTTATTTATTAATAAATATACATAAATATCGTCGCAATATAAGATTAAAATGTACATAAAACATTACTCTTAAAGATGTCGAAAACTTAGAAGTAAAAAAATCGCGACCTTCCATTTTTTTATTACCCGAAATTAAGTCTATCAAAATACTGAAGTGTCGGTAAACCCAGGATTTATTAGACCAGCAAGGTTCATTGCACATAAAGGTACAAGTTAAAAATAAATTGACAAGGAAACTAATACAAAAATTAGGATAAGCATGGCTAGGGTTTGAAAATTCCTAAAATTTTCTATAATAAAATTGTGAATGTCAATTCTATTAGAAAGTTTGTGTCATTGTTTGTCTTCTATCCAATTCTTGACGACCACGTAACTTGGAAAATTAGAAATGAATGTGAAAGATGGCAACTTCCCCACGACATTGCATTACAAGTAGAAGAAAAATACTAGTTTGTTATAATTATACCCTCTTATTTATTGATAAATTGGCTAATTTGAAATATATGATACACGTGTCATGTTAAGTAGCGTAATAATCATACATACTCTAATCTTACGTCAAAACGTAGCATTTATATGTCATTAAAATATCCATAAATGATACATATCAGTTACGTCAACGTAGAAAGTTAAATTGTAAAATTAGAAGGTATAATTTTTGTAAGTATAAAATTTAATTTTACAGTCTCATGCATAGCATGCATGTTATTCAATCATTAATGCATGTAATTCTAGCTCATTACTAGGTCATACCTTCCAAGTCCCAACATAGGTATTGACAAGGTTGGTCCAAGAGATAGTTTAATGGATTATGTTAAGGTTTAGGTCCAACGTGACCTAAAATATTGGTCAAAGATTTGTTTGTGGGGGGACAAGCCTTGGGCAAGACCCACGATGTTTTATTTTTCTACCAAAACTAGAGTCGTAACCGAGTTGGAGTTTTCTAAATTTTAGAATTTAATTTGTATTTTCTTCTAATTATTTTATCGATAAATAGAATGAAATAAAAATATGACGAGAGAGTGAATCAAGTGAACAATTGACTCTATCGCGTCAAGATTGATATAATAAAAATTAATATTTGGACTTATATCCATCAAATTTTTATTGGTTCCTAAAATAATTGCTTCACTAACACTGTTTACCCATGACAGCAAGTAATATTTTAATTAGGATAAAAAAAAATGCATTTAATTATGAGCATGTGTTGGAGGAATAAAGTACAAATACAAAAATCTTTATTATAAAATAATATATAGTTATGAGTAATAATGGAAATCCAACAAATATTCCTCACTTATTTTTAGATTCCATCTGCCAAACACTAGAAACAATAAAATGTACAACTCATGGATTCACAATTTTATTATTTAAAAAAAAATGTGTGAAAAAGTTTTCAATTTTGAATTTCTTACTAAAATGATAATTCATCTAAAAGATTGATTGTAACGGCTCCTAAGACACTCACTTTAGAGCACGCCACCTCCCAATTTTAACATGTCATATTAAAACATGTGTTTCTTTATCGATTATTTGGACGACAAAAGTGTTTCATCGTATTCGCTAATACTGACTCAAATACTTATCATGCTTCTGAAGTTATAGTTAATATTGTCAAAAATTGTAAATGATACATCTCAACTAAATAGTAAATTATTGTTCTATAATATCTGCATCTTCACTAACAAATATAATATTATTATGCATGACCTTATTTTTAGATTTTACACTCAAATGTATTATATCATTTGACTATCAAACAACCACTGATGTGTCCCGTGATCCGTGACCCAATCACAATTTAAGGTATGTTTCCTAACTAATTTTATGGCATAATATGTTTACTAAAGTTTGTAGGTGACAATCCGAAAAAGAAAGAGAGAATTTATCTTCCCTTAGACAAATTTATGTTTTTTTAAAAATTTTTATGAAGAATTTAGTCTTTATTTATTTGACTTTGTAATTGGCAAACTTTAACCTTGTATTTGTTAGTTTGCACATTTGTAATAGTTCTTAGGAAGAGTTAGGATTGAACCAAGACAAGGAGAAGAAGTTGTCCGCTCATTGGGGACTTTCATCGAACAACTAGCGTGCAGGAAGGAGCAAAGACAGTTAGTTTGCCCCATGAGAGAGCCCGTTATCAAGCCCATGAGACAGCCCATTACCAAGCCATAAGGAAGATTAAAACCATGAGGAGGTTGGCCATACAAGCTTAAATTAAGCCCATGAGAAAGATAAAGGCCCAAAAAAAATTAACCCAATTCAACATGAAGAACCAGCAATAGCCACCGGTTCACCCAACCGACTTAGTTCACCCGATTCAGCGCCCAACGGCTATAAACGGGCAGATTTTGCAGCGCTCCTTCCTTCACTTTTTCTTCCTTCCACCCGAAGCTTTTGAAGCTTTTCTCCTTTGTATTTAAGCTTCCTCTCCTCCATTGTAATTAGTCAGTTACAGATTAAATATTTGAAAAAATAAAGACGGTTGTCTTCGTTTGGGAGTTTTCCTCTGTGGATCGTCGGCGCCACCCTCGCCGTTGTGTAGCATCCGGCCGAGCCAACATTTCCTTCCAAGTTGTTGGTGTCTTGGGAAGGCTCTTACCCATTCCTTCTCTCAAATCCTCGAAGACAAGGTAGAGAGCAGAAGGAATGGACACCAAGTTGCCCCTCGCTGTGAAGTTCTCTGACGAACTCGGAGTCTTCTGTCGCCCCAAACGCCCGGTTGTTTGGGCCAGCTTCAGGTCTCATGTTTTACCCGTCCACCGTCGACCTCTTCTGTGGAATAAGCTGTGATTGTGAGGGACTTTCTTCCTGTTGCTGGGTGTTTCCTTCGTACGCGAAGAAACTTTCCGACGTGCTAACCTGACGACTACCGGCCGGCAAGGACCCCCTCCATCCAAACGACGTTCTCTGAGGCGTTACCCAACTCACCCACCTCTCTATTTCGACTGGTATCATCTTTCTCACCTCCTACGCATTTTTCTATTTTTCCTCTGTTTTAGCGACTGTTTTGGGGTGTTCTTTGGCTTCACCAAAGAACACCGAACCTTGCTGTTTAATATAGTCTTCCGCATGCGTTTTTAGGGTCCAGAAGTCCATCATTTGATATCAGAGCTAAAAGCTCCTTCTTGTTGTTTTTGTTTCTCTGATTTTTGTGTTTTGCCGCCTCTGTAATGTTCTCTGTTTTAGTGGTCATGTTCATTTCGGTTTCATCCATTTGTGTTGTATGTTTTAATCTTGTTTCAACCATGTTTAGGATTAGCTAAAGTGTTTTCACGTTAGAGTCAGCATGTTGTTTTTTATTTTTTAGAAGCATGTTTAGGTGTAATTTGATTCTGAGTCATGATCATTTCTGTTTCATCCATAATTTTAATGTTCATTTCTGTTCTGGTTTAGTTTTATTTTCTTGATCTGTTTAGTTTTTTTTTAGGATGTTAATCATTGGAGCAATTTGCATTCTGTTTTAGAATTCCAGATTGAAGTTTAAGTGATTTTCATGTTCTCTGCTTTTTGGTAATATTTAGCTTTCTGTGTTTTTTTTGTGTTCATGTTTATTTTAAATGATTAGAGGGTCCCACGTAGGTGATTCTCTATACCTGTTTTAGTGTCTAATTTTCTGTTTAGAAATTTTAGGTTGTTTAGAATTCGGTTTGTCTTTTATTTTGTGTTCTGTTTATGCATAACCCACGATGCATGAGCTGCCTTTCTGGTTATTAAACAAGCATGCCGTTAACAAATGTTGTTCTATTTTCTATTTGGTTTTTGTTGTCTAAATTTGCCGTTGTTCTGTTAAGTATAAAATTCTGCCTAGACTTTCTAGGATGTTAGGTTAAAATTCTGGTTTGAAAATTTCAAATTTATTGTGTTTTTATTCTGTTTTGAATAGTTTTCGCATAATTCCTGTTCTGTTTAGGATTGGTAGGTTGCATGTTTAGATTGTCTAAATTCTGTTTAGGTAATCATGTCTCTGTTTTAGTGGTCATGTTCATTTCGGTTTCATCCATTTGTGTTGTATGTTTTAATCTTGTTTCAACCATGTTTAGGATTAGCTAAAGTGCTTTCTCGTTAGAGTCAGCATGTTGTTTTTTATTTTTTAGAAGAATGTTTAGGTGTAATTTGATTCTGAGTCATGATCATTTCTGTTTCATCCATAATTTTAATGTTCATTTCTGTTCTGGTTTAGTTTTATTTTCTTGATCTGTTTGGTTTTTTTTTTTAGGATGTTAATCGTTGGAGCAATTTGCATTCTGTTTTAGAATTCCAGATTGAAGTTTAAGTGATTTTCATGTTCTCTGCTTTTTGGTAATATTTAGCTTTCTGTGTTTTTTTTGTGTTCATGTTTATTTTACATGATTAGAGGGTCCCACGTAGGTGATTCTCTATACCTGTTTTAGTGTCTAATTTTCTGTTTAGAAATTTTAGGTTGTTTAGAATTCGGTTTGTCTTTTATTTTGTGTTCTGTTTATGTGACCCACATAACCCACGATGCATGAGCTGCCTTTCTGGTTATTAAACAAGCATGCCGTTAACAAATGTTGTTCTATTTTCCATTTGGTTTTTGTTGTCTAAATTTGCCATTGTTCTGTTAAGGATAAAATTCTGCGTAGACTTTTCTAGATGTTAGGTTAAAATTCTGGTTTGAAAATTTCAAATTTATTGTGTTTTTTATTTTCTTTTGAATCTGTTTTCTGCATAATTCCTGTTCTGTTTAGGTTGTCTAAATTTTGTTTAGGTAATGTCTCTGTTTTAATTGTTAGTCATTTGATTGATTGCTTTGATTCAGAATCTAGGGTGTTTAGATTGAGTCTTTTATGTTTTTTTTTCTGGTTTTTGATTTGTGATGTTTTTCTGTTTTGTCACATGTTTCATTCACTGAAACTTGTTTCCAATTCCGTTGGGTTAGTGTCGAATCGTCAGCATTTTTGTTTTGTTTTCGTTTAGCCTATGTTCTGTTTTCTACTTGTTTTTTAAGGTTGTTAACTTGAAAATCTTGGTTGCTGTTTTCCTAAAGTTTTTCAAGTTGGTTTTTCTGGTGTTAGCTCTCTGTTGAAATTTATTGGTATCAGAGCGCAAGGTTCAATGACCTCTTAGTGACAAATGTTTGAGATCAAGTATGAGTAGTAGTAGATGCATTGAATGATTAATGAAAAATGCTAATGTGGTGCAATCTCATGTTTTTTCAGAATTGTCACAATGCCACAAAGGAGGAGAGTTCCTCAGACCCCCATCAAGACCCTAGCTCCGTTTCTTCTTTATTGGAGGCGTTACGTAACTTGGTGAGCGGTGCCCAGGCTCCACCTCCGGCTCCAGTTTCTACCCCTGATCCCACTCCTACTTCGACGACCATTAGAGGGGTACATTTTCGGGATTTCAACCAACTCAACCCCTCAACCTTCGTGGGAGGCACTGATACGGCAGAGACATAGAATTGGCTCGAGGTTATGGAGCTTAACTTCGAGACTCTCTAGACGCCGGTTGAGTTCAGAGTTTCTATAGCTGCCTCCAGCTGCCTATTTTCTGAGGGAGGCAGCTAGGCGTTGGTGGGCAGCCCTCCGCAGTCAGTATAATGTCGAGACTATGGGATGGGCTGAGTTTACTTCTCTGTTTTGCAGTAAGTTTAGCAGCAGAGAGTATCGGGGTACGATGACTAGAGCCTACTACGAGCTGGTGCAGGGGGTCTATGTCAGTGACCGATTATTATAATCGTTTTGTCCACTTGTTGCCATATTCTGGAGGGGTCAGGCCTGAATTTCGGCATAAAGCGAACTATGGCTGTTAACCAGTACGACAGCTTGCAAGGCTTATGAGGCCGCCATGAGGATAGAGAGGTTGTACACCTCGAGTGATGACACCTCCCAGCCCGGGTCAGACCGTCGACCTTCAGGGAGGAAGATGACCAGGAGGGGTCAGCGACAGGTGTCAGATCAGGGTGTCAGTGCTAGTCGCTTTTTTGGATCTAGTGGCAGATCGTCAGGGAGCAGCAGGTACTCCCCTTACTCCTACCATACTTGTGGCCAACCAGGTCATTTTAGGAGGGATTGTTCGCTGAACCAACCTCAGGGGCAGCAGATGTGACCTTCTTTCCATACTCCCTCAGCTACCGAGTCATTCTCCCCTCTGGGCCAGCATCGGGGACAGACGCGACCCCCTCTCAGTTTCAAACTCCTCAGCGCCGAGCAGAGGATAGGCCTGTCTTTGATACTCCTTACCGACCGAATGGGCAGCCCTTTGCTAGTGGTTCCCCTCCTGTTCAGCAGTAGAGAACAGGTGGATTTCATGGATCTACTTCTAGAGCCGGCGGCCGTGGTCGCAATCAGAAAGGTATGGGAGTTGTTGGTCAGTCATATGCAGTAGACCGGGCTGAGTACTTTCATGTGCCTGATAAGCCGGTAGTTATGGATGGTACGATTCTTATCTTTCATACTTTTGCTCGGGTGTTGTTTGATACTGGGGCGTCTCATTCATTTATTTCTGCTGAGTTTTTCGAGGTGTTGGGTTTGACCATCGAGAGATGGAAACCCCTTTCTTTTTTAATACTCCGCTGGGCGATAGGAGTGGAGTTGCATATATCTGCAGATCAGTTTGTGTGGTGATCGACAACGGCAAGTTTTCAGCTAATCTTATCGTTCCGCCTATGAGGTAGTTTGACGTCATTTTGGGATGTGATTGGCTGATGAAATATCATGTGATAGTTGATTGCCACTTGAGACGGGTCACGGTTACCTCGAAGTCTGGCAGAGTTGTTGCCTACCACCGAGGTCCTTGTATGGGGATTGTGAACTCCATGTTTCTGGTATGTTTGCGAGGCAGGAGTGGATTAGAACAGTTTGGGGGACTTTGGTCGATGGACCTAGACCTTGAGACTGCGGTACAGGAGATTGATATTTCAGTCGTCAGGGAGTACGATGACGTCTTTCCTGATGAGCTACCGGGTTTATCTCCAGATAGAGAGATTGAATTTTGTATCGATCTCGTTCCAGGGGCTACTCCAGTTTCTATGCCTGCCTACAGGATGTCACCCGCCGAGTTAGTTGAATTGCGTAAGCAGTTAGATGATCTGCAGAGTAGGGGATTTATCAGGAAGAGTATGTCGCCCTGGGGCTCTCTCGTTTTATTTGCTAAAAAGGCAGATGAATCGTTGAGGTTATGTGTTGATTATCGGAGGCTGAACATGGTTACTGTTGTGACGACCCTTTAACTATTCCTAATTTTCTCGTATTATTTATTTATTTTTTTTATACTTAAAACTTTAAACCTAGCATTTTAGCGGAAATAAAACTTTTAAAATCGAATCGAGATCGGAATTGAAATCTGTGAAGTCTATGTTTTTATAAACCTTTTAAATAAACTTAAAACAATTTAATTAAAACTTAAAATAATTAATTAAAACAATTAAAATCAATCGCCAGGGACAAAAAGGGAGTTTCGCCCCAATATACAGGGGCGATCGCAACAGGCGAACGTTCGCCTGTTGCAAAACGCCAGTGGCGATCGATCGCCACACTCTCTGGATTTCTCCAGAGAGCGGCGACCCAATAGGTGATGTGATCGCCTCCATAGGCGATCCCCCATTGACGAGGGCGATCGATCGCCACCCTCTCCTTTTCTTCTTTTTCCTCTTCTTTCCTTCTCTCTTTTCCTTTCTCTTCTTCTTCTTTCTTTTCCTCTACATCTTCTTTTCTCTTCTCTTCTCCAATTATCACTACACCTCATACATTTTCAAATACAATTTAACATAAAACCTCAAATACTCGTATCTCCTCCATAGCCCCATTTAAACCGACTCGAAATATGTTTAAAACGAAATGAAAACGAACTGCATGGGTATGTTTAAAAACCAAACATATCCCTATTATCAAATATTTTGCAAAACAAGTTTCTAAAACGTTTAAAAACTTTAAAACGTAAATCTATCAACTAGTCAGAACCAAATATTCTAAAATGTTCTAACTATACAATTTTTCTAAGATCTAACTACCATGTCCCAAAATACCTTTACATGACTTCCCCACCGGTCAAAACGCACCGACTGCCCAGCGCACTCTCACTGGCCATCCTCCTTCAATCTGTACGATCGTCTGATAGAGAGAATTCCTCCTCACCTGGATCTATGTCACCTACACCATAAAGACACCTATGAGATAAAAATCTCAGCAAGCTCTACGTAAATGCTAATGCATGATCATGTATGCTCAATGCTGTGAAAACTGTCCATGTCAATGCATATATCAGTACATGTTAGTCTATGGTTATCGAAAACGCTCAACAGATGGATAGGGCACGTCCAGCGGTTAGACAACCCACACCATCTGAAGGGAGGAAAACCTGCTCACCACGGAACGCCAGGTCTGAACGTCATCCCCGATAATCCCATATCATGGTTGTTAACTGTGATACTTTACTTGCCTTTACAATGCATGTTCTTTTCATGAAATCCGTGCGTAAATTCATTTTCATGACCTTTTTAAAACCGTGATGCATGAACAGTTCAATATAAACATACATGAAGAGTATACCATTAAAACTCGACAAATACCATTAAAACAATCAACCTATAAAACAACTAAACCTAAACTACCCAACCGAAACAATTAAATAAACACGTCACCAAAACTCCTCGAGACGACTTCGACGTACGGTGTAGGCCTATTGGCCAGAGTAAGTCACGAGAAACTTACCTCGTGTCCGTTGCAGCTCAAGCTCTGTCCACGAGCGTTGTTCACCTAAGCAATTTCACCAAATTGTCATTAAAACGAGCTTAAACAATTGAATGTCCAAACTAACAAAATCTCTAACTAAGGAAATTCCTAAAACTCTAATTTAACTAATCGAGGCATTTAAACAACAATCGATGCTCGATAGTTCAAAAACCACTAATAACGAGTTTCCCTAAAACTCGAAAATTCGTCAATCTCTAATATTCATCTTAAATCGATTTAACTTCGTCCAATAACGTTCAATACGTCCATTATATTCACAACTAAGGTAAACATATCGATTTCTAGCCCTAAACCATGTTTTTACAAAACCCTAAACGAAACCCTAATCGTTTTTAACTCCGTAAAAACCGAACAATAAGCTTCAAAAGCTTTAGAATCATACCTAAAGCGTTGATTGAAGGAGAAAACGTGAGAAATCGGAGTTCGATCGGAGAGGAACGATCGTTGGGAAGGAGGGATCGCCGATGAGAGGAGAGGGAAAATCGCAGGGGAAGAAGGAGATGGCGTGGAGAAGAAGAAGAAAATGGTTTTTAATAAAATTTTGGTTTGTCAAACTACCGTATCGCCCTTCCTTTGATTTTCTATTTGTTTCGTCGCTCATTTCGTTAATCGTCTAACGATTCGGCTTCTCCAAATTTTCTTAATTTGTCAATAAATCCTACTTATTACTAGGATTCAATTAAAATTGTCCGTTCACAATTTGGACCTCGTTTACTATTTTTACCAAAGTATCCTTTATATTACGATAAACGTAATTTCTGTAAAATTAGCGTTACGACTCCTAAAATTCCCGAAATTTTCCTAAAATCCATATTAATTATTAGGATCGTAATAACGATTTCTTTCTGAAAAATTGACTTGATTTGACATATTTACAAAATGCCATTTGTATCATTTATTTACAAATTGCTGAAAATCCGGGTGTTACAACTGTTAAGAACAAGTACCCACTTCCACATATTGATGACCTCTTTGATCAGCTCGGTGGTTCACGATACTTTTCGAAGGTTGATTTGAGAACAATGTATCATCAGGTGAAGATTAGGGAGGGAGATATACCTAAGACTGCTTTCCGAACCAGATATGGACATTTTGAGTTCTTGGTCTTACCGTTCGGGCTTACTAATGCCCCAGCGGTGTTTATAGATCTAATGAACAGGATCTTTCGGCCCTATCAGAATCGGTTTGTGGTAGTCTTCATTGATGACGTCTTGATTTATTCGAAGACTCGTCGTGAACATCGTGAGCATCTCCGCATTGTCCTGCAGACCTTGAGGGAGCATCAGTTGTATGCGAAGCACAGCAAGTGTGATTTCTGGGCTTCTGAGGTGAATTTCTTGGGCCATATCGTTTCGTGGGATGATATTTCTGTTGATTTTGGGAAGGTTAAGGCGGTAGTGGACTGGCAACCACCCAAGAACGTCTCGGAGATTCGTAGCTTCCTCGGGTTAGCTAGATATTATCGGCGCTTTGTACAGAATTTCTCTTCTATTGCCGCGCCGCTTACCAAACTCACTCGCAAGGATGTGCGGTTTGTTTGGGATGTCGACTGTCAGGATGCATTTGAAGAATTGAAAATCCCTAAACCTATGGAAATGTGAAGGAGATCAACTTAATGTCATCCTTAGGTTGAAAATTCATAAACCTCGAGAGGAAGCAATGCATAGGGTTCTACGGCTCTGCCAGAGAAAGTCCAGAAACGTATAGGATTGTGTGATGGTTATACATGTTGGGATTAGAGTGTATTGTATTTTTAACAAAAACATTTGGTTGTTAAAAAATATATTGGAGTTTTCTTAAAAAGATGATTTTAGTCATGTAAAGTTCATTCTATTTGCATTGGATTTATTTGATGAAAATGATTTCAAACAATGGTTGAATGATTTTAAAATATTGATTTCGAGCATACATAATTTTATAGTATTTGCATGGCTTTCAAAAGAACATGATTTATATGATCTTCAAAGAATCATTGTAGTGGAAGATGATGATTGATCTTATATGGTGTTAATAGAGTTTGAATTAGTTATTCTATATGTTATATTTATTTACTGGGCTAAAAACTCATTATGTGGATAATTCATATTTTTCAAATATTGAGAATGTACACCGGGAGGGAAAACATAAGGCAATTTAAAGTTTGTGAAGAGACATAGGTGAACCATCGAGGGAAAACATAAGGCAATTTAAAGTTTGCGAAGAGACACAGGTGAACCATCAAGGTAGATGGTCTTTTTGTTTGGATGAGATGTTTGAATTTCATTTATATAAATCTTTTTGAAAGGTCACATGTATTGACTTACTTTTGTAGTAGTTTCCATGTTAGTGCTTTGGTTTTCATGTAAGTTTTCATGTTGTTTTCTTCAGACAATGGATATTTTATATTTTTAAATGCTTTTATAAAAAAAGTAATAATGATTTTAATCGAAGAATCCTAATTTACAAATTGAAAAAGTATTATTAACTCTTAATGATCTATGCATTTGCGAGGTGAGTGCCAATGAGAGCATCCCTTCGACGTTCGACTCCTTCCCACTTTGGGAATCCTCTAGCCTATCGGGGATAGTCCGTCCAACGATGGCCTTCCGATTATCCGATCTCTCACTCTACCCCTAGCTCCTCTTCCCCCCATATCTCTTCACGGGCTACTCCTTACAGACACCTTCTTACTATCATGGCAAAATTATCTGTTTGTTGGGCATTTTTGTTGGCTCAGAATATTTTGGGGATTTATTCTAAATATTTGAGATTAATTATTGGGGTTGAATAATTGATCTGGAAATATCTGTTTTGGGTATTGATTATTGATAACGATGTCAGACGAAGATAGCACATGATACATTATTGAAAAATTCAATGGGACAGATTTCGCATTTTGGAGAATGCAAATCGAGGATTACTTGTACGGGAAAGAACTTCATCTTCTTTTGAGTGTGAAACCAGAGAAGATGGAAGACGGTGAATGGAATCTCCTTGATAGAAATGTTTTGGGAGTCGTCCGATTGACGCTAGCCAAAAGCGTTGCTCACAACGTGGCGAAGGAGAAAACTACCGCGAGTCTGATGAAGGCTCTATCTGATATGTACGAGAAACCGTCTGCGAATAATAAGGTATTTCTTATGAAGAAGTTTTTTAATTTGAAGATGATTGATGGTGCTTCTGTCGCAGCACATTTGAATGAGTTCAATACTATTGTGAATCAATTGCTATCAGTGGAAATTGATTTTGAAGATGAGGTTCGTGCCCTAATTTTGTTGGCATCTCTACCGAATAGCTGGGAGCCTATGAGAGCTGCAGTTAGTAACTCAGTTGGAAGTGCTAAACTGGTATTTACCGATGTGAGGGATCGTATTCTTGCCGAGGAGGTTCGTAAGATTGATTCTTGTGAAACACCGACAGGTTCAGCTTTGAATGTTGAAAATAGGGGCAGAAATCAAAGTAAAGGTCCGGGCAATAGAAATCGAAGTCAGAGGAAGTCTGGAAGACACGCCAACTTTGAGTGTTATCATTGTGGCAAGAAAGGACACATAAAGAGATTTTGTCACAAATTTCTTCGGGAGAATCTGAATGCCAAAGGAAAGGAAAAGATGTTTGAAGAGGGTGACATAGATGAAGAGGCAGACACAGCCAATGAGGAGTCCTTTAGTGTGTACAACGAGGATGTTGTAAATTCTGATTGCCAAGATACGAGTTGGATGATAGATAGTGGCGCTTCAATACATGCCACTTCGCGGAGAGATTTCTTTACGTCCTACACTTCGGGTGACTTTGGAAATGTGAGGATGAGAAATGGTGACGTTGCAAAAGCCATTGGTATGAGAGATGTGCGTTTGGAGACCAACATCGGCAACACCTTGGTTTTGAGAGGTGTGAAGTACATCCCTGTCATCCGCAAGAATTTGGTTTCGACTGGCAAGCTCGACGATGAAGGGTTTGGCAACACCTTTCGTGATGGAAAATGAAAGCTTACCTGAGGTTCATTGATTGTGGCGAGAGGAGAAAAATACTCCTCATTATATGTGATGCATGCAAAGATCGCGGGTTCCACGGTCAATGTGATGGGTAATAAGGCTGCAAAGTTTGTGAATTCACCTTCTAAGAAAAAAGTTGAGAAGACTCAGAAGAAGTCAGGTTCTCGGGTGAAGTTCAGGTTGGGATCTGATGGAACATCAGAGCTGGTGAGTCAGCCTATTATAGATGTTCAGTCATTAGTTTCAGTTTCACGTCAGAATGGTATCGTCAAAGGAAGAACCATGCGGAAGGTTAAAACTCCGGGACGATATGATGAAACTGTGGGTTATGTATTGAATGTGTTCGAGGGTAACGATTCCTGTGTGGAGTCTTCAACATGTTCAAAGGCAGTTCGTTGCGACAACCCTGATAGTTCAGTGATACCATGGAGGAGGAGATGCGATTTCTTCTCAAGTAAATCTCTCAAGTTTAAGCGAGGCTTAAACTTGAACGGTATCGAATGCTGAGTTGGCCCATCTGGGGCCTGTGTGGTAGAGGAGCTTTTTTAATGGGGTTTTGTAGATTTATTTCCTTGCATCAGAATTTCGTTGAAGGTGGAGATTGTCAGAATTCAGTGTTCTGGATTCGCTTTGCATTGGGCTGAGTAACCCGTTGGATCTCTCATGTAGAATTCGTGTCAAGGTGGAGTTTGTTAGAATTTGGTGTGACCCTAATTCTAGTGGGCCGGGTTGAGCCCGTATATCAATATTAGGGTTTTACGTTTTCTCTATATATTGATGCTTGAGTCGCAAAACTCATTGTACCGAATTTGATATTAGTGATTCTCTTCTCTGCCCGTGGTTTTTTCCCTTTCTAGGGTTTCCACGTAAAATTCGGTATCCATTATTTTCTCATTTTTCTTTTTCGATTTTCTGAATCGTTTGTTACAGGTGGATTAGAGCGTCTAATCCTAACATATTATTTGGACGACAAAAGTGTTTCATCGTATTCGCTAATACTGACTCAAATACTTATCATGCTTCTGAAGTTATAGTTAATATTGTCAAAAATTGTAAAGGATACATGTCAACTAAATAGTAAAATTGTTCTATAATATCTGCATCTTCACTAGCAAATATAATATTATTATGCATGACTTTATTTTTAGATTTTACACTCAAATGCATTATGTCATTTGACTATCAAACAACCACTGATGTGTCCCGTGGTCCGTGACTATATCATAAGTTAAGGTATGTCTCCTAACTAATTTTATGGCATAATATGTTTACTAAGGTTTGTAGGTGACAATCCGAAAATAGAAGAAGGAATTTGTCTTCCCTTAGACAAATTTATGTTTTTTTAAAAATTTTTATGAGGAACTTGGTCTTTATTTCTTTAACTTTGTAATTGGCAAACTTTAGTCTTGTATTTGTTAGTTTGCACGTTTGTAATAGTCCTTAGGAAGAGTAGGTTTGAACCAAGGCAAGGAGAATAGCTGTCCGCTCATTAGGGACTTTCATCGAACAACTAGCGTGCAGAAAGGAGTAAAGTCAGTTAGTTTGCCCCATGAGAGAGCCCGTTATCAAGCCCATGAGAAAGCCCATTACCAAGCCATAAGAAAGATTAAAATCCATGAAGAGGTTGGCCATACAAGCTTAAATTAAGCCCATGAGTATAACACCCCGATTCCCTGAACCCGGTTTGTTACTCAAAACCTCGAATATTACTAAGAAACACTTGGGCCAAATATAAAACCTCGTTGAAAATTTCAGAATCTGTAATTTGACAAAACACGAATACTTGCAGCGGAAATCGTTTAAACAAAAGTAAAATTAAACAAAGCCATGTTAAAATAATCGTTGGCAATATTAAGAATCAATCAGTTGAGAAGCAAAGGTTTAACTCGTAAAATAATTTAAAGATTTCAAAAGTCAATTCCATCGACCGCCGAACGAAGTCAATAAAAGGGAAAGGCTACTCGAAGACATCCACCGGTGACTAAACGACAAAGCGCAAGATTTGTCATCCGGTCCCTAAACGACAAAACATAAAATTTGTCATCCGGTCACCAAACGACAAAACATAAAATTTGTCATCCGGTCACTAAACGACAAAACATAAAATTTGTCATCCGGTCACCAAACGACAAAACATAAAATTTGTCATCCGGTCACTAAACGACAAAACATAAAATTTGTCATCCGGTCACTAAGCGACAAAATATATCCTTCATCTACCGGTGACGTCAGCTGGATGATCTCTCTCATCCGATCGACTTTACCCTACATCTACCGGTGACGTCAGCCGGATGATCCCTCTCATCCGGGCACTAGACGACAAACAAAACACCTATTTCATCCGACAAACAAAACACTCGACATCATCCGGTAGAAAAGAAACACAACACTATCCACAGAAAAGAAATTTACTTACTTCCCAAAGACCATTCAGGAACGACTCAAACCATAGCATTAATTAAATCCGATAAAAACCAACATTTGAACTCAACAGACTGCTAAAATCAGTAAATTTCAAAACGTATTCAAAATGCTAAAATTCCTACTGTCATGAGAACTCAACATACTCAGACTGAATCCTTGACTACTAGTCCTCCACACTGACAGACATCAGTTAAACCGCCCCGTCAGCTGCCAGAACATTGAATAAGTGTACTCCTCCAACCCGACTAGTCCTCAGTGAACTCAGTAAACACACCTGCTGTCACTTCTTCACCTACATCACAAAACTCATCTATTAGCCTAATGCTAAGTAAGTAATGCAAAATGAAATGAATTACTGAAACATAAACTCCTAATCATG
The DNA here is from genome assembly GCA_022432975.1 of Begonia masoniana. NCBI lineage: Eukaryota > Viridiplantae > Streptophyta > Magnoliopsida > Cucurbitales > Begoniaceae > Begonia > Begonia masoniana. The sequence goes on from CM039515.1 coordinate 34,368,339, forward strand.
CAATTTCTACTTTCTCCTCTCAGTTGCTCATTCATCGTTTCTAATTCAGATCCCTCTGTGAAATTGGGAGTCGGATCAACTCTCCCAAAGTATGTATCCACTGACTCATTAAGGGGCGGATTAATTCCCTTAACAGTAAATCTGATTCACATGTTCAGATCCCCCTGTGAAATTGGAAGTTGGATCAGCTCTTCCAAAGTATATATCCACTGTCTCATTAAGGGGCGGATTAATTCCCTTAACAGTAAATCTGATTCACTTTGCTGTTTCATCACATTCAATCCTCTCCATACCAATGTGTATTCAAATTCATTTTCGTATACATTTTGAAAACATGATGCATGGCATACAAACATATCCAAGTAAATACAAACCTAACGTTTTGTGATGTAGGCCCGAAGGCACAAGCAAACATTACTTACTTGGATCTCCTGGAATTGTCTGGGTAGCTAACCACTTCGGGTATTGCTCAACCTAAAACCGTAGACAGAGCATATATTAAATTTCCTCTAATCTTCATTCTAGACCACTATAAATCTAAGGGAAACTCTAGTCATTGTGCATTCTCGATTTCGACTTAAACCGAACTAACCCTCACTTACTGTATTTTCCAAAACCTCAATATCATCCCTCCCACCAACAATAGATACAATGTAGCTAGAAATAGAGGCAAAACTCACCAAGTTCGGAAGAAGTCGCTGGAGAAAGTCGAGGGGGGGTCTCCTATCGTGCTCTGCTAGGCTGAGGAGCTGAGAATGGGGAGGAAATGGAATAAAACAGTGGCGGCTACTTCAATAATAGTTTCCTTAAATACGTTATCCACCCTTAGATTTCTAATTACCCTTATACCCTTGCCTAGTCATCCACTAACCCTACATTTAATATTGTCATTAGTTTTAAAAAGAATAGAGAAACGGTTTAACAGGACCGGGTATTACAATGAGAAAGATAAAGGCCCAAAAAAAATTAACCCAATTCAACATGAAGAACCAGCAATAGCCACCGGTTCACCCAACCGACTTAGTTCACCCGATTCAGCGCCCAACGGCTATAAACGGGCAGATTTTGCAGCGCTCCTTCCTTCCACCCGAAGCTTTTGAAGCTTTTCTCCTTTGTATTTATGTTTCCTCTCCTCCATTGTAATTAGCCAGTTACAGATTAAATATTTGGAAAAATAAAGACGGTTGTCTTCGTTTGGGAGTTTTCCTCTGTGGATCGTCGGCGCCACCCTCACCGTTGTGTAGCATCCGGCCGATCCAACATTTCCTTCCAAGTTGTTGGTGTCTTGGGAAGGCTCTTACCCATTCCTTCTCTCAAATCCTCGAAGACAAGGTAGAGAGCAGAAGGAATGGACACCAAGTTGCCCCTCGCTGTGAAGTTCTCTGACGAACTCGGAGTCTTCTGTCGCCCCAAACGCCCGGTTGTTTGGGCCAGCTTCAGGTCTCATGTTTTGCCCGTCCACCGTCGGCCTCTTCTGTGGAAGAAGCTGTGATTGTGAGGGACTTTCCTCCTGTTGCTGGAGTTTCCTTCGTACGCGAAGAAACTTTCCGACGTAGAGCTAATCTGATGACTACCGGCCGGCAAGGACCCCCTCCATTCAAACGACGTTCTCTGAGAGGTTACCCAACTCACCCACCTCTCCATTTGGACTGGTATCATCTTTCTCACCTCCTACGCATTTTTCTATTTTTCCTCTGTTTTAGCGACTGTTTTGGGGTGTTCTTTGGTGGCCAAAGAACACCGAACCTTGCTGTTTAATATAGTCTTCCGCATGCGTTTTTAGGGTCCAGAATTCCATCATTTGGTATCAGAGCTAAAAGCTCCTTCTTGTTGTTTTTGTTTCTCTGATTTTTGTGTTTTGCCGCCTCTGTAATGTTCTCTGTTTTAGTGGTCATGTTCATTTCGGTTTCATCCATTTGTGTTGTATGTTTTAATCTTGTTTCAACCATGTTTAGGATTAGCTAAAGTGCTTTCACGTTAGAGTCAGCATGTTGTTTTTTATTTTTTAGAAGCATGTTTAGGTGTAATTTGATTCTGAGTCATGATCATTTCTGTTTCATCCATAATTTTAATGTTCATTTCTGTTCTGGTTTAGTTTTATTTTCTTGATCTGTTTAGTTTTTTTTAGGATGTTAATCATTGGAGCAATTTACATTTATTTTAGAATTCCAGATTGAAGTTTAAATGATTTTCATGTTCTCTGCTTTTTGGTAATATTTAGCTCTCTGTTTTTTTTTTGTTTTTATATAAATCTATATTCTGGTTGTGTTCATGTTTATTTTAAATGATTAGAGGGTCCCACGTAGGCGATTCTCTATACCTGTTTGTTTAGAATTCGGTTTTGTCTTTTATTTTGTGTTCTGTTTATGTTACCCACATAACCCACGATGCATGAGCTGCCTTTCTGGTTATTAAACAAGCATGCCGTTAACAAATGTTGTTCTATTTTCCATTTGGTTTTTGTTGTCTAAATTTGCCATTGTTCTGTTAAGGGTAAAATTCTGGTTTGAAAATTTCAAATTTATTGTGTTTTTTATTCTGTTTTGAATCTGTTTTCTGCATAATTCCTGTTCTGTTTAGGATTGGCAGGTTGCATGTTTAGATTGTCTAAATTCTGTTTAGGTAATCATGTCTCTGTTTTAATTGTTAGTCATTTGATTGATTGCTTTGATTCAGAATCTAGGGTGTTTAGATTGAGTCTTTTCTGTTTTTTTCTGGTTTTTGATTTGTGATGTTTTTCTGTTTTGTCACATGTTTCATTCACTAAAACTTGTTTCCAATTCTGTTGGGTTAGTGTCGATCGTCAGCATTTTTGTTTTGTTTTCGTTCTGTTTTCTACTTGGTTTTTAAGGTTGTTAACTTGAAAATCTTGGTTGCTGTTTTCCTAAAGTTTTTCAAGTCGGTTTTTCCGGTGTTAGCTCTTGTTTGTGAAAAGACACTGTTGTAGTGTCTTTTAGTGTCTTTTCTAGTGTGCTAAATTGAAAATTGACAACTCTGAATTTTTGCTCCAAAACCGAAAAAGAAAATGGATGTTATTGAATGAATGCATCATCCTAACGGTTAAAACTTTTTGTGAAATTGTCGAGCAGGAATAATTAGAAAGAGTCATAATTATTAATTGGGTTTTGTTTTTCAGCAAAGGTTCAATTTTTTTTTCTTGTTTTTAGTACGCTGTTGTTTGTTACTCTGCTGTTTGTGTGTCTTTTACAGCATCTAAACTTTATTTTAATTCTGTTTTAAGTTAAAGATTTAGAATTGTTTGTAAAATTGGATTTAAAATTCAGTTTTGCCATATTTCTTGGAACATCTAAAATTTTTAGTATTACGACTTCTATTTACGTGCTCGGAGATGGATTCCTGACTTTCTCTCTTTCTCCCTGATTCCTCACATATCTTACCTAAATCTCTAGATTTCTCAATAAATCCCGACTTATTTTATGAAGAGAGACTAATTCAAATTCTGGAATCAGAAGAAAGAGAACTACGGAATAAGAAGATTTCGCTTGTGTGATGACCCGAATGTGTATGAGCAGGACTGCGGGGCAAATATCAGATTGCGGGGCAAACCTTGGGATCTAAACCGAGTGTAGGTATATCCCGAACTCGAGTATAGGCAAATCCCGGGTCGTAAAAAGGGGGTTGTCACAATCTCATATCGTTTGGGAAAGTATATGGAAATGAAACATATGTAAGTAAACCCTCCCAACATAGTAAGACGCGTTTTGAAGCACAATTGGCAACAGATTCCATAAGAACTCCGAAGTTAAAAAGTGCTCCGGTGAGAGCAGTACCATGTTGGGGTCAGATTGGGAAGTCCTCGCCAAACAAAGTCGTGAGTGAAGGATATTGGGGTACGATCCAATCCCCAAAACAGACAATATCTTACTGGGAAAACAGGTCGTTATAGTAAGAGTTCTATGGAAGAATCAAAACATTAAGGAGGCAACCTAGGAAAAAGAAGAAGAAATGAGAAGGATCTATCCTGAACTTTTCAGGTATGTTTTTAAATTTCGAAGACGAAATTTCTTTTAAGATAGGTAGATTGTAACAATAAAAAAAATATATCCCACCGACGATTTTGACAAATTTAATGGGAGTAGGAAGAAATCAAACACAAAACCCTCACCTAATTTCTCTACGGATTGGACCAAGAAATTAAGGAGATGTTGAAAAATCTACCTATAAATTTGTAACACCCGGTTTTACTGGATTTTATAATTCCATTAAATAATTGCATTTTTGTAAATATGTCAAATTAAATCCATTTTTGCGAACGGAAAGTTTTATTGGAACCTAATAATAAATTGAAATTTATGGTAAAATAAAGAAATTTGGAGAAAACGAATAGTTAGTCAAATAACGAGATAAGTTGGAGAAACCAAATTAAGTTCAACCAAACAAGCAATTGGATGGAGGGGCAAATTAGGAAGTAAAAATGGGGTAGTTGGGAGCACCAAGTGAGAGTGTGACAAGTGTCAAAACTTGTGAGAGAAGCTTGGCAAAGCAACACCTTTATTTTCCCTCCCTTACGAGAAATCACATTCACTTTCACTCTTTCTCTCCTTTAACTTTCACAGCCACGAAAATTATCTCCACCCCTACGCTTATTCACAATTCAACGGCTCCTCCAACCGATCAATTTCCTTCACGATTCATTCCTAAATCGCGACCCTAGGTAAGGTTTTAATGTTCTGGATTGTTAGCCTTCGATTTTAGAGTTGTTATTGAAATAAGATTTTGCCGATGAAAGTTAGAAATCGTTAGCTATTGGAATGTTGAATGATAATAAGGTATTTATGATTATGGAGGATAGTTAAGTGGAATTAACGGAGTCTGATTAGGTTAGACTCGGTTCAAAAGCGTGTCGGAGAAGTGAGAGTCGTCAATTTCAGAAACAAAACCAGCTCCTCCAGCACTCTTAGTAGCAGAAGCGGAAACGAGTGAAAGAATATTGAAGAAGGGGGAGGGAAGATGATGGAGTTTGAAGGGAGAAGGGAAGAGAGAAGGAGGAGGGCGGCCGAGAGAGAAGAGGGGGAGGGGGACGGAGTCCATAGAGGCGAGAGAGGAGAGGCGATGACTTAGGGTAGGGTGAGGTGAGGTGAGGGAGATGGATCAGTTGTAATTCTACTGTTGTAGTTCTACTTCTCCCAATCGGCCATCATAGGAGCAGTGGATGGATAGAAACGTCTTTAACCAAATTGAGGAGGTCACGGTCAATTCCAATACATTGGTTGGGAGGCTCGTATTTAAAATGGAATAATGGATAGGTGCGCGTAAACCGAAAATTTAAAAAATAGAAAAAGTTCATGTGTGCTTGAGTCGAATACTATAATAAAAAAAAAATTTAGACCCTGATCGTGGAATACTGTGGCTCCTTTAATTTTGAGAGTTGAACAATTCCTAGTAAATGAAACCAATCACTTTTAAGGTGTTGGAATTTAAGTTCCATCGCACGGCAGAATTAATGATGTTCATAACACTCATACGTGTGCAACTTAAATATTATGAAAAACAATTTTTCATAATAATAATAGGATTGTCATTTACGATATATAAATAATTATATGCAATAAACAAATAATTTAGATTTAAAGAAATTACCTTTGAAGAACAATTTATTAATAACGAAGAGCCTTCGATCTTCTTCATCAATCCTCCTTACCTCGAATAAGGACGTGTGGGCGTCATGAACATAAAAAGATCACACTCAATTTTGTGATAGATCGTTTTCTCAACACATGAGACGATCTATATGGATATATAGAGAACAATTCTCCAAACCACCACGGAAATGCTCTTAAAATAGATTGGTTCTCAAAATGAATTCTCTCACACTATCTTTTTTTTTTTTGCAAATGAGGTCTTAACCTCTATTTATAGTGTAAGAATCTTGTAACAATTATCATAACATTTAATTGTAACAATTATCATAACATTTAAAAGAAACAAACGTTACAAAATTTAATTTACCATTAAGTTAGAATTGATTTTCTTAATAACATTTATAACAAAAGATGTTATGGAAATCAAAACAACTTTTCATCATGGCCTCACACTTGGCACAATGATTTGGCAAAATTCATTTTAAAAAAAAAAACTATTTTCAAAAATAACTTTATGTTTGCTAATTAATTGAACAATTCAATTATTTCATTTAATAAAACATAACAAACATATTAATTATGACAACTTTTGTCATGTGTCTTATAAGTTGATTATTCAACTATTTCATCTAATGAAATATAATAAACTTATTATTGAGTGTATTAAATAATTAACTCATAGTTAATTATTTAATCTTCTTTGTTCAATTTTCTATTATTCGAATAATAATAGAAGGTGACAAATGAACCGATGGACCTATAATTTTAAGCTTCAATAATTTTTCTGTTAATTAATATAAACTCTTTATATCAATTAACGTAATTATTAACTCTAAAGTAAGTCCATTGATATTGTGACAGCCTGTAACCGAATTCCGATCTGAGTCCGGGATCAGAGCCTTTACTCCGGGACAGTGGAGGGAAAACAACCGTGACAGCCCGTAACGGGATTCCGATCGGAGTCCGGGATCGGAGCCATCACTCCAGGACAGTGGACGGAAAAACGGTGACTAATTTTTTTTGAAATAAACAGAACAGACAGCGTTACTGGAACAACTTATGAAAGCCAACTGAACTTTTAAAACTTTAACGGAAAACATAACCGAATGACAGGCAACATGCACTGTCATCGCAAACCCTGAAAACATAACTTTACAGAGAGGGAGAAACTACAGTGAGTAACAGAAAACATTTACAGGGAGAGAGAGAGTTCTCGGGTGTAGAAATTTAAAACAGGTTTCAATAATGGATAACAGAACAGAAATTAGCATAAGGCTGGCGGAGGAGGAAACAAGAAACATTGGCGGAAGACTTAGGCGAATAACCGACGGAAGACTTAGTTTACAGGAGCAGCGGAAGACTTGAATGACGTCAGCCGGAAGATGTAAATGCAAAGACAGAAGCGGAGATGACGTCAGGCGGAAGATTAGAGCTATCGGTGGACTCAGATACGACAAAAGACGAACAGTATTCAGCGGAAGAGGCTGAGTAAAACTGGGCAGATGAGGTGGTGACGTCAGCCGGAAGATGAGTGACGTCAGGCGGAAGACACAGACAGTAACTAAGATCGGATGAGGAGATGACGTCAGCCGGAAGATGGATGACGTCAACCGGAAGATATAAGCATTATACTGGCGGAAAACTGGGATGACGTTAGCCGGAAGACATATTTACACTGGGCGGATGACTTGGATGACGTCAGCCGGAAGACAAAGTTTTAAACTGGGCGGAAGACTTATGCTGACATCAGCCGGAAGACATAAATACACTGGGCGGATGACTTGGGTGACGTCAGCCGGAAGACATAGTTTTAAAGGCAAAATTTACAACTTTTACAGGGACACATGCGGGCAGGGAGCATCAAGCAGAAGACATAAGGGTTTCAGACCTTGAAAACCCGATTCAAAATAAGATTTTGAAACACACTTTACAGATGACAGATCTAAGAAAAGCAGACTACATGGATGACTCTAAAATTTGAGACCATCCATGCAAATCTTAAAACATGAAAATATTCTAAAACATTTCAGAACATTCAGAACATGAGTTCAACTGTCAAATACAGCAGTTTTGAAAACTTTGACTCAGAATCTATACAGCATTTCGAAATTTGAAGGTCAATAAGACATACTTTAAAAATTGACAGGTTCAAGGAAATAAAATTACATGGACAGTTCCAAAACCAGAATTCATCCATGCGTGAACTAATAGAAACATTCCAAACAAATTTCAGAATACTTTAGAATATAAACTTAACTGTCAAATACAGTGGTTCCTAAAACTGAAACATCAGAACTTGTACATTGTTTCAAAATCCGAGGGACAGTACAGGACATAACATATAATTACAGAAACTCCCAAAACAGAAGTTTTCTACAGGGCTTTTAACACAAAGACCAGAATTTCATAAAACTTTACAATATAAACTATATTTTAAAGAGTTGAACCTCAGAACAGAATTATGTCTAACTGCAACAACCACCCTGTGAGCTCGATCCACCATTTACATCAGATCATCATTTTGAGGAACAAGGTCCTCGGTTTCAGGTTCAGTACCTACATCAGAGAGTTCACCTATGAGTCTAAAACTCAGTAAGGACATAATCAGAATGCAGTGATGCAAAATGCTATGCATGCAGTTTTTCAGAAATACGGTGACAGCACAGAACATTAAGTTACAGTGGCAGTAGAATTAAGTGGAGCTTATAGGGGAACTGGCAAACAGTGGGGGAGGGGGAGGGTGCACTATCAGGCACATTCAGGGAAACAGTACAGTAAACAGTTCTGGGGCCAGTCCCCGTCTCGCACTTAACCTGGTACATTTTAGTCGGATTTTATCTTGTTTAGTTCAAACAGTGTACAGAAAACATTTGCATGTCTTTCAGAGAAAACGTGTATGCATGAACGGTGCTTGAACTTAAACAGGCAGACAGCAGAAATAAGACAACAGAAGGTAAATCGAAGCCAGACATTTCAGAACATAGACTATAACCTTTCTACCCAAAACAACCCGACAGAACAGGAAACCTAGTACCTCCGTGATGTAGGGCCTTAAGGGCCAACCTACGGTTATGAACTTACTTGTTTTCTTCGATGCAGTTAGCTAGAAAGTCTCGGAAATGTTTGAACCTGTACATGTACGTTCAGAAAATAAACAAGCTACAAATGCTAACAAATAAGTCAGAAGAGTCTGTTCCAAACTCATTCAAACCCTTAGAAAACAAACCGATGTGTTTTCATCCAAAGACAGTGAGTTTTTCACAAATTACCATAACCCTAAACTTCGAGAAAAACCCACATTAAACTTGTCCAAGCTTGTTAGCAATAACAGATGTTTACCTTAGTGAAAAAAAAAACAGAAAGGAATCTGGGAAGATCGGAGTAACTTCGATGGTTGATTTGTCGACTAGAAGAGAGAATATGGAGAGGAATACAGAGAAAGAAAAATGCACAAAATGTTCACGTAGAAGGAAGGAGAATAGGTAGGTTTCTCAGCAAGTTATTGCCACTTAGCAATCATCCATTGGTTATCTCCCACCAACCATAATCTCACCCCAATTTGCCCTTCCATGCATTTCAACTTAGTGTTTTGGTTTAGTTACACGTTAGTTTAGTCCTCAACTAATTATTTCAACAATCCAACCAAAACATTCCTTTGTATTAATACAACATTAATCCCGTTTAAATGATCCGGGAAAACTATTACATGGCAAAAATGCCGGGTGTTACAGATATAGACATTACGTATGTACTAACCCTCCATTTAGATTCGTAATAGAGCTAGGTTTATAATCCGTTAACCTCTCATATTACATCTTTATCCTTAACTACCATTAGTCCTTGATTGAATAATTAATTCATAACGATTTATGAATTTACGCGCTAATTATTCGATCTTTTAACTAACAAAAAAGGGAATCCAATAAAATGGATTTCATTGTATCGATATTAACATTCCCAGCTATTCATTTTAATTTATTCCTAATATACGAGATGTATGAATTGTAACTCATACAAAACTTTACCAAGTAAATTAAAGAGTAAATTAAAATAAAATAGGAGTTTGTTAAATACAATGAATTAAGATTACACACATATGACCATCATTATGATAAAGTTATTTGTTCTAGGTTTAACGGAAATTATAAGAACAATATAATTTTATCTGGTCGAGTCCTATATAATCATATTATATAAAACTTATTTACCTTATGTCACTACATATATAGCTGAGATATAACTATACATTCTTAATGAGATAAACTAAGTTTATGACTATGATTTATTTGAAGATTCCATACTTCAAATACAAGTCATGGACTTATTTTGGTTATTACTCTTTATATTATATCCCTCATATATACAATATATATGTTAATATAAAGTTTGCACAAATAACCAATGAATTTTTTTTGAATTTTATAAAGCATGATCTTTAAATGCAAGCATAATATTAATCAATTTAAATAATATAACTGTTCTATTACATTTGCTTGTTTGGGCACATAATTCCCAACAAACTCCCACTTGACATAAAGCAAATGAGACATGTCTCTAATTCCTAAGTCCTCCAGTTGTTCCTCAAAACGATTTCTAGGTAACGTCTTGGTGAAGGGATCAGCAAGATTCTCAGCTGATGAAAATCTTCAGAACAGTCACGTCTCCAAGCTGCACGATATCTCTTATCACATGATATTTTCTCTCTATATGCTTTGTTCGCTTGTGACTTCTAGGTTCTTTAGAATTTGCCACTGCACCACTGTTGTCACAGTACAAAGTCAGTGGCTTAATCATATTCGGAATTAAATCAGTAAAGAATTTTCTAAGTCACACAGCTTCTTTTGATGCTTCACAAGCAGCAATGTATTTGTTGTGCAAAATATTTCGCAAGTGTACGAGTCGCAACAAGTAATATAGTGATAAAATAGAGTGTCGAACCCACGAGGACTAGTAATTAATAATCGAAATAACTAACTTTAATTCTAAATTGAACACACGGTTTTATGATTTTTAATAATTACAAATAAAATAAATGACTAAAACAATTAAAATAAACTAAATTAAAATAGCAAAACAAATAAACTGAGATTAAATCAAGTTAATAAAAACCTAGGTACTACGATTTCACCAAGACAATATTTATTTCTGTTCTTCGCAATTATATTCATAAATATTCTTCCTATGTTGATGATCGATTTCACTAAATTCTATCACAATCTCTCTCGAGCATTGCGTAGTTTATCTGATTAACGGGTTATCACTTCTCAGTCTCAAATCCTACATTAATCAAATACAATTCAATCAAGAAATCATAGTGACCACACCAATACCGTAACTATCTCTAGCCTACGTATATTAATGACATTAATTTCAGTGCACGGATATTTATCACCTCTCGGTCTCAAAACATCCCAAATATCAAGTAAAGATTGGCCAGAAATTTACAAGCATTAAGAACAGAAATTAAATGTGCCAACAATATTGGAAGAAATACTCAATAAATATAATTAAACGAAGAACATGAAAATAAATATCGTTTGGCTACATCGTAGCCCCTAGTAGAAAAGTTAGTGCATGCTAGATAAAGTAAAAACACAACTAATAATAAAGAAGTTCATAGTTCAGAAGAGAAAGGGAAAGAAAAACTATGCTGAAAGTCAGTTCCCGAAGCTCTCGCTCCGTTCCAGTCTCCGTCTCGCAAGGGCTTCTCTCTGAAATCTCTCGCTCGCCTCCCGTCTGAAATCTGAATGAGGCTGCTCTCTCTTAAGTTAACCTAATTATTAATTAATCTCAAGCCCACAAATCTGAAGCCCATAATTATCTTCAACGGCTGAAATTAAAACAAGTTTCAATGGTTGTAACACCCCGAGTTTACAAAACCCGTTTTGTTACTCATAACCCGAATATTACTAAGAAAACTTGGACCAAATTTAAAACTTCGTACAAAAATTCAAAATTTGGACATTTGATAAAACATGTAGACTTACAGCGGAAATCGTTTAAACAAAAATAAAATTAACCAAAAACCATATAAAAAAAAACGTTGGAAATGTTGAGAAACAATCGATTAAGAAGCAAAGGTTTAACCCGTGAAAATACTTTGAAGGTTGGAAAAGTCAAACTCGTCGTCCGCTGAACAAGGTCAACGAAGGGGGAAGGCTATTTGAAGACTTCATCCGGTCGCTAAACGACAAAACATAAAATTTGGTCATCCGGTCAGTCTAACAGGGACATCCACTGGTCACTAGACGATAAAACATAAAATTTGGTCATCCGGTCAGTCTAACAGGGACATCCACCGGTCACTAAACGACAAAATATAAATCTGGTCATCCGGTCAGTCTAACAGGGACATCCACCGGTGACGTCAGCCGGATGATCTCCTCATCCTAACGACTTTTCTCTATATCTACCGGTGACGTCAGCCGGATGATCTCCTCATCCGAATGACTTAACCCTTATCATCTGACGAGCAAAAGCTCGACATCACCGGACGACTAAAACACTCGACATCATCTGATAGCTTTATTAAAATCACATTCCGATAGAAGACAGACACAACTCTAACTACAGAAAGAAATTTTCTTGCCTCTCCAAGACCTTTCAAAAACGATTCAAACCATTTCATTAATCAAATCCAGTAAAACAAACACTTAAAACTCAACAGGTTACTAGAATCAATAATATTCAAATTGTATTCGAAATGCTAAAATCTCTACTGTCATGAAAACTCGACCTACTCAGACTAGATCATTATCAACTAAACCTCAACACCTGCTGACACCAGTTAGCCCACCTCATCAGTTTACCAAGCCGAGACATGGATGTGCTCCTCCAACCACACCTAATCATCTGTGTACTCAGGAAATTCACCTGTGGTATCCTCAACACCTACATCACAAAACTCATCTATTAGCCTAATGCTAAGTAAGTAAAGCAATAATGAAATGATATGCTGAAACAAAATCCTAAATATGCAGTTTCTACTTTCTCATCTCGGTTGTACTTCGTTTGTTTACTGATCAGATCCCATGATTCCCTTGGGAGTGGGATTAGTTCTTCCAATGTTTACATCCTCTTCATTAATTAAGGGGCGGATGAGGTCCCTTAATAACTGTTCAGATCCCTCAATTCCCTTGGGAGTGGGATCAGTTCTCCCAATGTTATAAATCCTCTTCATCAGTTAAGGGGTGGATTAGTTCCCTTAACCGCCAATGCCCGTCAATCTGAACTTGCCTCTCCACATGATACATGAAAATTCATTTTCGTTTTCTTTCAAATTTATGATGCATGACATACAGAAAATACTCAAACATGCAAAAACCTATTGTTTTGTGATGTAGGCCCGAGGGCACACACAATACTTTACTTACCTGGTCTCCTGGAAATCGCTCGGCTATAGGCTACTCCAGAAATCTGCTCACCTGGAACCATCGACAGATTATAGATTAGATCTCCACTAGACTTTATCTAACTACCCTGAAGTCTAAGGAAGCCGGTTTGGGGCTCTACTGATTAAACATTCCCGATACATCAATAAACCCCAAACCCAAATCTCTCACTCGCAGCCTTTCGAAAACACATACATTGCAATCTTTCAGCTACCTAAGCACTAGAACAGCAAGTAATTTAATCAAAACTCACCTTGGTTGGGGAAAATCGGAGGGGAATCGCCTAGAGGATGTCCGCCGAGCTGAGAGGTAAGAGTAATAAAATAGTGGCGGCTAAACCTTACTAAACCTTTCCTTAAATACATTATCCACAATATAAATTCGCAATTACCATCTTGCCCCTGCCTAGTCACTTAATAACCTAATCAACATTTCACTCAATTTTAAACCATAAGATTATATACCTCCGTTTAATAACTTATTTTGATTTATATTGAAACCGGGTGTTACAATCTACCCTCCTTAAAAGAATTTGTCCTCAAAATTCAGTACCTGAATAATTCTGGATGTTGGTCCATCATGTCCTGCTGGCGCTCCCAGGTTGTCTCCTCTACATTCTGGTTGTGCCATAAGACTTTCACTAGTGGAACCTCTTTGTTGCGTAATACCTTCACTGCGTAATCCAAGATCTTTACTGGTTTCTCTTCATAGGCAAGGGTAGGACAAATTTCGAGGTCTTGCTGTTCCATGATTTGGTTGGGATCCCTTATTCACTTTTTCAACATAGAAACATGGAATACGTCATGTATTCCTTCCATAGAAGTTGGTAGCTGCAACAGATAGGCTGCTCTCCCAACTCTTTTCAGAATAGTGAACGGTCCAATAAATCTGGGGTTCAACTTGCCTTTCTTCCCGAATCTGACAACTCCTTTAAATGGTGATACTCTAAGGAAAACTTCATCACCTACTTCAAACTCTAATTCTCTTCGTCTTTTATCAGCATAACTCTTCTGGCGGCTTTGAGCTGTCAAAATTCTCTGTCGGATGAGGGCAACCTTCTCCACAGTTTGTTGCACAATATTAGGACCAAGCAATTGTGCTTCACCAACTTCATCCCAGTACAAAGGAGATCTGCATTTTCGTCCATATAAGGCTTCATACGGTGCCATTCCTATTGTTGCTTGAAAACTGTTATTGTAAGAGAACTCGACCAATGGTAAATATCTACTCCAAGATCCTTGAAAATCCAATACGCATGCTCGGAGCATATCTTCTAAGGTCTGAATAGTCCTCTCGGATTGTCCATCCGTTTGAGGGTGGAAGGCTGTGCTAAAATTAAGCTGTGTTCCCATAGCCTTGTGCAGACTTTTCCAAAACTTAGATGTAAATCTGGAGTCTCGGTCTGAAACTATTGAACTTGGAACTCCATGCAATCTGACAATCTCTTGCATGTACAATTCAGCAAGCTGATCCATTGAGTAAGTTATCTTAATTGGCAGAAAATGAGCAGATTTGGTTAGACGGTCAACTATAACCCAGATTGCATCATGCCCCTTTGCTGTCCTAGGTAGTCCAACGACAAAATCCATTGTTATTTGTTCCCATTTCCATTCAGGAACTGGTAAGGGTTGCAATGTCCCTGAGGGTCTCTGATGTTCAGCCTTGACTTGCTGGCAGACTAGACATGACTCCACATACTCCGCCACACTTCTCTTCATACCTGGCCACCAATAATGCTGCTTGAGATCTCTGTACATTTTCGTACTTCCAGGATGAACTGAAAATCTGGAGGAATGGGCCTCAGATAGGATCTCCTTCCTAAGCTTAGTATCAGCCGGAACAAACCATCTATTTCGAAACTTGAGAATTCCATCAGCTGAGCAGTTGAAATCCGACTTATCAGTGGAATCTATGCACAACCTATACTTATTACTCTCAGTGTCATTCATTTGGACCTCCTTTATTTCTCCAAAATAGTTGGCCTCAAAGACATGGCCGAAAGCATGGCTGACACACTTGGCACAGCTTCCAGGTTAAATCTTTGGAATTCTGTCTCTAAAGCTATCGGTATGTCTAGAGTCAAAGTAGAAACTAAAGGAGTCACTCTACTCAAAGCGTCTGCCACTACATTCGCCTTGCCAGGATGGTACTTGATCTCAAAATCATAATCTTTGACAAACTCTAACCACCTACGTTGCCTCATATTCAGTTCTTTTTGCGTGAAGATGTACTTCAGGCTCTTATGATCCGAAAATATCTCACAGGATTGTCCATACAAGTAATGCCTCCAAATCTTAAGTGCAAATACAACTGCAGCTAATTCTAAGTCATGGGTAGGGTAGTTCTTCTCATGCGTTTTCAACTGTCTAGAGGCATAAGCTATTACTTTACCACCCTGCATTAACACACCACCAAGACCAATTTTGGAAGCATCACAGTAAATACTAAATTTACCATCTTCAGCTGGAAGGGTTAAAATTGGAGCATTGGTTAGTTTCTGTTTCAAGGTCATAAAACTATGTTCACATTTATCAGTCCATATATACTTCACATTCTTCCTGGTTAACTTAGTAAGGGGCGTAGCGATCTTTGAAAATCCTTCAATGAACTTTCTGTAATACCCTGCAAGTCCAAGGAAACTTCTGATATCCGTAGCATTCTTCGGTTGGGGCCATCCCTTAACTGCTTGAACCTTAGCTGGATCCACAGATATACCATCTCCAGAGATGACATGTCCTAAAAAGTGAACCTGGTCCAACCAAAATTCACACTTGGAAAATTTGGCATAAAGTTGGTGCCTTCGCAATACTTCTAACACTAAACTCAAATGTTTTGCATGCTCATCCTTAGTGCTAGAATAGATTAGGATGTCATCTATGAATACAATAACAAACTTGTCCAAATACTCGTGAAACACCCTATTCATGAGATCCATGAAGGCTGCTGGTGCGTTTGTCAACCCAAAAGACATAACCAAAAACTCATAATGTCCATATCTTGTGCGAAAGGCAGTCTTTGGGATATCTTCAGATTTAACCTTTAACTGGTAATAACCGGACCTAAGGTCAATCTTAGAGAAAACCCTTGCACCCCTAAGTTGGTCAAATAAGTCATCAATCCTCGGCAAAGGGTATTTGTTTTTGACAGTTAACTTATTCAATTCTCTATAATCAATGCACATACGCATTGATCCATCTTTCTTTTTGACAAAAAGAACAGGTGCTCCCCATGGTGAAAAGCTAGGGCGTATGAACCCCCTCTCCAACAAATCCTCCAACTGTTTCTTCAATTCTTTAAGTTCTGTTGGTGCTAGTCTATATGGATTTTTGGACACAGGCTCGGCACCGGGGTAAACATCTACCACAAATTCAATTTCCCTATCTGGTGGCAAGCCGGGAAGGTCATCTAGGAATACTTCAGGGAAGTCTTGGACAACTAAGACATTTTTGGGGCTTGATTTTTCTACTAGTTGTGTGTCTAAAACACTGGCCAAAAATCACAGATATTCTCTGCATGGGGAGGGTTTACAATTGACAGAAGTCATTACAGTCATTTCCTTACTCTTCTTCAGAGCTTGGAAAGTATGGTTTAAACCTCCAGGGGGTTGAAAACTAATAATTCCAGTCCTACAATCTATTGTGGCAAAATGCTTAAACAACCAATCCATCCCTAAGATTACATCAAATCCCGTTATGTCCATAATGATGAGATCGGCAGGCAAATTCATGTTTCCTACTAATACAATGCTATCAAGCATCACTTGGTTAGAGTGCATGCGTTCACCAGAGGGTAATGCTACATTAAACACATGCCCAGAGGAAGTGAACCGTACATCTAACTTATCAGCAAAAGTAGAGGCTACAAAAGAATGTGTTGCACCTGAATCTATCAAAGTAAAAGCAGGGATAGAGTTAACCACTACAGTACCTGATACCACAGCAGGCTGGTCCTCATCACCTGACTCCATCATGGAGAATATTCTTGACTTAACCTTGGCAGGTCCGTCCTTCAGGGCTGGGCAGTCTCTGATGATATGGCCGACTTTATTGCAGTTGAAGCAACGGGTGATTCTAGGCTTTGGGCAATCCCTGAACGAGTGTCCAACCTCTTCGCAGTTAAAACACTTATTTGTTCCAAATCTGCACTCGCCCGGGTGGTTCTTCGAACACTTTGGGCATTGAGGAAACATCTTAGTGTCTGGTACTTTCTTTCCCATTCCTTGACTATACTGGCCCTCACTTGGCCTCTTCACTCCTCTCTGTTGTTGGGGTTGAACAAACTTTCGTGGGGCTTCCTTCGGCCCTGAACATTTCATCTCGGCCTCCTCCACCTCCAAGGCTGTGGACACAACTTCACTAAAAGGCAAACCTCTAAAACCTGAATACTTGACCCCTCTGTACACCTCTGGCTTCAGTCCATTCATAAATTGAAACACCTTATCCTCGTTTCTGTGAATAAAGTGTCCAGCGAATCTGGAAAGAGACTCAAATTGTCTAACATACTCAGCCACAGACCCTGTCTGCTTCAAGTTCATGAACTCCACCTTCTTCGCGGCCTGAACCGTGCTGTTAAAATATTTCTCAAAGAAGGTGTCCTTAAACTGAGACCAAGTCATAGCCAAAATATCAGTGGTGGTCTCAATTGTCACCCACCAAAGCTGGGCGTCTCCAGCAAAATGAAACGTTGCCAGGGTGACCTTATCTCCTTCTCCAACGTTGGCACATCGAAGCATGCTTTCAATCTTCCTCAACCATTATTCGGCAACAATCGGGTTAGATGATCTTCCATCAAATGTGGGTGGTTGAAGCCTGCGAAATCGGTCCCCTGAATGCTCATTGCCATGGCCCGAGTTGGCACTTCCTTGTGCTTCTCGGTTCAATAACACTCCTAATTGGTCGGACTGTTGTCGCACTAATACATGTTATGTAAATGATAAAGATGATCGTGAATGAAGAATGGTTTATGAACTTATGTCTCTTTAAATTGTGTACTCATGTATATCTGTCAGCATGCATTCCTTACTAAGCATTAGGCTTATAGTTAAACCTTATGGTGTAGGTGAAGAAGGTTCAGGTGAGGATGTTATGTTCAAAGAGGATGCTTAAGGCTGGTTGCTGGAGGATGCTCAAGGTGACAGTGTGGGACTGGAGAGGCGATTTATGACCCCTGGTTAAGACTCTTATGTTACAGTATGTTAAAGAATATGGTAGTTTAAGTAGGATGAGATTATTTTAAAACGTTGAGCTTTGAAACTGTCTAGTGGATCACTGAGTCAGGGAATGATTATATAGATTTATAAATGGTCTGTTGCTTAAGTCTTCCGCTATATGCATTTGAATGAGTTGTGTTTTCTTTCTGTTGGAAGGAGTCATTTGATGATTTAGAGTTCTCTACCGTAAGACGGAAGCTGGAAGAGGTAGTCTTCCGGCTGACGTCATCGGCAGATGCCGAAGGAATAGTTGTTGATGGTTTAGTCTTCCGGTTGACGTCATCGGCAGATGCCGAGAGTTAATTGTTTGATGGTTTAGTCCTCCGACTGACGTCATCGGCAGATGCCGAAGGGTAGTCGTTTGTTGTTTAGTCTTCCGGCTGACGTCATCGGCAGATGCCGAAGGATAGTTGTATGATGGTTTAGTCTTCCGGATGACGTCACCGGAAGATGTAAAATGTGTTTTGTCGTTTAGCGACCGGAAGATGTAAAATGTGTTTTGTCGTTTAGCGACCGGAAGATGTAAAATGTGTTTTGTCGTTTAGCGACCGGAAGATGTAAAATGTGTTTTGTCGTTTAGCGACCGGAAGATATAAAATGTGTTTTTGTCATTTAGTGACCGGATGATGTTTTAATTTAGCACGCGAGGCCCACGTGCCCACCGGAAGATGTCTCCTTTTAGGTGATGTTAAGCGAGTCACGCGTAATGCACGTGATGACCGGACGACTAAGTTTCTGAGGGTTGTCAACGCATGCAACCCATGCAAACCCGAGTGGTATTTTGTTAAGAGAATTGAGGGCACTTCCTCTTTTCCCGAAATTGTCAAGAAACCGATGACCGAGTCCAGTCGCTCGACTCTGTGAAAGTTTGAGCCGACGAGGCGTGGGAAGTTGGGCATGAGAGGGTTCGTCTTCCTTAATGGTTCTGCGTCTCTATTACCAGTTTAGAAAAAAAAAATATACATGTAAAATGTGAAAGTCTGTTGAGAGATAGTAAGTGAATGTAATAATAGTAAAAGTCAAGCAAACGATTAATGAAAGGATATGAACACGTGACGGCTCCTGGCCGGGGTCGTTACAATTATGGTATCAGAGCAAAACCAGGTTCTAAAACCGATTCTGCAGACTGCCTCCCAGCACTGACTGTCACTTGAGGACACCTCAGCAACTGTAAGTGTTTATGATTTCATGTATGTCATTAAGTTAAGTTATGCCTGTAATGATTTGTCTAGGAATCCCAAGATGGTTAGAGGTCAACAGAGAGAGGCCAGTGAGGATAGCAATGCTATTGCTCAGTTGACTGAGTTGGTCATGCGCCAATCTCACCAGATAGAACGACTGATGACAGCTAGAGAAGAACAAGGCAACTCCAGTACTAGCGCAACTCATGATCATGGGGGTGAGCGCTTCCACTGGCTTCGACCCCCGGTGTTTAATGGGTATGTTTCAGATCCTATTCATGCTGAGGAGTGGATCCGAAAGATTGAAGACATGTTTAAGTATGCAAAGGTTGACGAAGGGGATAAGGTCACCTATGCTGTCTTTCATTTGGAGTTAAGTGCAAGGCATTGGTGGGACTCGATCCAGAGCACCGCTAATGCCGAAGCTATGACCTGGGGAATGTTCAAGACTGCCTTCTTTGACAAGTACTTCAATAGGACTGTTCGGGCCAACAAGAAGAAGGAGTTTATGAATCTACGACAAACTGGCTCTGTGACGGATTATATATGTGAATTTGATGCTTTATCACGGTTTGCTCCCCGTATGATGGAGGATGAGGAAGATAAGATTTACCAGTTTGTTCAAGGACTGAAGCCAAGTCTGTACATGAAAGTGAAGACTGCCGGGATACATAATGTACCTTATGGTGAAGTGACGGCTAAGGCCTTGGAGCTAGAAGAGGCAGAAATGACAGTTTATGCACAGCGCGAACAGCCAAAGAAACTCATGAAGGACGCTCAGCCGCCACCACGTCAGAACAAAGGTTGGCAGCCACGACAGAACAGGGGACCACAGCAACAACAGCATGGAATGAAGAGGCCCCTCAACCAGAATGATGACCAGGGAAAAGGAAAGAGACCTCTGGCGCCTCTATGCCCTACATGTCAGAGGAACCACCCTGGTGAGTGCAAGCTGCTTTCTGGCCGGTGTTTCAGGTGTGATAAGACCGGACACATGGTCAGAGATTGTCCCGTGCCGCCAGACCCGAACCGTGCAAGGGTTGTACCCAGAGTGTATGCGTTGATGGAAGATGAGGGAGCTGATCAACATACAGTCATATCAGGTACCATCATGATCTGTGGTTTTGCTGCTTATACACTCATAGATACAGGGGCCACACACTCGTTTATATCAACCTTGTTTGTATGCAAACATAACATAGGACCCTTACCAGCTGAAAGGTCATATAGTGTCGGGTTGCCATCAGGGAAGTCCCTACATTCAGAACAGACTGTTAAGGGTGACGTCGTGTCCTTAGGGAATAAGGATCTCTATGCGGAGTTAATTGTCATTGACATGAAAGGGTATGAGGTGATATTAGGGATGGATTGGTTATTTAGACATCATGCCACGATAAGTTGTAGATCTGGAATAGTTGATTTTAGACCCCCAAATGATAATCATTATTCCTTCCAAGCTATTCCTAAAATAAGTAAGATACCAATTATATCCTCACTAGAAATATACCGAATGCTGAGATGTGGTTGTGAGAGCTACCTGGCTAGTGTAATAGATGGTCGGGTGAAGAATAAAATTGAGCTACAGGATATTCCTATAGTCCGAGAGTTTCCCGAGGCATTCTTAGATGACTTACCGAGTATACCACCTGATAGGGAAATAGAATTTGTGATTGATACATACCCCGAGGCATCACCTGTATCCAAGAATCCTTATCGTATGGCACCTGTTGAGTTGAAAGAATTGAAGGTCCAACTGCAGGAATTGGTTGACAAGGGATTTATTCGCCCCAGTAGTTCTCCTTGGGGTGCACCAGTCTTATTTGTAAGGAAGAAGGATGGTTCTCTTAGAATGTGCATAGACTACAGGGAACTAAATAAGTTGACAATCAAGAATAGGTACCCCTTACCCAGGATTGATGATTTGTTTGACCAATTGCAAGGAGCTAAGGTGTTTTCAAAGATAGATTTACGTTCGGGTTATTACCAACTGAAGGTTAAAGAAGGAGATATACCAAAGACAGCCTTCAGAACCCGCTATGGACATTATGAATTCTTAGTCATGTCGTTTGGATTGACAAACGCCCCTGCCACTTTTATGGATCTAATGAACCGTGTGTTTCGTGAGTATTTGGATAAGTTTGTGATTGTATTCATAGATGATATCTTGATATATTCCCGAACTGTGGCTGACCATGAAGAACATTTGAAAGTAGTTTTGACGACATTGAAGGAGCATCAACTTTACGCCAAGCTGTCTAAGTGTGAGTTTTGGTTAGATAAGGTTAATTTCCTTGGCCATGTAGTTTCTGCTAATAGCATATCTGTGGACCCGACCAAAATTCAGGCAGTAAAGGATTGGCCTCAACCTAAGAATGCCAGCGAAGTCCGCAGCTTCCTTGGATTGGCAGGCTATTACAGGAAGTTCATCAAGGGATTTTCCATGATAGCTAAACCCCTGACAGGTTTAACAAAGAAGGACATTAAGTATTCTTGGACTGAAGCCTGTGAAGATAGCTTCCAGACGTTAAAACTGAAGTTAACAACAGCCCCTGTATTGACCCTCCCAACCGAAGAAGGAAAATTTAGTGTTTACTGTGATGCGTCTAAAGTTGGTTTAGGTTGTGTTTTGATGCAAGAGGGTAAAGTTATAGCGTATGCGTCCAGGCAGCTAAAGAGTTACGAGCAAAATTACCCCACTCATGATCTAGAATTAGCTGCTGTTGTTTTTGCCTTGAAGATTTGGAGGCACTATTTATATGGACAGCAATGTGAGGTGTTTTCTAACCATAAAAGTCTAAAGTACCTCTTCACACAGAAGGAATTGAACATGAGACAGAGACGTTGGTTGGAATTTGTCAAGGACTACAATTTTGAGATCAAGTATCACCCCGGGAAGGCTAACTCTGTAGCTGATGCGTTGAGTAGGATGTCAACAACAATGCAGCCCGTGGTTTCAACCATGTCTATACCCTTAAGAACAGAAGTTCAGAAATTTGACTTGGAGATAGTTCCAGAGTTATCAGTCTTGCTCGCTGAGTTAACTATTCAAGCAACAATTTTGGAAAAGATCAAGGATGCACACAGAAGGATTCAGTGGAAAATATCAGTATGATGGATAAGTTGAAGGACACCACCTCCGAGTTCAGTCTCTCCAAGGATGGGATCCTGAGGTTTAGAAATCGGTGGTGCATTCCTAATGATGTGGAATTGCGTAAGTTGATCTTGGCTGAGGCGCACTCCTCTTCCTTTTCTGTACATTCTGGCTACACCAAGATGTACCGAGACCTGAAGTTACAGTACTGGTGGCCTAACCTAAAAAGGGATGTTGCTAAGTATGTAGAGTCCTGTTTAGTATGCCAACAAGTCAAAGCCGAGCACCAACGTCCAGGAGGTACTCTTCAGCCGTTGCCTATTCCCGAGTGGAAGTGGAAACACATAGCTATGGATTTCGTAGTAGGACTACCTAAGACGACTAAAGGGTATGATTGTATTTGGGTTGTGGTGGATAGAATGACGAAATCAGCCCATTTCTTACCTGTAAGGACCACCTATACGATGGACCAATTTGCTGATCTTTATGTTCAGGAAATTATTAGGTTGCATGGGATCCCTGTATCCATTGTCTCTGACCGTGATCCCAGGTTTACCTCTCGATTCTGGAAAAGTTTGCAAGGCACATTGGGTACAAAGTTATCTTTCAGCACAGCTTTTCACCCACAGACCGATGGCCAATCAGAAAGGACGATTCAAATACTCGAAGATATGTTGAGAGCATGTGTACTTGACTTTCAGACAACTTGGAGTAGACATTTACCGCTAGTTGAGTTCTCCTACAATAACAGTTATCAGTCCACCATTGGTATGGCACCATATGAAGCACTGTACGGTAGGAAATGTAGGTCACCTCTTTACTGGGACGAGGTTGGTGAAACAAAACTTCTTGGACCTGATATTCTGCAGCAAATGTCAGATAAGATTGCCACTATTCGGAAAAGAATGATGACTGCACAAAGCCGGCAGAAGTGTTATGCAGATCAAAGGAGAAGGGAACTCGAGTTTTCAGTAGGAGATGAAGTATTCTTAAAGGTGTCACCATTTAAAGGAGTCTTAAGATTTGGCAAGAAGGGAAAACTTAATCCTAGATTCATTGGACCCTTCCCTGTCCTGGCAAAAATTGGGGGTACAGCTTACAGACTGCAACTGCCTCCATCATTGGATAAAGTTCATAATGTCTTCCATGTGTCAATGTTAAGAAAGTGCATGCGTGATCCGATGCAGGTCATCCAGCCATCGGATATTGGTTTAGAGCCGACACTGGAGTATGAGGAGAAACCGATACAGATATTGGAATATGCAGTCAAGACTCTGAGAAACAAAGAGATCCCATTGGTGAAAGTTTTATGGACAAATCACGGCATTGAAGAAGCCACATGGGAAAGGCAGCAGGAGATGTTGGACAAATATCCTAAGTTATTTGCTTGAGCAATTTTCGAGGACGAAAATTTTGTTTAAGGAGGGGTGGATGTAACACCCGACATTTCGGCCAGGTGATTTTCTGACCATTTTCATTGTCACCCTCTTATTTAACCGTTATGATTTAAATTTAATGTTAAGACAAATTTATTACAAGTTGAGTAAAACTAGGTTGGGTGGCAGTTTAGTAATTAAAATCGATGGATTTAGTATAAATAGGAAATGGAAACCTTAAACCTCATTTATTACCACTGTAGCCGACATTCCCTCTTGGCGATTCCTTCTTTCCCAAGTTCTTGCTCTCGGCTACCAGAACTTCCCTTTACCGACGGCTGGTTCGAGCTTGCTCTTCTCTGCAAATCCACACCCGAGGTACGAAATGGACAATGTAGTCATTCATTAGTAAATAGAGCTCTGTTTTCAGCTCGGCACTGAGTTCGGATTTTAGCAGTGGCCGAGTAGTTTATGACCTTTTAAAATCTGGGAGTAGAAATGTCATCCCGAATCGATTCTGAACATTTCAAAGTAACCAACTCGGATTTAATCAATGGTAAAACCTGTCCACCTAGTTTCGGATTTCAGACTGCAGTGTGTCAAACAGAGGAATCGGAATGACTTTAGCTATTAGATCCTAGGATGGTTTATGATTAGGACTATTAGGACTTTGTTTTAACTACTGTAATGTACATGTTTTAGGTGAAGAAGTCTAAAGGAAAGAAGCTCGGATTGCTAAGGAATCCAGGTAAGTGAATGTGTTAAGATTTCCGGCCACTAGGGCCCTACACCGCAAGGGTATTAGGAAATCACTGAGATGTTAGCTTATTGACTATGATTTGTTATTTCCACGATATGAAGAAGTTGTGTAAGTAAATGTACAGTTACAGGATGTTTTACTTGTCCTCATGATATGACTTCTCTCTATGAACTTTATGTCTATGCACTGTGTTCATGTTATGATTAAGTTGAGAATATGAAAAGCAAATGTAACCAAGATTAAGTGCAGAGCGGGGAAAGACTATGTTATGTATGACTCGCGAATTCTCCCACTGGTGGAGGCCGAGTTGATGATAGGTATGACTCGCGAAATCTCCCACTGGTGGAGGCCGAGTTAATGATATGTATGGCTCGCGAATTCTCCCACTGGGGAGGCTGAGTGATGTATCATGATTTCCGCGATAGGCAAATGATTATGTATGTCTGCCGCGATAGGCAAATGACTATGTACCCTGTCTTCCTCCCTCGACTCCTGCCTTAATACATGTTATGTAAATGATAAAGATGATCGTGAATGAAGAATGGTTTATGAACTTACGCTCTTTAAATTGTGTACTCATGTATATCTGTCAGCATGCATTCCTTACTAAGCATTAGGCTTATAGTTAAACCTTATGGTGTAGGTGAAGAAGGTTCAGGTGAGGATGTTATGTTCAAAGAGGATGCTTAAGGCTGGTTGCTGGAGGATGCTCAAGGTGACAGTGTGGGACTGGAGAGGCGATTTATGACCCCTGGTTAAGACTCTTATGTTACAGTATGTTAAAGAATATGGTAGTTTAAGTAGGATGAGATTATTTTAAAACGTTGAGCTTTGAAACTGTCTAGTGGATCACTGAGTCAGGGAATGATTATATAGATTTATAAATGGTCTGTTGCTTAAGTCTTCCGCTATATGCATTTTGAATGAGTTGTGTTTTCTTTCTGTTGGAAGGAGTCATTTGATGATTTAGAGTTCTCTACCGTAAGACGGAAGCTGAAAGAGGTAGTCTTCCGGCTGACGTCATCGGCAGATGCCGAAGGAATAGTTGTTGATGGTTTAGTCTTCCGGTTGACGTCATCGGCAGATGCCGAGAGTTAATTGTTTGATGGTTTAGTCCTCCGGCTGACGTCATCGGCAGATGCCGAAGGGTAGTCGTTTGTTGGTTTAGTCTTCCGGCTGACGTCATCGGCAGATGCCGAAGGATAGTTGTATGATGGTTTAGTCTTCCGGATGACGTCACCGGAAGATGTAAAATGTGTTTTGTCGTTTAGCGACTGGAAGATGTAAAATGTGTTTTGTCGTTTAGCGACCGGAAGATGTAAAATGTGTTTTGTCGTTTAGCGACCGGAAGATGTAAAATGTGTTTTGTCGTTTAGCGACCGGAAGATATAAAATGTGTTTTTGTCATTTAGTGACCGGATGATGTTTTAATTTAGCACGCGAGGCCCACGTGCCCACCGGAAGATGTCTCCTTTTAGGTGATGTTAAGCGAGTCACGCGTAATGCACGTGATGACCGGACGACTAAGTTTCTGAGGGTTGTCAACGCATGCAACCCATGCAAACCCGAGTGGTATTTTGTTAAGAGAATTGAGGGCACTTCCTCTTTTCCCGAAATTGTCAAGAAACCGATGACCGAGTCCAGTCGCTCGACTCTGTGAAAGTTTGAGCCGACGAGGCGTGGGAAGTTGGGCATGAGAGGGTTCGTCTTCCTTAATGGTTCTGCGTCTCTATTACCAGTTTAGAAAAAAAAAATATACATGTAAAATGTGAAAGTCTGTTGAGAGATAGTAAGTGAATGTAATAATAGTAAAAGTCAAGCAAACGATTAATGAAAGGATATGAACACGTGACGGCTCCTGGCCGGGGTCGTTACATAGAACCATCGACAGATTATAGATTAGATCTCCACTAGACTTTATCTAACTACCCTGAAGTCTAAGGAAGTCGGTTTGGGGCTCTACTGATTAAACATTCCCGATACATCAATAAACCCCAAACCCAAATCTCTCACTCGCAGCCTTTCGAAAACACATACATTGCAATCCTTCAGCTACCTAAGCACTAGAACAGCAAGTAATTTAATCAAAACTCACCTTGGTTGGGGAAAATCGGAGGGGAATCGCCTAGAGGATGTCCGCCGAGCTGAGAGGTAAGAGTAATAAAATAGTGGCGGCTAAACCTCACTAAACCTTTCCTTAAATACATTATCCACAATATAAATTCGCAATTACCATCTTGCCCCTGCCTAGTCACTTAATAACCTAATCAACATTTCACTCAATTTTAAACCATAAGATTATATACCTCCGTTTAATAACTTATTTTGATTTATATTGAAACCGTGTGCTCTCTCTTAAGTTAACCTAATTATTAATTAATCTCAAGCCCACAAATCTGAAGCCCATAATTATATTCAACGGCTGAGATTAAAACAAGTTTCATTGGTTCAGATTTAAACATCTCCATCAATAAAATTAGCCGAACGGTTGGGATTAAAATAGCGGATCGATCGGCTACTTCTCTGCCAAATATTACTTCGTCTTTTCTTCCACCGATCAATCGCCAAGGTTTGACCGATCGATTGGCAGGTCCTCTTCTTTCATTATTTTTCTTGAATTTGCAATACCTGTAATTTTTCCACTTTTCTACACACTTGCACCAAAATTATTAAAATCATTTACATACTTGAGTGAAGCTTATCAATTCAAGTATAAAAAAGTATAATAAAGTGTGTAAAATACACACTTATCAGTATTCTGCTTCCATAGTAGAATCTGAAACACCACCTTGTTTCACGCTTCTCCAAACTATTGCTCCACCCCCAAGGGTAAAGATTGATCCAGAAATCGACTTTCGATCGTCTGTATAATTTTGAAAATCAGAATCTGCATATCCAGTTGGAATCAAATCCCTGCCAGAATATACAAGCATATAGTTTCTCGTTCTCCGTAGATACTTAAGAATATGTTTGACTGCCATCCAGTGATCTAATCCTGGATTTCACTGGAATCGGCTGACTATCCCTACTACATAACATATGTCGGGCCTTGTGCACAACATAGCATACATCAAGCTTCCAACAGTAGATGCATAGGGGTAGCGTCTCATATCTTCCATCTTTTGAGGTGTGTCAGGACACATTCTTTTAGAAAGAATAACTCCATGTCTAGAAGGTAAATAACCATTCTTGAAGTTTTGCATTGAATATTTGATAACTATTTCGTCAATGTACAACGCTTGAGACAAAGCTAACATTCTGTTTTTGCGATCTCTTATTAGATGGATCCCTAGAATATAGCTTGCATTTTCTAAATCTTTCATTTGGAATTGCTTAGCCAACGATGTTTTTATATCTGATAATAATTCTACATTATTCCCAATAAGTAGAATATCATCAACGTATAGAACTAAAAAGACCACATGCTTGTCATTAATGAGCTTGTATACACAAGACTCATCAAGACACTGCGTAAACCCATAAGTTTTGATTACTACATCAAATCTTATATACCATGACCTGGATGCTTGTTTGAGTCCATAAATAGACCTATTTAACTTGCAAAGCTTTTGCTTTGCATATTTATCTATGAAATCTTCTGGTTGCTCCATATAAATGGTTTCTTCAAGATTACCATTTAGAAAGGCCGTCTTGACATCCATCTGCCAAATTTCATAATCATAATGAGCTGCAATAGAAAGCAAGATAAGAATGGACTTAAGCATAGCTACAGGAGAGAAAGTCTCTTCATAGTCAATTCCTTCCCTTTGGGTATAACCTTTAGCTACAAGTCTAGCTTTGAATGTCTCCACATTTCTGTCCATTCCTATTTTTCTCTTACAGATCCATTTACACCCTATAGGTTTTACCCCTTCAGGTAGATCTACAAGATCCCAGACAGAGTTGGAATACATCGATTCCATCTCAATTTTCATAGCTTCAAGTCATGCTTCTTTGTCAGTGTCTTCCATTGCATATTTGAATGACAATGGATCATCTTTTTCATTATCAGTAACAACAACTTGTGCTTCACCCACCTGTCTGTATCGAATTGGTAGTCGTACTACCCTTTCGCTACGTCTAGGTGGCATGATGATCTAACTAGAAGTAGTGGTCTCCCGAGTACCACGTGGAACAACAACTTTTGTCATTTCACATCTTATCTCATTATCATGAATCTCTTCCAAGACAATCTTGCTTTGAGGTTTGAAATTTGTCATATAGTCGTATTCAAGAAACGTGGCATTTGTCGATACAATTACCTTGTTATCTTTGGAACTATAAAACAAATCTCCCCTTGTGTCTTTTGCATACTCGAAAAAAATGCAAACCTCTGATCGAGGTTCTAATTTTCCAGTCTTACCTACCAACACATGTGTTGGACACCCTCATATACGAAAGTGTCTCAAACTAGGTTTGTGACCATTCTACAACTCTAAAGGTGTCTTAGGAGTAGACTTAGATGGGACCACATTTAAAATGTAAGTCGCTGTCTGAATGGCATATCCCCAAAACGATTTTGGAAGTACAGAGTAACTCATCATGGATCGAGTCATGTTAAGTAAAGTCTTATTTCTCCTCTCAACAACATCATTTTGCTGAGGAGTGCCAAGTGTTGTTAGCTGAGATATAATCTCATGTTCTAACAAGTAATCCTTGAATTGATAATCAAGGTATTCACCTCATCGATCTGATCGAAGACACTTGACCGTTTTACCTAACTGTTTTTCAACTTCAGCTTTAAACTCAAGAAACTTTCCAAAAGTTTCTGATTTAAATTGATAAAGTACTCATAACCACCTCTTGCTCGAGTAGTCATTGGGCCACACACATCTGAATGTATGAGTTCAAGTGGCTCTTGGGCCCTTTGACCCTTAGCAGAAAAAGGTCTCTTGGTCATTTTTCCCTCTAGACATGATTCACAGACCGGCAGAAAACCAACATTTAGATTTCTTAAAGGACCTTCCTTTACAAGTCTATTAATTCTATCTAGATTAATATGACCTAGACAAAGGTGCCAAAGATATGTGTTATTGTCATGAGAAATTTTAAGTTTTTTGGACTTAGGCAATTCCACTTTAAATATTTCAGTATTCAACAGTGTTTTATTGGTGGGCTTTATCATATAAAGTCCATTTTCAATAAAATCAGAACAAATATCTAAACCATTTCTAGAAATAACAACAATATTATTAATAAAAGAAATTGAATAACATTGTTCAAATAAGAGAGAAACTGAAATGAGGTTTCTAGTAAACCCCGGTACAAAATAAACATTATTCAGTAATAAAAATTTATTTTGAAAATGTAATTTAGTTTCTCCCACTGTTGAAGCTGAAACAAGTGCCTCATTGCCCACTCTCATAGTGAACTCTCCATCAGCTAGCTTCCGATAGGAATTAAGCATCTGTAAAGAACAACAAACATGATTAGTCGCACTTGAATCAATTATCCAGGGTGATAAATCATTTTCAACTAAACAAGATTCAATAACAAGTAAATCAGATTTAACTGTCTTCTTTTGTTTTAGCTCATCGAGATACTTTTTATAGTTTCTCTTCCAATGACCATTAACTCCACAATGGAAACTTTTTCTTTTGGGCTTTTTCTGGCTTTAGCTATTCTTGTTTTCCTTATTTGACTTGTTCTTTTTGTTGGGGTTGTCCTTCCTACCCCCTGCTTGAAATGTTTCTTGACCTCTGGTCTTCTTTTGAAATTTCTTCTGCTTTTTAAGGGAAGAATGAGAAGAGGAGGGTTCAACAACATTAATCTTTCCTCTTTTTTCAACAGAAGAAATGGACTCATAGGTCGTAAGCTCGTTGAGCAACTGAGTCATATCATAACTCAGTTTGTTCATGAAGTAATTGCTCTTGAACTGTAAGAATTGTGGGCTTAAACTTTCTAAAATCATGCTCACTTGGGTAGCATCATCAATATGGGCCCCATTTATCTCAGCTTCATGAATTGTGCTGATCATCATCAACACATGTTCTCGAATAGAGGTACCAGCTCGCATCTTATTATTCATGACCTTCTTGATAGCTTCATGACGAGCTTTGTGTTGAGAACATCAGTCATTGAAGCAAGTAAATAACAACAAGCTTTGTCATTTACTCGTTTCCATGTTTCATACGGTTCTTTCTCCTCTTTTGTTGCATTTTCAGCAGGGACTAGAGGACACTCCTCGGTCAGAACAAACTTCAGGTTGTTGCATTTTCACAAGAATCATATTCATGTTCTTTTTCCAGTTGAAGAAATTATCGCCAGTCAACTTTTCAGTCGCGAGTAAATTAATCATAAAAGAAGACATTATGCTGTAATGAATAAATAAATAAATATTAATATCATGCTTAAAATTCATAACATATGGCATGATAAAATGATGCATGAGTATGTTAAATCACTAAATGAAATACAAATGCTTTTATAGCCTCGATACATAATATTTCTCCTCTGGGTACAAATATTATCTATTAATAAATTTATTTTAAAATATCTCATATTTTCAAAATTTATTAACTATCGATTTATTTAGTCAAAATTTGAATAACACTTTTAATCACATTTTTATGAGTGTATACCATCGTTTTAGTCTTATAAAATTTAACTTATAATTGTCGCCTTAGGGACAAACAATCATAAGATATATTTTATAAAACTTATCTGTAGGAGATCAACCTTGGTATTGATTTAAGTGAATACTCTCCTTAGGGAAGACGATAACAAAGTCGTCTCGGAGCCCCACTCAAATTTCACGTTGTTGATCAACGATGGAGACCATGGGAAGTTACGCCTAACTCCCCGCTCCCACTCTTTTATTTAGAATCATAATGATTTATTGAATATCTTATATTCCATTAAGTTTTAATAAATTAATCAAATTAATTTCTTCTAAATAAACAATTTATTTAGAAATGATAAAATAACATAAATTTTAACAATTAAAATTTCATACTACTCTCTTTTCTCACATAATTCATAAATTTAGTTTTAATCAAATTAAAACCATTTAATTTAATAAACTGATTTATTAAAAAAATAAAGTTTAAAAAGCATACATTTAAATGCATGTCAATGTGAGAAAACTATAAAACATTAGTAGGCTCTACATGCAAATTCTATATGACGTGCGAATGCATGATAAAAAAAAATATATCAAACATAAAAGTAAATGAAATAATGACCAGGGTCGATTTGGGTATTTCTAAAATTACATGTAACAAATAAATCTTGATAGAGCACCTTCATCCAATGATTATTTTAGCCTCCATCTTTATGTGTCATACAACATGGTGTCAACATACAAACCGTAGTCACGAACCCACCGATCTTTGATCTCCACCAATATTACATAAATAATCATTTACCCAAGACAAATTGGGTTTACAAAAATAAAAATAAATCCTAACCCAAATCGGCCACATGAAATTACGATCATTATTTCAATCATGCAATTCATTCATTCAACATTTGAAAATATATGATATTAAAATGCATGAGCCTATTCATTATCACATATCATGATTTTCATAAAATCATATTATTAATATATCATAAAAGTATTGATGCTTTGATACCAATTGTTGGAATTTAAGTTCCCTCACACGGCGGAATTAATGGTGTTCATAACACTCATACGTGTGCAACTTAAATATTATGCAAAATAATTTTTCATAATAATAATAGAATCGTCATTTACGATATATAAATAATTATATGCAATAAACAAATAATTTAGATGTAAAGAAATTACCTTTGAAGAACAATTTCTTAATAACGAAGAGCCTTCGATCTTCTTCATCAATCCTCCTCACCTCGAATAAGGACGTGTGGGCATGATGAACATAAAAAGATCACACTCAATTTTGTGATTGATCGTTTTCTCAACACATGAGACGATCTATATGGATATAGAAAACAATTCTCCAAACCACCACGGAAATGCTCTTAAAATAGATTGGTTCTCAAAATAAATTCTCTCACACTATCTTTTTTTTTTTTTTTGCAAATGAGGTCTTAACCTCTATTTATAGTGTAAGAATTTTGTAACAATTATCATAACATTTAAAAGAAACAAACGTTACAAAATTTAATTTACTATTAAGTTAGAATTGATTTCTTAATAACATTTATAACAAAAAATGCTATGGAAATCAAAACAACTTCTCATCATGGCCTCATACTTGGCACCATGATTTGGTAAAATTCATTTAAAAAAAAAAAACTATTTTCAAAAACAACTTTATGTTTGTTAATTAATTGAACAATTCAATTATTTCATTTAATAAAACATAACAAACATATTAATTATGACAACTTTTGTCATGTGTCTTATAAGTTGATTATTCAACTATTTCATCTAATGAAATATAATAAACTTATTATTGAGTGTATTAAATAATTAACTCATAGTTAATTATTTAATCTTCTTTGTTCATTTTTTTATTATTCGAATAATGATAGAAGGTGACAAAGGGACCGATGAACCTATAATTTTAAGTTTCAATAATTTTTCTGTTAATTAATATAAACTCTTTATATCAATTAACGTAATTATTAACTCTAAAGTAAGTCCACTAAATACTTAGAGTTGCACTCTTAAAATTATAGATTATGTTTATTCAAAGTAATGTCCATTGATATAGTCATTACATATGTACTAACCCTCCATTTAGATTCGTAATAGAGCTAGGTTTATAATCTGTTAACATCTCATATTACATAATTATCTTTAACTACCATTAGTCCTTGATTGAATAATTAATTCATAACGATTTATGAATTTGCGCGCTAATTATTCGATCTTTTAACTAACAAAAAAGGGAATCAAATAAAATGGATTTCATTGTATCGATATTAACATTCTCAGCTATTCATTTTAATTTATTCCTAATATACGAGGTGTGTGAATTGTAACTCATACAAAACTTTACCAAGTAAATTAAAGAGTAAATTAAAATAAAATAGGATTTTATTAAATACAATGAATTAAGATTACACACATATGACCATCATTATGATAAAGTTATTTGTTCTAGGTTTAACGGAAATTATAAGAACAATATAATTTTATCTGGTCCAGTCCTATATAATCATATTATATAAAACTTATTTACCTTATGTCATTACATATATAGTTGGGATATAACTATACATTCTTAATGAGATAAACTAAGTTTATGACTATGATTTATTTGAAGATTCCATACTTCAAATATAAGTCATGGACTTATTTTGGTTATTACTCTTTATATTATATTCCTCATATATACAATATATATGTCAATATAAAGTTTGCACAAATAACCAAGGAATTTTTTCTGAATTTTATAAAGCATGATCTTTAAATGCAAGCATAATATTAATCAATTTAAATAATATAACTGTTCTATTACATTTGCTTGTTTGGGCACATAATTCCCAACATAAGGAATGTCCCACAAACTTGTTACTCTTCATCGATATGCATATACTAAAATGTCAACAAGAATTCTGTAGAATTTTTTTAAAGAATGAAAATCTTCATTTGGTGGTCTTTCACCACTATTACAAATCTAGTCTCTTTTGGTAAAAGAAACTATGCAATGGCTGCGCACAAAATCCTCCCTATCTACAGACCATCTGAAATCAGATTTTTTACAACTAATTATATATAAAAGTACAAATGACAAGATATACATAAAAAGAATCATTGATTCATGAACGATCTTCTAACAAGATCAACATTCATACAGTACATAATACAATAATTAAATTATTGGTCAGCACCTAAAACGTGGTATAACTTGGCGTCTAAAGTTAATCACGACATGGTTTTTCCCCAAAAAAAAGTTGATCAGTTCATCTACATATTTGAATAATCTGACACGTAAATATATAAACAACGACGACATCTCATTATACGTTGTCTCCAACTCTCTCTTGTATGCACTGAGTACCAAGATACTACATGAAATCACCGCATGCATGTTCAGAAATCAATGCCAAGCATAATTTTCAATTACTATCTACTCGCATCCTCACTGCTAATAACAACAACATCACTGTAGCTGGGAGAAAAATCTATAAAGACGTAGAAATGATGTGTCAGATGATCCCATTTTCATTTTTTATTAACTTGATCTTGAAATTCACTTCTTAAAGCGTACTAGATAGGCCGCTAATAACAACTAGAAAGCAGTTAAATGAAACAAAAACATCGCGGTGACGAAAACCTTTAAATCTTAAATCTTTTGCGTCAAAATTGGAATCAAAGACATGTTCAAATATTCCAAGGGGATCTACTTTGGAAAGGAAAAAAACACTTCAAAACAGAAATTAGGCTTCGATTAAAAGAGTTAACTATAACAAAAAATGCGTTTGAAATAGTGAAACTCAAAAACATATCATAGTCTAAGATTACAAAGACATCAACCCAACTGCCAGTGTTTTACTCACCCACAATTCTGACAAAATTTACTCTCACTAAATTACAAAGGAACCACTCTCCGCTTTTCACAACCCACTCCTCGTCGTCCCTTCCGTAGACGTCAAACTCATCATTAGCATCTTTGAATAAATCTAATTCTACTAAATTTCCACTGTAGTCCTTAGAAAAGAAATGGGCCTTGAAAAAGGGCCATGGCTGTGATAGACACACTAAGCCTAGGTCCTCTGGCAACTTTCTGTCCAAAAACTCTTCTAGGGTTTCCTTGTGCTCATTCCAAACATTGCGGAGTTCATGTGCGAAGCCTTCCAGCTCCATGCATTTTTCTTTCTTAATTGTTGTCAATTTTGATTGACTTGATTCGTCCATGAGATACACTTCAATCTCGCTGCATATCCACAATCACAAAAAAATTTGTAAATGAAAAAGAAAGAAAATACAATACACACAAAAAGAGACCCAAGAAAAAATCCACTCAAATCACGTTTAGCCCACAACCAAGCGCAAAATTTCATAAAAAGAACAGAGGTTCTTTGAAAGACTATTCTCACCTTTCCGACGCAGAAGCTTTGACTGAGCTCTGGGAAGAAAAGCTTTTGTCTTCCATTTTTTTTTTTTTTCCGTAGGAAGTAAGTCCTGAAAAATAAAATATAAAAAGAAAAACAAAGAAAGAGAAAGAAGTGAGACGGGGAAGAAGAAGAAGAGAAAGAAACAATTTATACCAGTAATACAACAGTTGTACAGATTTCTTTCAATCGGATTGTTTTTAGCACTTTTGCAATTAAAAGCAAATACAGTGTAGAGACTTAGACCGGAATGCTAAAACTATCCCTCAAGCTTCCTTGTGAAATCCTGGGAAATTTCTCTTTTCGTCGAAATGTATATCCGATGTGTAGGAGAGATTTTGGGCGGATAAGAATCTCACAGAAGCCTTTGTAAATATCCAACCTTTTGATAAATCTCTCGTGAGGTTTACATATTTTAAAAGGAGGCAACAGCGGAATAACTGGTAATTGACCGTTAGTAGTTAGAGAGAAATTGTAATAAAAGGGGAGAGGAAGAGAAAGAATGGGGTGGAGCCCAGACTCTCAAAATTCTGGTGTGTAACTTTCGAAAATTCAATTCAGTGATTGATTTAATTTTTCTAATTTTCTTTGAGCAACTTCCACGTCATATTCTAACTACAACTCGACTATATAAAGGTCAAAAAAAAAAATTTGGACTCTGGTTGATCCAAAAGTAGATTTAAAAGTGGTAATTCTTTATTGTAACGAGTATCTTAAAAATCGTCAAGAAATATGACATAAAAGTTATAGAAAATGGAGTTGAGAATCACCTTATTAACGTTAAACAATCGACATCCTAAAATATAATACAAAAAAGAAAAGTTTTTGGAAGTAAGTCTTGAAAAATAAAATATCGTAGAGGAGAAATAAAAAGAGAAACAAAGAGAAAGAAGTGAGATGACGGGGAAGAAGAAGAGAAAGAAGAAGGAAATCAAGAGGAGAGGAAAGAGTAGAAAATTTGAGCACCGTTGATGGTTTGCTTTGGAGGCTGAAAGAGAGAAATTGTTATCTCGTTTTCTTTTCAGTGCTAGCTTTTTCTTTTTACTCTGTTAGAGAGCTAAAAAACAGAGTAGAACAGAGAGTTGTGGGAAAACGAGTCGGAGAAAGAAGAGGTCATTCTCTGTCAAATTCTCTTAATATAATATTCAACCTAAGCTGGATCTTACGTAGACATTTCGTTTGAAGTCGGCTCATTTTTCCCACAACAGTAAAGCGATTAAATGTTGGTCATAGGAACATCTCAATTGAAAGAACATGTACAATTAAGGGTTAAACAAACAACAAATCATACGACTGGGTTGTGATAATTGACTTGTTTGATTGCGCTAGTTCTCGTCATCACCCCAGTTGATCTATAACCAAAACAATTCTTATCCTTGAAACATAAATCATAGAAATTCCAATAAGAACCAATACGAGTTTCAAGAGATTTACACGCCAATAAGCATGATGAAAACAGTTACTTGTAACAGAGATTACCTACTTATTATTATTATAAGCCATGAATGAGTGCAAAAAAGTAATAAATTAAAACATGTCTAGAGTTCCTCGAGCCACAAGGTATATTCTACTCGATTAACAAAATAAAGAACATATTGCATGACATGAATGTGTTCAAAAATAGTGAAACTCAGAAACATATCCTAATCTAAGATTACAATAGCTTTCACTCTCAAAACAATTCTTTCATTTTTCGACAAAGCAGCCTAGCGTGGAGAGTTGAGCTTGGGCAGAGCAGGAACGGAGGTTGGCCACCATGGCAGCTGAAATGGAAAGGCCTCAACCCCGCCCAATGATTCTTTCAAAGGACAGTCACCCACAATATCCAGGCTCTTCCTCTTCATGTCGTAGCAAATAATTTTGTTCATCATCCTGCCATTGCATCCAAAGTAAATGGTGTCTCCCTTGCTGGGATGGAAGGCCAATGGCCACATCGCCCCATATCCACATCCTATTGCGGCCTTCCTCAGCTGCTCATAAGAGTTGGCAGATACACCAATTTCTTGCAACCAAACCTCCTTCGCCAATCGCCACTCGACTCCGCCTTCACCCTCCTCCAGTTCCCAAATCTTAACGTGAGAAGGTTCAGAGTATTCTTCCCCGGACCACGACACTTGACACATTCTCAATTTTCCTTGGCAGATTCCAAGCTTATATTTTTCCAATCCTGCGTCGAAGTTGTCTGGGGGATCTTGAATTACGCAAATCTCTTTCTTCTTCGAGTTAAATGGATCCAATCTCATGAGTTGTACTCTGCTCCATAAGAGTTTCCAATACAAAATTCCATTGCAAGCGACAGCCCTCAAACTGCAGGGGAGTCTCGTCAGCCCCTCCGGCATCGACACGGCAAATTCGTTCCACTGCCCATCCTCGGATGAGAATATCTCTACATTCAATTCAGTCCGTGAGTTATAGGAAACAGGAATACGCACTACTCTGTAACGTAACTTCCCTCCCTTTCTAGCCTCTGTAACGGAGGCGGGATCGCAAACGAAGCCGGTGAGGACGAGTCTATGCAGGCGAAGAGTGGGAGGAAGGGCAACCCATTGCCGAGTGACGGGGTTGACCACAAAGTAGTCGCTTTGAAAGTGCTCTC
The DNA here is from genome assembly GCA_022432975.1 of Begonia masoniana. Taxonomy (NCBI): domain Eukaryota; kingdom Viridiplantae; phylum Streptophyta; class Magnoliopsida; order Cucurbitales; family Begoniaceae; genus Begonia; species Begonia masoniana. The sequence continues at coordinate 34,406,538 of CM039515.1, forward strand.
TGTTGCAGCACAGTATCAGATCATGGCAGGAACCCATGACAGTGATGGGGTCGTTGCCGTCGAGGCGAAACCCAGGAAGAAAAGTGAGAGAAAATCCAGAAAACTTGATGTCGGGCACCCCGGAGCAAACGGAGAACTCTCTGACGTTACGGGAGTATGGAACCTGAAGGAAAAGGCCGGGCGGGGGGTCCTCGATGGAAGGAGCGTTGTGACGGCAGAAAGCTTGGATGAAATAAGGAGAGGTAGTGAGAGAAAGAAATCGCTTGGATACGCACCTGGAGGCAAAAACAGAGGAGAGAGGGAGGCGGAGAAGAATTTCCTCGACCATGGAGTCGGGAAGCTGATCGAAAAATGGTTGTTGGGAAGGGGGAGGGGAAAGTCTCCTACGCTTGGCAGGCATAGCTTCCATGGCTTCCACCTTAGAGAAGTTTGCTGTTTCGGCGATGGAGTCTGGTGTGCTTTTATAGAGCAAAAGGATTTGTTTGAGATATTTTCGGGTTACCCAATTCGAAACTCACTTAAATTTCAAACAATTTTTGAATTTTACAGAAGAGATGAGATGAGATAAACTAGATTGAAATTTGAAGTTTAAGACCGATTATTATTCACCAACTTACAGTGACGACTAAGCACATTGCTAATTAACGGTAATTACGATTAAGCCCATTGATTTTGACGATGATGATTTTATAGACTCCCAGTCTCTCTCCCGTAATCCGAAGCAATTTCCCTCCCTCTAATTTTTCCTTCCGCTTTTTGCAATTTCTCCGATGGCTACGGGTCTACTCTTCTCCTCGTTCAGATATTCAGACAGCCTGACTGTAGTCGGCATCTCCCTCGGCACCGCCATTGTTTGCGAGGCCATCTCATGGATTCTTATTTATCGCACTAGTTCCTACAAAACCCTCAAATCCTCCATTGAGAAGGCCTCTAAGAAGCTCGAGACCTTGAAGACCGATTCTTCTAAGATCGCCATTAAAAAGCCCAAGAGCAAGAAGATTGATCGCGTCGAGACCAGAGTCAAGGAATCCAGCCGAGATCTCTCGATGTTTAAGTTCAAATCCGGCGCCATCGTTGCTCTCGTTCTCTTCGTTGTTTTCAGATTGTTGAATTCTCTGTTTGAAGGCAAGGTCGTGGCGAAACTACCGTTCAAACCGTTTGCAATTGTGGCGAAGATGAGCCACAGAGGGTTGCTAGGCGACGATATGACCGACTATGCGATGACGTTTTTGTATTTCCTCTGTTCGATTAGCATTCAGACCAATCTGCAGAAGTTCCTAGGGTTCGCGCCACCCAGGGGAACCGGCCCCGGATTATTCCCGCTGCCGGATCCAAAAACCAATTGATCGAGATCGCATGTCTCCTAATATTTTAGATTATTCGTTTTTGATATCAGATTATCGAGAACTAGGATTTTGATGTTTTTTTATTCTCTAACTATAAATAGTTCTTGCATTAAGTTGCTCTGAGAAATCCCATATTGTTTTGCAGTAAATGTGCTTCTCTCACAACGACAAATCAGAAGATGTGCAACATTTGGTGTCAAATTTCTCCACCCTTATTACTGTGAAAGGTAAGTTTTGATGATAAACTACTCAACTGCAGAAGAAAGAATTAATAATTGATGGATTGCTTGGAATTTGTCTGAAATAATGGTAGCAATATTGCATCATGGATCACATCATTAACTATCTCATTCAGAATATTGATTATGCATTGCTAGTAGAGTTGGTCCTGCTATTTGACAAGTTCTGAGTTAAAAAGTAGTCAGCCATTAAACAACAGTATTGAAAGATAAATAATCTTTGATTCTTACAAAAGTCAGTATACAACATCTCCATGGGAGGAAAGAAAATTCAGTAATTGACGAAAGTCGGACAGGAATTTTGATTTTAATAAGGTTTACATAGAAAAGTATTAAAAACCTTGGATATAAACTAAACAGTGTCATGCATGAGAATCTGTTCCGGCTGGTCTTGAATTAAGAAGTGGCTGCAAAGCCTTCACAACTATTGTCATATTAGGCCTGAAGCCTGCTTCACATATTGAACGCAAAGTACTGCTACAGCTGCCAACTGAAACAATTCAAATTTATCACGAACTCATTTTGCACATCTTTTCAGAAGATCTAAGAGGGTCTTTATTATGATGTTACTGACAAGATTTTTAAGTTCTTGGGATGTCTAGAAAGACTTCTCCCATGTATTAGAGTGTACTATGCTTGATATTATTACAGAGGATGGTAGGAAAATACCTTGGCAACTGCTTTTGGTGGGTAGTGTTGGATTCAATAAAAATAGCCAGAGTAATTGAATCTATAATAAATTCCATAATCTGAAAAGAGCGAGAGCCCAGTTCTTGAATCGATACGTTAGAAATTACAAGCAAATCGTTAAAGCAAGAAGGACATACCCGGATCTATTGTTTGAATGCAAAATACTGTAAATCGGGTACGTAGATCTTCCGATTCGACAATTGCCATTTCTAATGTCTCTCTAGAATGATGGAGGTTCTAAGAGGCAAAGGGTTCAATTATGAATTGGGGACCATAACCCTATATTAAACCTAATTGAGTAATTTACCAGTTTGCCCATCACAAGTTGGTAAATTACCCCTGGTGTTTCTACACATTATAATATAACTATATTATATTTAATATACTCCAAAGTCCGTTGAAACTATATTAAATCACTTTAATATGGACTTAAACTTGGTGATAACATAATGTATAATTTATAGTTTAACAATTTAGATCCAACTAGAATTATAAATTCTTATAATTCTAACAATCTCCCACTTGAATCAAATTATAAACTAATCAGTTACACATTATAACTTTATCCTTATGATATCAAATTTTGTATCATCTAAATAGAGTAAACTCAAATAATCTCATCCATCAATTATATCAAATGCAGGACCAAAGCGGCTTTCGTCACATTTATCGTAACTAAACCTATCAATGATCGCATACACCAACATAACCAAATGAGACAGATCAAATATGGATGTGTAGCATGGAAATTACATGTGATGTGATTTAACATGCCTATTTCCAACTGGTCCAACCAAAACTTTATTGAGATCATTAAAACTCAAATGTCATAGTGAATTAAATGAATATCTCATAAAATGAATACTGCAGTAACCAAAATATTAATTACAAATATCTATAGAATAGAATCACATAAAAACAAATGACAAACTTCCACTAAACCTCAATATCTCCAAGAGATACAACCTCCATATGAGCAACATGCTCGTGAAAGACCTTGGGTCGTAATCCCTTAGTTAGCGGATCCGCAATCATGAAGTCTGTTCCAATGTGATCTATAGATATTTGACCACTCTGAACTCTTTCCTTCACAACAAGAAACTTGATGTCTACAAACTTAGACTTTGAGAAGCTCATGTTGTTGTTTGAGAACATCACAGCTGACTGATTGTCACATAAAATCCGAAGTGGTTTTTCAATACCATTCGAGATTCGCAATCCCGTGACAAAATTACTCAGCCATAATGCCTGATTAGATGTCTCATAACATGCTATAAACTCAGCTGCCATAGTAGAAGAGGCCGTAAGTCTCTGTTTGGCACTCTTCCAGGAGATAGCTCCTCCAGCTAAAAGAAAAATATAGCCTGACGTTGACTTCAAGTCATCTTGGCATCCAGCAAAATCAGAGTCAGTATACCCAATGATCTCGAGCTGATCTGATTTCTTGTATGTGAGCATGTACTCTTTGGTTCTCTGTAAGTATCTGAGTACCCTTTTTACAGCCTTCCAATGATCCAATCCAGGATTGCTCAAGTATCTACCTAACATGCCAACTATGTACGCAATATCCGGACGCGTGCATACTTTAGCATACATTAAGCTTCCTACTGTCGAAGCATAAGGAATCTTTTGCATTTCTTTGACTTCAAAGTCACTTGAAGGGCATTGACTTTTATTTATTTTGTCTCCTTTGGCAACATGCCAAATCTTTTTAAACCTTCTCGATATAGCTCTTTTGTGATAATCCAAGTATACCTCGACAACGATCTCGGTATATTTGGATTCCTAATACAAAAGAGGCGTCACCAAGATCTTTCATTTCAAATTTCTCTGAAAGAAATTTCTTGGTGTCGTGCAACAAGCCTATATCGTTGCATGCTAATAATATGTCATCGACGTATAAAACCAGAAACATCATTTTATTCCCACTAAATTTGTGGTATACACAATCATCAACTTTATTTGCCTCAAAACCATATGAGGTGACTGCTTGATGAAATTTGTAATACCATTGACGGGAAGCTTGTTTTAGCCCGTAGATGGATTTCTTTAATTTGCAAACTAAGTCATTTGATTTATCTGAATCAAAGAACTCGGGTTGCACCATATAAATCGTTTCATCAATGTCGCCATTGAGAAACACCGTCTTTACATCCATCTGATGTAGCTCTAAATCAAAATGAGCTACTAATGCCATTATAGTTCTAAAGTAATCTTTCATAGATACCGGAGAGAAAGTTTCCTTGTAGTCAATGCCTTCTCTTTGAGTAACACCCTTAGCAACAAGACGTGTTTTGAATCTCTCAATGTTACCTTTTGAATCCCTTTTGGATTTAAAAATCCATTTACAACCGACGGGTTTCAAACCTGCAGGTAACGGGACGAGATCCCAAACGTCATTGTCCTTCATGGACTTTAACTCATCATTCATGACAACAGTCCACTTTTGAGAATCAGAACTGTTAATGGCTTGGTTGAAAATGACAGGGTCATCTTCCACCTCACCGAGTCCCTCATGTTCTTGTAGATCGATTATCCACTTGATCAAAGTCAAGAGAAACCAAAGGAAGAGAAACAACTTCCTTCTCAAAGACAATATCTTCCTTATCTCCCATCACAAACTCTACATTCTCAAAAAATCGGGCATTTTTCGTTTCAGAGAATGTCTTTACAATGGGATCAGAAAATTTGTACCTCCTTGACCGTTCAGGATACCCTACAAAATAACAACTAACAGTCCTAGAGTCCAGTTTCTTTTAATTAGGCCTATAAGGCCTTGCCTCAGCTGGACACCCCCACACGTGTAAGTGTTTAAGAATGGGTTTTCGGCTCATCCAACACTCATGTGGGGTTTTGTTAGTCATCGCCTTAGTAGGTACTCTGTTAAGGATATAAGCTACGGTCTTTAGTGCTTCACCCCAAAGGAATTCTGGTAAGGTCGAATGAGCAATCATGCTCCTTACCATGCCCTTAAGCGTTCTGTTCCGTCTTTCAGCAACATCATTCATGTTGGGCGAACCCGACATGGTGTACTGAGGAACAATACCACATTTCTCTAGGTATTTAGCAAATGGTCCTGGACGTTGTTCACCTGACCCGTCATACCGACCATAGTATTCAGCACCACGATCAGATCTGACAACCTTAATCCTTTTGTCAAACTGATTTTCCACCTCAGCTTTAAAGGCTTTGAACACGTCCAAAGATTGAGACTTCTCATGAATGAGATATAGGTAGCCATAACGCGAGTAATCGTCAATGAATGATATGAAATAATGTTGACCATTTCAAGATGTCGTAGGGAAAGGTCCACATATATATCTGTATGTATCAATTCAAGGACTTCTGAAGCTCGGTTAGCTTTTAATACAATTGACACAAACCTTGAAGTCAGTCATATCAAGAGGGCCCAAAATTTCGTCTGACACAAGCTTTTCAATTCTCTTTTGAGAGATGTGACCTAAACACTTGTGCCATAACGAAGCTGAATCATTATTAGTTAATTTACGTTTTGTACCTCTTGAATCAATATGCCAGGGGGGGGGGGGGGGGGGGCGAGAGAGAGAGAGAGAGAGAGATTTTGGTGGCAGACCCTGTCCGTCTGATTTGGTGCATGGTTTCTTGGTTCCGACAAAAAAGGACATCTAATTAAGGAAGACGTACGGACTACTACTGCCTGTTGCGAATTTGTGGGAAATTATTTAGATGGTTCATAAACAGAGGATTCATTTGTGTTTCGCAATCAAACTTGAAACTACTGCTTCTCGGAATTCACTTTTTAACTTACAATTCAAATGTTCTCTTGGATCACTAGTATTCAAAAAGAAAGGTGACACGTGGCACGACTAAAACACACTGCTTTTTGTTAACTAAAATATTAAAAAACATCGAATTATAGAAAGTAATACAATACAAAAAGGGTAATGTGATTAATTAGTAACCTAATTTTACAGCTATTTTTCTGATCAAAAGTTTCAAAATGTAATTCAAATTTCTAGATGTTAGCTCTCTAATTGCTTTGTGAGAGTTTCAAAAACTTGAGATTGAAAATCAGAAAGTATGACCTAAAGAGAGAAATATCAATTAAAATTGAGAAAAGTGAGCTACTGTGCATGGATCGCGACCCACTTAATCTCCAAAAGATGTTATGAACCAAACATGGTACTGAATGGCATGACTAGACAAAGCCAAATACAAAAATCTTTATTATAAAATAATATATAGTTTGTCGTCATTGGGGGAGGGGGATTATGAGTAATAATGGGAATCCAACAAGTATTCCTCAATTATTTTTATTATTCCATCTGCCAAACACTAGAAACAATAAAATGTACAACTCATGGATTCACAATTTTATTATTTAAAAAAAAAATATGTGAAAAAGTTTTCATTTTTGAATTTCTTACTAAAATGATAATTCATCTAAGAGATTGATTGTAACGGCTCCTAAGGACACTCACTTAGAGTACGCCACCTCCAATTTTAACATGTTATTAAACTTGTATTTCTTTATCGTTTGTTGGCGACAAAAAGTGTTTCAATTTCGTAGCGTTAATACGATTCAAGTGATCATGCTTATGAAGTTATGTTAAGATGTCAAAAAATTCGTAAACGGAGCCATTTCAAAATAAGATAAAATTATAGTTCTATAATATTTCTGAATTTACACTAACAAATTAGTATTATATGCAAGACTATTAGGATTTACCCTCAAATGTCTTATATCATTTGACTATCAAACAACCACTGATGTGTCCCGTGATCCGTGATCCGATCACAAGTTAAGATATGTTTCCTAACTAATTTTATGGCATAATATGTTTATTAAGGTTTGTAGGTGACAATCCAAAAATGGAAGAGAGAATTTGTCTTCCCTTAAACAAATTTATGTTTTTTCTTAAATTTTTATGAGGAACTTGGTCTTTATTTCTTTGACTTTGTAATTGACAAACTTTAACCTTGTATTTGTTAGTTTGCACATTTGTAATAGTCCTTAGGAAGAGTAGGATTAAACCAAGGCAAGGAGAAGAAGCTGTCCGCTCATTGGGGACTTTCATCGAACAATTAGCGTGCAGGAAGGAGCAAAGGCATTTAGTTTTCCCCATGAGAGAGCTCATTATCAAGCCCATGAGACAGCCCCATTACCAATCCATAAGGAAGATTAAAACCCATGAGGAGATTGGCCATACAAGCTTAAATTAAGCCCATGAGAAAGATAAAGGCCCAAAAAAAAATTAACCCAATTCAACGTGAAGAACCAGCAATAGCCACCGGTTCACCCAACCGACTTAGTTCACCCGATTCAGCGCCCAACGGCTATAAACGGGCAGATTTTGCAGCGCTCCTTCCTTCCACCCGAAACTTTTGAAGCTTATCTCCTTTGTATTTAAGCTTCCTCTCCTCCATTGTAATTAGTCAGTTACAGATTAAATATTTGGAAAAATAAAGACGGTTGTCTTCGTTTGGGAGTTTTCCTCTGTGGATCGTCGGCGCCACCCTCGCCGTTGTGTAGCATCCGGCCGAGCCAACATTTCCTTCCAAGTTGTTGGTGCATTGGGAAGGCTCTTACCCATTCCTTCTCAAATCCTCGAAGACAAGGTAGAGAGCAGAAGGAATGGACACCAAGTTGCCCCTCGCTGTGAAGTTCTCTGACGAACTCGGAGTCTTCTGTCGCCCCAAACGCCCGGTTGTAATTAGTCAGTTACAGATTAAATATTTGAAAAAATGAAGACGGTTGTCTTCGTTTGGGAGTTTTCCTCTGTGGATCGTCGGCGCCACCCTCGCCGTTGTGTAGCATCCGGCCGAGCCAACATTTCCTTCCAAGTTGTTGGTGTCTTGGGAAGGCTCTTACCCATTCCTTCTCTCAAATCCTCGAAGACAAGGTAGAGAGCAGAAGGAATGGACACCAAGTTGCCCCTCGCTGTGAAGTTCTCTGACGAACTCGGAGTCTTCTGTCGCCCCAAACGCCCGGTTGTTTGGGCCAGCTTCAGGTCTCATGTTTTACCCGTCCACCGTCGAACTCTTCTGTGGAGTAAGCTGTGATTGTGAGGGACTTTCTTCCTGTTGCTGGGTGTTTCCTTCGTACGCGAAGAAACTTTCCGACGTGCTAACCTGACGACTACCGGCCGGCAAGGACTCCCTCCATCCAAACGACGTTCTCTGAGGCGTTACCCAACTCACCCACCTCTCTATTTCGACTGGTATCATCTTTCTCACCTCCTACGCATTTTTCTATTTTTCCTCTGTTTTAGCGACTGTTTTGGGGTGTTCTTTGGCTTCACCAAAGAACACCGAACCTTGCTGTTTAATATAGTCTTCCGCATGCGTTTTTAGGGTCCGGAATTCCATCATTTGGTATCAGAGCTAAAAGCTCCTTCTTGTTGTTTTTGTTTCTGTGATTTTTGTGTTTTGCCGCCTCTGTAATGTTCTCTGTTTTAGTGGTCATGTTCATTTCGATTTCATCCATTTGTGTTGTATGTTTTAATCTTGTTTCAACCGTGTTTAGGATTAGCTAAAGTGCTTTCTCGTTAGAGTCAGCATGTTGTTTTTTATTTTTTAGAAGCATGTTTAGGTGTAATTTGATTCTGAGTCATGATCATTTCTGTTTCATCCATAATTTTAATGTTCATTTCTGTTCTGGTTTAGTTTTATTTTCTTGATCTGTTTGGTTTTTTTTTTTTTAAAGATGTTAATCATTGGAGCAATTTGCATTCTGTTTTAGAATTCCAGATTGAAGTTTAAGTGATTTTCATGTTCTCTGCTTTTTGGTAATATTTAGCTTTCTGTTTTTCCTTTCTATATAAATCTATATTCTGGTTGTGTTCATGTTTATTTTAAATGATTAGAGTGTCCCACGTAGGTGATTCTCTATACCTGTTTTAGTGTCTAATTTTCTGTTTAGAAATTTTAGGTTGTTTAGAATTCGGTTTGTCTTTTATTTTGTGTTCTGTTTATGCATAACCCACGATGCATGAGCTGCCTTTCTGGTTATTAAACAAGCATGCCGTTAACAAATGTTGTTCTATTTTCTATTTGGTTTTTGTTGTCTAAATTTGTCGTTGTTCTGTTAAGGATAAAATTCTGCCTAGACTTTTCTAGGATGTTAGGTTAAAATTCTGGTTTGAAAATTTCAAATTTATTGTGTTTTTTATTCTGTTTTGAATCTGTTTTCTGCATAATTCCTGTTCTGTTTAGGATTGGTAGGTTGCATGTTTAGATTGTCTAAATTCTGTTTAGGTAATCATGTCTCTGTTTTAATTGTTAGTCATTTGATTGATTGCTTTGATTCAGAATCTAGGGTGTTTAGATTGAGTCTTTTCTGTTTTTTTTCTGATTTTTGATTTGTGATGTTTTTCTGTTTTGTCACATGTTTCATTCACTAAAACTTGTTTCCAATTCTGTTGGGTTAGTGTCGATCGTCAGCATTTTTGTTTTGTTTTCGTTCTGTTTTCTACTTGGTTTTTAAGGTTGTTAACTTGAAAATCTTGATTGCTGTTTTCCTAAAGTTTTTCAAGTCGGTTTTTCTAGTGTTAGCTCTCTGTTGAAATTTATTGGTATCAGAGCGCAAAGTTCAATGACCTCTTAGTGACAAATGTTTGAGATCAAGTATGAGCGCAAGGTACATGCATTGAATGATTAATGAAAAATGCTAATGTGGTGCAATCTCATGTTTTTTTAGAATTGTCACAATGCCACAAAGGAGGAGACTTCTTTATTGGAGGCGTTACGTAACTTGGTGAGCGGTGCCCTGATCCCACTCCTACTTCGACGACCATTAGAGGGGTACATTTTCGGGATTTCAACCAACTCAACCCCTCAACCTTCGTGAGAGGCACTGATACGGCGGAGGCATAGAATTGGCTCGAGGTTATGGAGCTTAACTTCGAGACTCTCTAGACGCCGGTTGAGTTCAGAGTTTCTATAGCTGCCTATTTTCTGAGGGAGGCAGCTAGGCGTTGGTGGGCAGCCCTCCGCAGTCAGTATAATGTCGCGACTATGGGATGGGCTGAGTTTACTTCTCTGTTTTGCAATAAGTTCAGCAGCAGAGAGTATCGGGGTACGATGACTAGAGCCTACTACGAACTGGTGCAGGGGGTCTATGTCAGTGACCGATTATTATAATCGTTTTGTCCACTAGTTGCCATATTCTGGAGGGGTCAGGCCTAAATTTCGGTATAAAGCGAACTATGACTGTTAACCAGTACGACAGCTTGCAAGGCTTATGAGGCCGCCATGAGAATAGAGAGGTTGTACACCTCGAGTGATGACACCTCCCAGCCCAAGTCAGACCGTCGAAATTCAGGGAGGAAGATGACCAGGAGGGGTCAGCAACAGGTGTCAGATCAGGGTGTCAGTGCTAGTCGCTTTTCTGGATCTAGTGGCAGATCGTCAGGGAGCAGCAGGTACTCCCCTTACTCCTACCATACCTGTGGCCAACCAGGTCATTTTAGGAGGGATTGTTCGCTGAACCAACCTCAGGGGCAGCAGACGTGACCTTCTTTCCATACTCCCTCAGCTACCGAGTCATTCTCCTCTCCGGGCCAGCATCGGGGACAGACGCGACCCCCTTTTCAGCAGGCTCAGTTTCAAACTCCTCAGCGCGAGCAGAGGATAGACCTGTCTTTGATACTCCTTACTGACCGATTGGACAGCCCTTTGCTAGTGGTTCCCCTCCTGTTCAGCAGTAGAGAACATGTGGATTTCATGGATCTACTTCTAGAGCCGGCGGCCGTGGTCGCAATCAGAAGGGTAAGGGAGTTGTTGGTCAGTCATATGCAGTAGACCGGGCCGAGTACTTTCATGTGCCTGATAAGCCGGCAGTTATGGATGGTACGATTCTTATCTTTCATACTTTTGCTCCGGTGTTGTTTGATACTGGGGCGTCTCATTCATTTATTTCTGCTGAGTTTTCCGAGGTGTTGGGTTTGACCATCGAGAGATGGAAACCCCTTTCTTTTTTAATACTCCGCTGGGCGATAGGAGTGGAGTTGCATATATCTGCAGATCAGTTTGTGTGGTGATCGACAACGGCAAGTTTTCAGCTAATCTTATCGTTCCGCCTATGAGGTAGTTTGACGTCATTTTGAGATGTGATTGGTTGATGAAATATCATGTGATAGTTGATTGCCACTTGAGGCGGGTCACGGTTACCTCGAAGTCTGGCAGAGTTGTTGCCTACCACCGAGGTCCTTGTATGGGGATTGTGAACTCCATGTTTCGGGTATGTTTGCGAGACAGGAGTGGATTAGAACAGTTTGGGGGACTTTGGTTGATGGACCTAGACCTTGAGACTGCGGTACAAGAGATTGATATTTCAGTCGTCAGGGAGTACGATGACGTCTTTCCTGATGAGCTACCGGGTTTATCTCCAGATAGAGAGATTGAGTTTTGTATCGATCTCGTTCCAGGGGCTACTCCAGTTTCTATGCCTGCCTACAGGATGTCACCCGCCGAGTTAGTTGAATTGCGTAAGCAGTTAGATGATCTGCAGAGTAGGGGATTTATCAGGGAGAGTATGTCGCCCTGGGGCTCTCTCGTTTTATTTGCTAAAAAGGCAGATGGATCGTTGAGGTTATGTGTTGATTATCGGAGGCTGAACAGGGTTACTGTTGTGACGACCCTTTAACTATTCCTAATTTTCTCGTATTATTTATTTATTTTTTTTATACTTAAAACTTTAAACCTAGCATTTTAGCGGAAATAAAGCTTTTAAAATCGAATCGAGATCGGAATTGAAATCTGTGAACTCTATGTTTATAAACCTTTTAAATAAACTTAAAACAGTTTAATTAAAACTTAAAATAATTAATTAAAACAATTAAAATCAATCGCCAGGGACAAAAAGGGAGTTTCGCCCAAATATACAGGGGCGATCGCAACAGGCGAACGTTCGCCTGTTGCAAAACGCCAGTGGCGATCGATCTCCACACTCTCTGGATTTCTCCAGAGAGCGGCGACCCAATAGGTGACGTGATCGCCTCCATAGGCGATCCCCCATTGACGAGGGACGATCGATCGCCACCCTCTCCTTTTCTTCTTTTTCCTCTTCTTTCCTTCTCTCTTTTCCTTTCTCTTCTTCTTCTTTCTTTTCCTCTACATCTTCTTTTCTCTTCTCTTCTCCAATTATCACTACATCTCATACATTTTCAAATACAATTTAACATAAAACCTCAAATACTCGTATCTTCTCCATAGCCCCATTTAAACCAACTCGAAATATGTTTAAAACGAAATGAAAACGAACTGCATGGGTATTTTTAAAAACCAAACATATCCCTATTATCAAACATTTTGCAAAACAAGTTTCTAAAACGTTTAAAAACTTTAAAACGTAAATCTATCAACTAGTCAGAACCAAATATTCTAAAATGTTCTAACTATACAATTTTTCTACGATCTAACTACCATGTCCCAAAATACCTTTACATGACTTCCCCACGGGTCAAAACGCACCGACTGCCCAGCGCACTCCCACTGGCCATCCTCCTTCAATCTGTACGATCGTCTGATAGAGAGAATTCCTCCTCACCTGGATCTATGTCACCTACACCATAAAGACACCTATGAGATAAAAATCTCAGCAAGCTCTACGTAAATGCTAATGCATGATTATGTATTCTCAATGCTGTGAAAACTGTCCATGTCAATGCATATATCAGTACGTGTCAGTCTATGGTTATCGAAAACGCTCGACAGATGGATAGGGCACGTCCAGCGGTTAGACAGCCCACACCATTTGAAGGGAGGAAAACCTGCTCACCACGGAACGCCAGGTTTGAACCTCATCCCCGATAACCCCATGTCATGGTTGTTTACTGTGATACTTTACTTGCCTTTACAATGCATGTTGTAACGTCCCTTATCCTAACCCTTCAATTACCGTACAAATTTTTCATTTTATACTCTAAACTTTAAACCTAGCGTTCGAGCGGAAATAAAACTTAAAATAATTTAAAACAATTATGTAAAACAATTAAAAACATTTAAAAACAATTTACACTTAAAAACAATTAAAAACAATTTCCTCTTTCTTTCTTTCCTTTTCTCCTGCACCAACTACACACTTCACAATTTAACATTTCCTTCGACACTTCACTACCATCAAACACTACATTCATCATAAAAACTTAAACCCAATCAAAACCCAACATTCACACGCTCTCGTAACCTCATCAAAACCGACTCAAAACGAAACTAAAATCATGTACATTTTCAGGAAAACGAACTGCGTGGATATGTTTAAAAACTAAGCATATCCCTCCTGTTTCAAAAGAAAATACCAAGCAGTTCCATTAAACTTTAGATAAAAACCTTAACAACACATTTTATAAACAGTTTACCAAAACATTAGCACATCAAACTATCAACTAACCAGAACCAAACATCCTAATATGTTCTATCTATACAATTATTCTATCTAGTCCACCTTCAGTCCAAAACATCCAAATAACCCCAAAATCTATACATACTTCCCCACGGGTCGGTTAAGCATCGACTGCGCCAACACACTCCCGCGAGCATTCCCCGTCAACTGCATCATGCCTCAGAAGGAGGAACATCGTCCTCACCTATATCGAGGTCACTTACACCATACAGACACACTATGAGATAAAAATCTCAGAAAGCTCTACGTAAATGAAAATGCGTGCCATGCATATGCTGTTCATAAACCATTCAATCGTTTTACCTTTTCGTTTTCTTTTTCGTTAACTTTTTCATTTTCCTTTTCGTTTACCTTTCGTATCCTTTTCGTTAGCCTTTTCGTTTACCTTTTTTTTTGTTTATCCTGTTTCGTTTATCTTTCATTACTTTTCGTTAACCTTTTCGTTTACCTTTTCGTTTACCTTTTCGTTTACCTTTTCGTTAACATTTTCGTTAATCCTTTTTGTTTACCTTTTCGTTTACCTTTTCATTTCCCTCTTCGTTAATCATGATGCATGAACAATTCATATCTTAAAGTAAACAATCAATAATGTGTACCATCAAGACTATAAACGCATAACCTATAACCTATAAAACATCTAAACCTGTCTACCCAACCAAAGTAAATAAACATACGCATCTCCAAAACTCCTCGAGACAACATTCGACGTACGGTGTAGGCCAATCGGCCAGAGAAATCACGAGAACTTACCTCGGGTCCTTAGCAAATTCGAGCTTGAAAGTCTTTGGCCTTACTTTTGCTAATCACAAGTAACCTAATCAAGACATCAAAATTAAACACTTAAAACGCACACCAGAATTTTCGGATTTACACTATAAAATTGGGTAAACTTTAAACGGTCGTAACTCTCTCAATTTTTATCCGTTTTCAATGATACAACCCGTTTTGGAAACCTCGTTATGTCTATTTTAACATTGAATCATCCATTTATACCAAAACAAAACAGAATCGGGGCAGAAAACCGAAAACCGAACTGGCCGTGGAAATTTTCCAGTTTTTACACAACAACTTCGAAAATTCATAACTAAATCAATTCTTAATGAAATCGAGTGATTCAAGTTGCTATGAACTCCTTTAAGAGTCCCCTATCCAATGATACAAGCCATTTAACAAATTAGAATCAAGAGCTAGGTCAGTTCTCAAGAAAACCGAAACTCCCCATTTTTTAAGTCATAATTTTCTTATCCAACTTCAAAATTTCGTAATAAATTGAATATAGGTCCAAATTCGATGATTCAAGATGCTATGCAAACCTTAAGGTGTCTAGTTTTTAATGATCAAATTCATTTAACAACCCAATATCATTAGCTCAACCGAATTTGAACAAAACCGAACCTGCCCTGTTATTTTCTTAAATTCCAGATTTTTTATCACCTTTAACCACTACCAAAATCTCTCCATATAAAACTCTAACATGATTTTATATCATCCTTAAACATCATTTAGTAGAAGAAACCAGCAAGAGAAATTCGTGCATCCATTTTAAATTCTAAAAACCCTAACCAAAATTCTCCCAAAACTCCACCCAACTCACCCCTAAACCCTCCATTAAACTTATAAACTAAAAACCCATTGAAACTAAAGAGAGTTCACCTTTGAACTGAAGAAAATTGATGAAGAAAGATCGGAGGAGGGAGGGAGCCGCTGCGGTTAGGGGTGGGCAGAACCGAAACCAACCCGAAAAACCGAACCGAACCGAGGGTTCGGGTCGGGTTATGTTCGGGTCCAAGAGAGTTTGTTTGTGTTTGGGTCGGGTGAGTCCATTTATGTTCGGGTTCGGTTCGGGTGGACAGCAAACCCGAACCAAACCGAAAAACCGAAGGTTACTTAAACATATAGGGTGTCGGGGTCTCGGGGAGTCGGCAATCGCATTCCTCGTTCTGCAATCTGCATTAGGGCAGAAACCGCATTCCTCGTTCTCCTCGGCGCTCCAGCGGCGCCGGCAGCGACAGCACGTCTCGACCCTCGGCCTCGTCTTCGCTAATCGCTCAACTCCTCCAGCCAAGCCAGCCTCCACTCCTCGGCGCTCCAGCGGCAGCGACATATTAGGTCAGAAACCTATTTTTAGTTTTCTGGATTGCAGCTCTGGTTTTGATTCTGCTGTTGATTTGCCTTGTTTCCACTTTAGTTTTCTGAATATTGCGTGAAAATGGTTGATGGGCAATACCTTGTTTACAAATGTTTGCTTGGCTTGAGCTCATATCCATGGCGGAACGAAGGAGCTATTGGATGCCAACAAGATGAAGAGTAGAGCTCAATGGACTTACTGGATTCTGTCGTTGATTTGCCTATTTTCCAATTTCCACTTTAGTTTTCTGAATATTGTGTGAAAATGGTTGATGGGCAATACCTTGTTTATGTTTCTAACGAAGTGGACAATGATTAAAGAATAAAATGTTGGTAGGATTTTGAAAAAAATTGTTATTATTTCGGTTCGGTTCGGTTTTGGACCGAACAGAACCGATCAAATGGAGCAGGTCAACGTGGTCAAACGGAGCAGGTCAACGTGGCGAAAACCGACTCAAACCGAATCGACCCGAACCGAAGTTTTCGGATCAGGTCTGGTTTCATATTCTTCGGGTTCGGTTTCGGGTTCGGTTTCGGTTTCCGAAACCGAAACCGAAGAGGTCGGGTCAGTTCGGTCCAAAACCGAACCGAACCCGACTTTTGCCCAGTCCTAGCTGCGGTTCTTCTTTGCACAGAGAGAGAGAGAGAGAGAGAGAAGTGGTTTCACGTGAAAGCCAACCCCTCCCCCCCCCCCCACTTTTTTGCCCTTTTCCTTTTTATTTAACAAAAATCCATATCCTTATTTAATTAAATCTTAAACTTAACCATTATTTCACCCATTTTGCTCCCATTACATTTACTCATGCCACCAATATTCACATTCAATTCATTTCCATAAGAATGTACATCACCAAGTATTCATTACAACTCAAGTCGATAATTTGACGGGTGCTAAAATTTTTATTTTTATTCATTCTCTTTTAAAACTTTGCTAATAATTCTAATTACAAAATAATTACATTTATACTATTCATTCCCAAAAATCTATTAAACAACATAATTTATTAAATACTGAAATTAAAGTGTACGGTAATATTTTCGGGTGTTACACATGTTCTTTTCATGAAATCCGTGCGTAAATTCATTTTCATGACCTTTTTAAAACCGTGATGCATGAACAGTTCAATATAAACATACATGAAGAGTATACCATTAAAACTCGACAAATACCATTAAAACAATCAACCTATAAAACAACTAAACCTAAACTACCCAACCGAAACAATTAAATAAACACGACACCAAAACTCCTCGAGACGACTTCGACGTACGGTGTAGGCCTATCGGCCAGAGTAAGTCACGAGAACTTACCTCGTGTCCGTTGTAGCTCAAGCTCCATCCACGAGCGTTGTTCACCTAAGCAATTTCACCAAATTGTCATTAAAACGAGCTTAAACAATTTAATGTCCAAACTAACAAAATCTCTAACTAAGGAAATTCCTAAAACTCTAATTTAACTAATCGAGGCATTTAAACAACAATCGATGCTCGATAGTTCAAAAACCACCAATAACGAGTTTCCCTAAAACTCAAAAATTCGTCAATCTCTAATATTCATCCTAAATCGATTTAACTTCGTCCAATAACGTTCAATACGTCCATTATATTCACAACTAAGGTAAACCTATCGATTTCTAGCCCTAAACCACGTTTTTACGAATCCCTAAAGGAAACCCTAATCGTTTTTAACTCCGTAAAAACCAAACAATAAGCTTCAAAAGCTTTAGAATCATACCTAAAGCGTTGATTGGAGGAGAAAACGTGAGAAATCGGAGTTCGATCGGAGAGGAACGATCGTTGGGAAGGAGGGATCGCCGATGAGAGGAGAGGGAAAATCGCAGGGGAAGAAGGAGATGGCGTGGAGAAGAAGAAGAAAATGGTTTTTAATAAAATTTTGGCTTGTCAAATTACCATATCGCCCTTCCTTTGATTTTCTATTTGTTTCGTCGCTCATTTCGTTAATCGTCTAACGATTCGGCTTCTCCAAATTTTCTTAATTTTCCAATAAATCCTACTTATTACTAGGGTTCAATTAAAACTGTCCGTTCACAATTCGGACCTCGTTTACTATTTTTACCAAAGTATCCTTTATATTACGATAAACGTAATTTCCATAAAATTAGCGTTACGACTCCTAAAATTCCCGAAATTTTCCTAAAATCCATATTAATTATTAGGATCGTAATAACGATTTCTTTCTAAAAAATTGACTTGATTTGACATATTTACAAAATGCCATTTATATCATTTATTTACAAATTGCTGAAAATCCGGGTGTTAAAACTGTTAAGAACAAGTACCCACTTCCACATATTGATGACCTCTTTGATCAGCTCGGTGGTTCACGATACTTTTCGAAGGTTGATTTGAGGACAATGTATCATCAGGTGAAGATTCGGGAGGGAAATATACCTAAGACTGCTTTCCGAACCAGATATGGACATTTTGAGTTCTTGGTCTTACCGTTCGGGCTTACTAATGCCCCAGCGGTGTTTATGGATCTAATGAACAGGATCTTCCGGCCCTATCAGAATCGGTTTGTGGTAGTCTTCATTGATGACGTCTTGATTTATTTGAAGACTCGTCGTGAACATCGTGAGCATCTCCGCATTGTCCTGCAGACCTTGAGGGAGCATCAGTTGTATGCGAAGCACAGCAAGTGTGATTTCTGGGCTTCTGAGGTGAAGTTCTTGGGCCATATCGTTTCGCGGGATGATATTTCTGTTGATCTTGCGAAGGTTAAGGCGGTAGTGGACTGGCAACCACCCAAGAACGTCTCGGAGATTCGTAGCTTCCTTGGGTTAGCTGGATATTATCGGCGCTTTGTACAGAATTTCTCTTCTATTGCCGCGCCGCTTACCAAACTCACTCGCAAGGATGTGCGGTTTGTTTGGGATGTCGACTGTCAGGATGCCTTTGAAGAATTGAAAATCCCTAAACCTATGGAAATGAGAAGGAGATCAACTTAATGTCCTCCTTAGGTTGAAAATTCATAAACCTCGAGAGGAAGCAATGCATAGGGTTCTACGGCTCTGCCAGAGAAAGTCCAGAAACGTATAGGATTGTGTGATGGTTATACATGTTGGGATTAGAGTGTATTGTATTTTTAACAAAAACATTTGGTTGTTAAAAAATATATTGGAGTTTTCTTAAAAAGATGATTTTAGTCGTGTAAAGTTCATTCTATTTGCATTGGATTTATTTGATGAAAATGATTTCAAACAATGGTTGAATGATTTTAAAATATTGATTTCGAGCATACATAATTTTATAGCATTTGCATGGCTTTCAAAAGAACATGATTTATATGATCTTCAAAGAATCATTGTAGTGGAAGATGATGATTGATCTTATATGGTGTTAATAGAGTTTGAATTAGTTATTCTATATGTTATATTTATTTACTGGGCTAAAAACTCATTATGTGGATAATTCATATTTTTCAAATATTGAGAATGTACACCGGGAGGGAAAACATAAGGCAATTTAAAGTTTGTGAAGAGACATAGGTGAACCATCGAGGAAAAACATAAGACAATTTAAAGTTTGCGAAGAGACACAGGTGAACCATCAAGGTAGATGGTCTTTTTGTTTGGATGAGATATTTGAATTTCATTTATATAATTCTTTTTGAAAGGTCACATGTATTGACTTACTTTTGTAGTAGCTTCCGTGTTAGTGCTTTGGTTTTCATGTAAGTTTTCAATGTATAAAATGTATGTTGTTTTCTTCCGACAATGGATATTTTATATTTTTAAATGCTTTTATAAAAAAAGTAATAATGATTTTAATCGAAGAATCCTAATTTACAAATTAAAAAAGTATTATTAACTCTTAATGATCTATGCATTTGCGAGGTGAGTGCCAATGAGAGCATCCCTTCGACGTTCGACTCCTTCCCACTTTGGGAATCCTCTAGCCTATCGGGGATAGTCCGTCCAACGATGGCCTTCCGATTATCCGATCTCTCACTCTACCCCTAGCTCCTCTTCCCCCCATATCTCTTTACGGGCTACTCCTTACAGACACCTTCTTACTATCATGGCAAAATTATCTGTTTGTTGGGCATTTTTGTTGGCTCAGAATATTTTGGGGATTTATTCTGAATATTTGAGATTAATTATTGGGGTTGAATAATTGATCTGGAAATATCTGTTTTGGGTATTGATTATTGATAACGATGTCAGACGAAGATAGCACAGGATACATTATTGAAAAATTCAATGGGACAGATTTCGCATTTTGGAGAATGCAAATCGAGGATTACTTGTACGGGAAAGGACTTCATCTTCCTTTGAGTGTGAAACCAGAGAAGATGGAAGACGGTGAATGGAATCTCCTTGATAGAAAGGTTTTGGGAGTCGTCCGATTGACGCTAGCCAAAAGCGTTGCTCACAACGTGGCGAAGGAGAAAACTACCGCGAGTCTGATGAAGGCTCTATCTGATATGTACGAGAAACCGTCTGCGAATGATAAGGTATTTCTTATGAAGAAGTTTTTTAATCTGAAGATGATTGATGGTGCTTCTGTCGCAGTGCATTTGAATGAGTTCAATACTATTGTGAATCAATTGCTATCTGTGGAAATTGATTTTGAAGATGAGGTTCGTGCCCTAATTTTGTTGGCATCTCTACCGAATAGCTGAGAGCCTATGAGAGCTGCAGTTAGTAACTCAGTTGGAAGTGCTAAACTGGTATTTACCGATGTGAGGGATCGTATTCTTGCCGAGGAGGTTCGTAAGATTGATTCTTGTGAAACATCGACAGGTTCAACTTTGAATGTTGAAAATAGGGGCAGAAATCAAAGTAAAGGTCCGGGCAATAGAAATCGAAGTCAGAGGAAGTCTGGAAGACACGCCAACTTTGAGTGTTATCATTGTGGCAAGAAAGGACACATAAAGAGATTTTGTCACAAGTTTCTTCGGGAGAATCTGAATGCCAAAGGAAATGAAAAGATGTTTGAAGAGGGTGACATAGATGAAGAGGCAGACACAGCCACTGAGGAGTCTTTTAGTGTGTACAACGAGGATGTTGTAAATTCTGATTGCCAAGATACGAGTTGGGTGATAGATAGTGGCGCTTCAATACATGCCACTTCGCGGAGAGATTTCTTTACGTCCTACACTTCGGGTGACTTTGGAAATGTGAGGATGGGAAATGGTGACGTTGCAAAAGCCATTGGTATGGAAGATGTGCGTTTGGAGACCAACATCGGCAACACCTTGGTTTTGAGAGGTGTGAAGTACATCCCTGTCATCCGCAAGAATTTGGTTTCGATTGGCAAGCTCGACGATGAAGGGTTTGGCAACACCTTTCGTGATGGAAAATGAAAGCTTACCTGAGGTTCATTGATTGTGGCGAGAGGAGAAAAATACTCCTCATTATATGTGATGCATGCAAAGATCGCGGGTTCCACGGTCAATGTGATGGGTAATAAGGCTGCAAAGTTTGTGAATTCACATTCTAAGAAAAAAGTTGAGAAGACTCAGAAGAAGTCAGGTTCTCGGGTGAAGTTCAGGTTGGGATCTGATGGAACATCAGAGCTGGTGAGTCAGCCTATTACAGATGTTCAGTCATTAGTTTCAGTTTCACGTCAGAATGGTATCGTCAAAGGCAGAACCATGCGGAAGGTTAAAACTCCGGGACGATATGATGAAACTGTGGGTTATGCATTGAATGTGTTCGAGGGTAACGATTCCTGTGTGGAGTCTTCAACATGTTCAAAGACAGTTCGTTGCGACAATCCTGATAGTTCAGTGATACCATGGAGGAGGAAATGCGATTTCTTCTCAAGTAAATCTCTCAAGTTTAAGCGGGGCTTAAACTTGAACGGTATCAGATACTGAGTTGGCCCATCTGGGGCCTGTGTGGTAGAGGAGCTTTTTTAATGGGGTTTTGTAGATTTATTTTCTTGCATCAGAATTTCGTTGAAGGTGGAGATTGTCAGAATTCAGTATTCCGGATTCGCTTTGCATTGGGCTGAGTAGCCCGTTGGATCTCTCATGTAGAATTCGTGTCAAGGTGGAGTTTGTTAGAATTTGGTATGACCTGAATTCTAGTGGGCCGGGTTGAACCCGTATATCAATATTAGGGTTTTACGTTTTCTCTATATATTGATACTTGAGTCGCAAAACTCATTGTACCGAATTTGATATTAGTGATTCTCTCCTCTGCCCGTGGTTTTTTCCCTTTCTAGGGTTTCCACGTAAAATTCGGTGTCCATTATTTTCTCATTTTTCTTTTTCGATTTTCTGGATCGTTCGTTACAGGTGGATTAGAGCGTCTAATCCTAACATATTATTTGGACGACAAAAGTGTTTCATCGTATTCGCTAATACTGACTCAAATACTTATCATGCTTATGAAGTTATAGTTAATATTGTCAAAAATTGTAAAGGATACATGTCAACTAAATAGTAAAATTGTTCTATAATATCTGCATCTTCACTAGCAAATATAATATTATTATGCATGACCTTATTTTTAGATTTTACACTCAAATGCATTATGTCATTTGACTATCAAACAACCACTGATGTGTCCCGTGGTCCGTGACTATATCATAAGTTAAGGTATGTCTCCTAACTAATTTTATGGCATAATATGTTTACTAAGGTTTGTAGGTGACAATCCGAAAATAGAAGAAGGAATTTGTCTTCCCTTAGACAAATTTATGTTTTTTCTTAAATTTTTATGAGGAACTTGGTCTTTATTTCTTTAACTTTGTAATTGGCAAACTTTAGTCTTGTATTTGTTAGTTTGCACATTTGTAATAGTCCTTAGGAAGAGTAGGTTTGAACCAAGGCAAGGAGAATAGCTGTCCGCTCATTGAAGAGTAGGTTTGAACCAAGGCAAGGAGAATAGCTATCCGCTCATTGGGGACTTTCATCGAACAACTAGCGTGCAAAAAGGAGTAAAGGCAGTTAGTTTGCCCCATGAGAGAGCCCGTTATCAAGCCCATGAGAAAGATTAAAACCCATTAGGAGGTTGGCCATACAAGCTTAAATTAAGCCCATGAGAAAGATAAAGGCCCAAAAACAAATTAACCCAATTCAACATGACGAACCAGCAACAGCCACCGGTTCACCCAACCGACTTAGTTCACCCGATTCAGCGCCCAACGGCTATAAACGGGCAGATTTTGCAGCGCTCCTTCCTTCACTTTTTCTTCCTTCCACCCGAAGCTTTTGAAGCTTTTCTCCTTTGTATTTAAGTTTCCTCTCCTCCATTGTAATTTGCCAGTAACATATTAAATATTTGGAAAAATAAAGACGGTTGTCTTCGTTTGGGAGTTTTCCTCTGTGGATCGTCGGCGCCACCCTCGCCGTTGTGTAGCATCCGGCCGATCCAACATTTCCTTCCAAGTTGTTGGTGTCTTGGGAAGGCTCTTACCCATTCCTTCTCTCAAATCCTCGAAGACAAGGTAGAGAGCAGAAGGAATGGACACCAAGTTGCCCCTCGCTGTGAAGTTCTCTGACGAACTCGGAGTCTTCTGTCGCCCCAAACGCCCGGTTGTTTGGGCCAGCTTCAGGTCTCATGTTTTACCCGTCCACCGTCGGCCTCTTCTGTGGAAGAAGCTGTGATTGTGAGGGACTTTCCTCCTGTTGCTGGAGTTTCCTTCGTACGCGAAGAAACTTTCCGACGTAGAGCTAACCTGACGACTACCGGCCGGCGAGGACCCCCTCCATTCAAACGACGTTCTCTGAGAGGTTACCCAACCCACCCACCTCTCCATTTTGACTGGTATCATCTTTCTCACCTCCTACGCATTTTTCTATTTTTCCTCTGTTTTAGCGACTGTTTTACCTTGCTGTTTAATATAGTCTTCCGCATGCGTTTTTAGGGTCCAGAATTCCATCATTTGGTATCAGAGCTAAAAGCTCCTTCTTGTTGTTTTTGTTTCTCTGATTTTTGTGTTTTGCCGCCTCTGTAATGTTCTCTGTTTTAGTGGTCATGTTCATTTTGGTTTCATCCATTTGTGTTGTATGTTTTAATCTTGTTTCAACCATGTTTTGGATTAGCTAAAGTGTTTTCACGTTAGAGTCAGCATGTTGTTTTTATTTTTTAGAAGCATGTTTAGGTGTAATCAGATTCTGAGTCATGATCATTTCTGTTTCATCCATAATTTTAATGTTCATTTCTGTTCTGGTTTAGTTTTATTTTCTTGATCTGTTTAGTTTTTTTTTAGGATGTTAATCATTGGAGCAATTTGCATTCTGTTTTAGAATTCCAGATTGAAGTTTAAATGATTTTCATGTTCTCTGCTTTTTGGTAATATTTAGCTCTCTGTTTTTTTTTTTGTTTTTATATAAATCTATATTCTGGTTGTGTTCATGTTTATTTTAAATGATTTGAGGGTCCCACGTAGGCGATTCTCTATACCTGTTTGTTTAGAATTCGGTTTTGTCTTTTATTTTGTGTTCTGATTATGTTACCCACATAACCCACGATGCATGAGCTGCCTTTCTGGTTATTAAACAAGCATGCCGTTAACAAATGTTGTTGTATTTTCCATTTGGTTTTTGTTGTCTAAATTTGCCATTGTTCTGTTAAGGGTAAAATTCTGCCTAGACTTTTCTAGGATGTTAGGTTAAAATTCTGGTTTGAAAATTTCAAATTTATTGTGTTTTTTATTCTGTTTTGAATCTGTTTTCTGCATAATTCCTGTTCTGTTTAGGATTGGTAGGTTGCATGTTTAGATTGTCTAAATTCTGTTTAGGTAATCATGTCTCTGTTTTAATTGTTAATCATTTGATTGATTGCTTTGATTCAGAATCTAGGGTGTTTAGATTGAGTCTTTTCTGTTTTTTTCTGGTTTTTGATTTGTGATGTTTTTCTGTTTTGTCACATGTTTCATTCACTAAACTTGTTTCCAATTCTGTCAGGTTAATGTCGATCGTCAGCATTTTTGTTTTGTTTTCGTTTAGCCTATGTTCTGTTTTCTACTTAGTTTTTAAGGTTGTTAACTTGAAAATAGGTTGCTGTTTTCCTAAAGTTTTTCAAGTCGGTTTTTCTGGTGTTAGCTCTCTGTTGAAATTTATTGGTATCAGAGCGCAAGGTTCAATGGCCTCTTAGTGACAAATGTTTGAGATTAAGTATGAGTAGTAGTAGAATACATGCATTGAATGAATGATTAATGAAAAATGCTAATGTGGTACAATCTCATGTTTTTTCAGAATTGTCACAATGTCACAAAGGACAAATTGTCACAATGGCCTTTTAGTGACAAATGTTTGAGATCAAGTATGAGTAGTAGTAGAATATATGCATTGAATGATTAATGAAAAATGCTAATGTGGTACAATCTCATGTTTTTTCAGAATTGTCACAATGTCACAAAGGAGGAGAGTTCCTCAGACCCTCGATCAGGACCCTAGCTCCGTTTCTTCTTTATTGGAGGCGTTACGTAACTTGGTGAGCGGTGCCCAGACTCCACCTCCGGCTCCAGTTTCTACCCCTGATCCCCTACTCCTTTGTCACAATGTCACAAAGGAGGAGAGTTTCTCAGACCCTCGATCAGGACCCTATCTCCGTTTCTTCTTTATTGGAGGCGTTACGTAACTTGGTGAGCGGTGCCCAGACTCCACCTCCGGCTCCAGTTTCTACCCCTGATCCCCCACTCCTACTTCGACGACCATTAGAGGGGTACATTTTCGGGATTTCAACCAACTCAACCCCCCAACCTTCGTGGGGGGCACTGATACGGCAGAGGCAGAGTATTGGCTCGAGGTTATGGAACTTAACTTCGAGACTCTCCAGACGCCGGTTGAGTTTAGAGTTTCTATAGCTGCCTATTTTCTGAGGGAGGCAGCTAGGTGTTGGTGGGCAGCCCTCCGCAGTCAGTATAATATCGAGACTATGGGATAAGTTGAGTTTACTTCTCTGTTTCGCAGTCAGTTCAGCAGCAGAGAGTATCGGTATGATGACTAGAGCCTACTACGAGCTGGTGTAAGGGTCTATGTCAGTGACCGATTATTATAATCGTTTTGTCCACTTGTTGCCATATTCTGGAGAGGTCAGTGTTGAGGCCCAGGTTATAAAGTTTGTTCAGGCCTAAATTTCGGCATAAAACGAACTGTGGCTGTTAACCAGTACGACAACTTGCTTGGGGCTTATGAGGCCGCCCTGAGGATAGAGAGGTTGTACACCTCGGGTGATGGCACCTCCCAGCCCGGGTCAGACAGTCGACCTTTAGGGAGGAAGATGACCAGGAGGGGTCGGCGACAGGTGTCAGATCAGGGTGTCAGTGCTAGTCGCTCTTCTGACTAGTGGCGGATCGGCAGGGAGCAGCAAGGTACTCCTCTTTACTCCGCCAACTGTGGGTCCAGCCAAGGCATTTTAGGCGGGATTTGTCCATGAACCAACCTCAGGGGCAGCAGACGCGACATTCTTTCCATTAATCCTAGCTACCGAGTCACGTCCCCTCCGGGCCAGCATCAGGGACAGATCACCGACCCTTCTTTCAGCAGGCTGTTTTTCAGACTCCTCAGCGCCGAGCAGAGGATAGACCGTGTTTGGGACAGCTTCGGTCTCATGTTTTACCCGTCCACCGTCGGCCTCTCTGTGGAAGAAGCTGTGATGTGAGGGGGACTTTCCTCTGTTGCCTGGAGTTTCCTTCGTACCGGAAGGAAACTTTCCGACGTAGAGCTAAACCTGAAGACTACCGGCCGGCGTTGAGGACCCCCTCCAATTCAAAACGACGTTCTCTGAGCAGTTTACCCAACCACACCCACCTCTCCATTTTGACTGGTATCATCTTTCTCACCTCCTACGCATTTTTCTATTTTCCTCTGTTTTAGCGCCAACTGTTTACCTTGCTGTTTATATAGGTCTTCCGCATGCGTTTTTAGTGGGGTCCAGAATTCCATCATTTGTTATCAAGCAGCTAAAAGCTCCTTCTTGTGTTTTGTTTTCTGATTTTTGTGTTTTGCCGCCTCTGGTAAGTTCTCTGTTTTAGTGGTCATGTTCATTGGTTTCATCCATTTGTGTGTTGTTTTATCTGGTTTCAACCATGTTTGGATTAGCTAAAGTTGTTTCAAGTTAGAGTCAGCAGTGTTTTATTTTTTCGAAGCATGTTAGTGGTGAATCAGATCTGAGTCATTATCATTTCGTTTCCATCCATAATTTTAATGTTCATTGCTGTTCGGTTGTTTTATTTTCTTGATCTGTTTAGTTTTTTTTTAGGATGTTAAATCATTGGAAGCAATTTGCTATTCTGTTTAGAATCCCGATTGAAGTTAAAGGATTTTCATGTTCTCTGCTTTTTGGTAATATTAGCTCTCTATGTTTTTTTTTTGTTTTATATAAATCGATTTCTGGTTGTGTGCCTGTTGATTTTAAAATGATTTTGAGGGTCCCGGTAGGCGATTCTCATATACTGTTTGTTTTGAATCGGTTTTGTCTTTATTTGTGTCTGAATTATGTACCCACATAAACCCACGATGCTGAGCGCCTTTCTGGTTATTTTAAACAAGCATGCCGTTTAAAAAATGTGTTGTATTTTCCATTTGGTTTTTGTTGGTCTAAATTTGCCATTGTTCTGTTAAGGGTTTAAATTCTGACTATAGACTTTTCTAGGATGTAGTTGTTAAAATTCTGGTTTGAAAATTTCAAATTATTGGTTTTTTTATTCTGTTGAATCTGTTTTCTGCATAATTCCTGTTCTGTGAGGATGGTAGGTGCATGTTTAGATGTTCTAACTTCTTTAGGTAATCATGTCTCTGTTTAATGTAATCATTTGATGATTGCTTTGATTCAGAATCTAGGGGGTTTAGATTGAGTCTCTTTGTTTTTTTTTGGTTTTTGAGTTGTGATGTTTTTTGTTTTGTACATGTTCATTCAAAAACTTGTTTCCAATTCTGTAGGTGACTGGCGATCGTTCAGCCATTTTTGTTTTGGTTTTCGTTTTTAGCCTCTAGGTTCGGTTTTTTCATACTTAGGTTTTTTTAAGGTGGTAACTGGAAAATAGGTTGGTTGTCTTTTCCTAAAGTAGTTTTCAAGCGTTTTTTCTGGTGGTTAGCTCTCTGTGATATTTAGTGGTTATCAGAGCGCACAGGGTCAATGGCATCCTTTAGTGACACAAATGTTTGAGATTAAGTATGAGAGTAGCTAGAAATACATGCATTGAATGAATTGATTAATGAAAAAATGCCTAATGTGGTACAATTCAGTTTTTTTCAGAATTGTCACAATTGGCATCAAAGGACAAAGTGTCAACAATGGCCATTTAGTGAAAAATAGGTTTGAGATCAAGTATGAGTAGTAGTTAGAATATTGCATTGATGATTAATGAAAAAGCTAAGTGGTACAAAGCTCATGTTTTTTTTAAGAATTGTCCACAAGTCAAAATAGGAGGAGAGTGCATCATGACCCTCGATAAGGGACCAATAGCTCCGTTCTTCTTATGGAGGCGTTACGTAACTTGGTGAGCGGTGCACTCAGACTCCACCTCCGGCTA
The DNA here is from genome assembly GCA_022432975.1 of Begonia masoniana. Lineage (NCBI taxonomy): Eukaryota > Viridiplantae > Streptophyta > Magnoliopsida > Cucurbitales > Begoniaceae > Begonia > Begonia masoniana. The sequence continues at coordinate 34,434,779 of CM039515.1, forward strand.
CATGTTTATACCCCTGATCCCTACTAATTTGTCACAATGTCACAAAAGGAGGAGAGTTTCTTTTGCAGACCTCGATCAGGACCCTATCTCGTTTCTTCTTTATTGGAGGAGTTACGTAAATGTGTGTAGCGGTGGACCATACTCCACCTCCCGGCTGGACCTCCAGGTTTCACCCCTTGATCCCCACTCCTACTTCGACGACATTCGCGCGGGGACATTTTCGGGATTTCAACCAACTCAACCCCCAACCTTCGGGGGAGGCACTGATACGGCCGAGGGCAGAGTATTGCGCCGAGGTTATGGAACTTAACTTCGAGACTCTCCAGACGCCGGTTGAGTTTAGAGTTTCTATAGCTGCCTATTTTCTGAGGGAGGCAGCTAGGTGTTGGTGGGCAGCCCTCCGCAGTCAGTATAATATCGAGACTATGGGATAAGTTGAGTTTACTTCTCTGTTTCGCAGTCAGTTCAGCAGCAGAGAGTATCGGTATGATGACTAGAGCCTACTACGAGCTGGTGCAGGGGTCTATGTCAGTGACCGATTATTATAATCGTTTTGTCCACTTGTTGCCATATTCTGAAGGGGTCAGTGTGGAGGCCCAGGTTATAAAGTTTGTTCAGGCCTGAATTTCGGCATAAAGCGAACTGTGGCTGTTAACCAGTACGACAACTTGCTTGGGGCTTATGAGGCCGCCCTGAGGATAGAGAGGTTGTACACCTCGGGTGATGGCACCTCCCAGCCCGGGTCAGACAGTCGACCTTTAGGGAGGAAGATGACCAGGAGGGGTCGGCGACAGGTGTCAGATCAGGGTGTCAGTGCTAGTCGCTCTTCTGGATCTAGTGGCGGATCGTCAGGGAGCAGCAGGTACTCCTCTTACTCCTGCCATACTTGTGGCCAGCCAGGTCATTTTAGGAGGGATTGTCCACTGAACCAACCTCAGGGGCAGCAGACGCGACCTTCTTTCCATACTCCCTCAGCTACCGAGTCATTCTCCCCTCCGGGCCAGCATCAGGGACAGACCCGACCCCTTTTTCAGCAGGCTCAGTTTCAGACTCCTCAGCGCCGAGCAGAGGATAGACCTGTCTTTGATACTCCTTACTGACCGATTGGGCAGCCCTTTGCTAGGGGGTTCCCCTCCTGTTCAGCAGCAGAGGACACGTGGATTTCGTGGATCTACTTCCAGAGCCAGCGGCCGTGGTCGCGATCAGAAGGATAAGGGAGTTGCTGGTCAGTCATATGCAGTAGACCGGGCTGAGTACTTTCCTGTGTCTGATCAGCCGGCAGTTATGGATGGTACAATTCTTATCTTTCATACTTTTGCTCGGGTGTTGTTTGATACTGGTGTCTCATTCGTTTATTTCTGCTGAGTTTGCCGAGGTGTTGGGTTTGACCATCGAGGAGATGGAAACCCCTTTCTTTTTGAATGCTCCGCTGGGCGACAGGGGTGGAGTTGCATATATCTGCAGATCAGTTTGTGTGGTGATCGACGACTTCAAGTTTTCAGCTGATCTTATCGTTATGCCTGTGAGGCAGTTTGACGTCATTTTGGGATGTGATTGGTTGATGAAATATCATACGATAGTTGATTGCCACTTGAGGCGGGTCACGGTTACCTCGAAGTCTGGCAAAGTTGTTGCCTACCACTGAGGTCCTTGTATGGGGATTGTGAACTCCATGTTTTGGGTATGTTTGCGAGGCAGGAGTGGATTAGAACAGTTTGGGGGACTTTGGTCGATGGACCTAGACCTTGAGGCCGCGGTACAGGAGATTGATGTTTCAGATGCCAGGGAGTACAATGACGTCTTTCCAGATAGAGAGATTGAGTTTTGTATCGATCTTGTTCCAGGGGCTACTCCAGTTTCTATACCTGCCTACAGGATGTCACCCGTCGAGTTAATTGAACTGCGTAAGCAATTAGATGATCTGCAGAGTAGGAGATTGGTGAATGGATCGTTAAGGTTATGTGTTGATTATCAAAGGCTGAACAGGGTTACTGTTAAGAACAAGTACCCGCTTCCACGTATTGATGACCTCTTTGATCAGCTCGGTGGTTTACGATATTTTTCGAAGGTTGATTTGAGGACAGGATATCATCAGGTGAAGATTCGGGAGGGAGTTCTTGATGTCCATATCTGCTTTCCGGACCAGATATGGACATTTTGAGTTCTTGGTCTTAACGTTCGGGCTTACTAATGCCCCAACGGTGTTTATGGATCTAATGAACAGGATCTTCCGGCCCTATCTGGATCGGTTTATGACGTCCTGATTTATTCGAAGACTCGTCGTGAACATCGTGAGCATCTCCGCATTGTCCTGCAGACCTTGAGGGAGCATCAGTTGTATGCGTAGCGCAGCAAGTGTGATTTCTGGGCTTCTGAGGTGAAGTTCTTGGGCCATATCGTTTCGTAGGATGGTATTTATGTTGATCCTACGAAGGTTAAGGTGGTAGTGGACTGGCAACCACCCAAGAACGTCTCAGAGATTCGTAGCTTCCTCGGGTTAGCTGGATATTATCGGCGCTTTGTCAAGATTCTCTTCTATTGCCGCGCCGCTTACCAAACTCACTCGCAAGGATGTGCGGTTTGTTTGGGATGTCGACTGTCAGGATGCCTTTGAAGAATTGAAAATCCCTAAACCTATGGAAATGTGAAGGAGATCAACTTAATGTCCTCCTTAGGTTGAAAATCCCTAAACCTCGAGAGGAAGCAATGCATAGGGTTCTACGGCTCTGCCAGAGAAAGTCCAGAAACGTGTAGGATTGTGTGATGGTTATACATGTTGGGATTAGAGTGTATTGCATTTTTAACATAAACATTTGGTTGTTAAAAAATGTATTGGAGTTTTCTTAAAAAGATGATTTTAGTCATGTAAAGTTCATTCTATTTGCATTGGATTTATTTGATGAAAATGATTTCAAACAATGGTTGAGTGATTTTAAAATATTGATTTCGAGCATACATAATTTTATAGCATTTGCAAGGCTTTCAAAAGAACATGATTTATATGATCTTCATAGAATCATTGTAGTGGAAGATGATGATTAATGTTATATGGTGTTAATAGAGTTTGAATTAGTTATTTATATGTTTTTATAATTATTTATTGGGCTTTGTAACGGTACTTTTTAGAACAATAAAGAAGTAGAAAAAGATTCAATCCACCCATTATAGCTAGAAGATAGTAAAAGTTATCCAACCTCCCGGCATTGATATCGTCGGTCAACCAGTTGGCCCTCCCCCGACCGGACCTCGTCGTTCGATGTACGACACTAACGATAAGAGCGTTCACGTAGCTAGATAAACCAAAAGAGCAACTGAATAGAGAGTTACCCATGCTCCTCATATGCTCCGGCACCTCCTTATTGTACAACTCAATCTGTCCAATTATGTTAAACGCTTCAGAAAACCCCATCAAAACAAGTTGGGGAGCTAACCATAAAATCGACATAGGAGACGCTGCAAAGGGGGCAACTTTCGAAGAAATCGCCAAATCTCTCCTCTGGGTTTCGACTGCTCCTGCGACGACCATCGACAGAATCGAAAACACGATCCCGATTCCAATTCGTTGGAGGAGAGTGATTCCGCCCTCGTGTTTGGTGATCTTTCGGAGGAAAGGGACGACGATTCTGTCGTAAAACGGGATCCAAAGTCCGACGGTGATGAACGAGATGACTCCGATTGAGCCAGGAGGGATTTGGAAGGAGGGGCCAAGGTGGCGGTCCATTTGGAGAGCTTGAGAGACAGTTAATGTTCCTTGCTGTGTTATTGAAGTTAAGCTGATTATACCAGAAGCCAAAATGGGGATGATTCGTATCACGCATTTGAGTTCTTCAACTTGTTGTACGCTGCAGATTCTCCATTTATCAATCCTGCTGCCATCTTGGTTTAGGTCACCCTCTAATATTACAGCTCCTTTGTTTAAGAATCTGCAGACATGTCAATGCCACGATTAGATGTGACAGGTTCAGTTGAGTAAAATTGAACAGTTTTATGTGTGAGATTTTTGAGAGAAATCCTATAAAATAATGCCCTCAAATCAAAATCTCTAATTATTTAAATAAAGAATTTATTTAAGACTGCCAATGCAGTAATTGAGAGATGGCAGACCTGAATTGGTTAGTGAGAGAGAGCTTCGCCAGAACATTACTTCCCTTCTCCAATGGTGGATCGTAAAATCTCCGACCTCCCACCTCTTTGTCCGAGGAGATATCGACCCGCCGCTTTTTATACGCAGCGATGATACCTGCGCAACCCCGGAAAACACACTCCCCTGAGGTTTAACGTAGGTATAAACCCCAGTTCCAACGAAGAAGACGACGACTGAACCGAACATCAGAGCAGTCAGAATTCCAAACCCCAGAGTCCAGCTGAATGAATCTTGAACATAAACAACGACGGTCGAAGCAAGAATCAGCACGACCGTGAAAGTGGCGTAATACCAATTAAAGAAGCTATTGATTCCTTTTCTTCCTTCGTCTGAGGTGGCGTCGAATTGATCGACGCCGAACGGGATACTGCACGGCCGGATTCCTCCGGCGCCAATGGATAGGAAGCCGATACCGAGGAGAAGAAAACCCAGCTGAAACGCTGAAGGGCCGGCGCATTGATGGGTTGCTGTCTGAATGCATGGAGGAGGATGCAGCTCCGGCAGCCATGCCGTTAGTGTCATTGTCATCATTCCCTATGGTTAAATGACAAATAATATATTAAAAACATAAATGTTTTTTCTCCATAAATAAACTAAAAAGTAAATGATTTATTGAACAAAATAATTATTTAAAAAAAAAAATAAGAAGAAAACAATTTACTAAAATTATCATGTTCCCCCCCTTAAAGTTCAATTACAACACTTTCAAATTAATGTTTAGGGTTAGGAGTGTAACATCGTTTAGCTTACGGAAAAAAAATTATACCTCAGAACGTGACAATACAAACAATTATCGAAATATGTGTTCACGATGGCACTGGTTAAATCACAATTCGATACGTAAATGAAGTTATAGCAAAAAATATTCTATCAGATATCTATCTATAAAAGGGTCATGACGTTCAACAAAAACGTTAAATTTAAATAAAAAAAAAACATACTTAAGTTTCGTTTAACTTTCAAATCTTTTATTGTACATAAAAAAGTGAAGTTACGAGACAAAAATAAAGAAAGTGACACTTAGCATCTCAGAGGAAATATCTATGCATAATGATAAAGAAATTAAATCTAGAACAAAAAAAATAAATGAGTAGGGACAAAGAAATTAATGTACAACGCCCAAGTTGTAAAGATATTATCTTAGTTCTGAATTATTATTTGTAGTAGAAAGACATTTGACCACGTTTCTCACATTCATTGAACTAAATAGCTTAATATTTCATCATACAACAAATAAACTATATTATTTTTTGATATTTCATATCTAATTCGCATTTTGCAATTTAATCTGTCACGTACGTAGTGTTTAAGTAAGGTTGAAAATTCAACTCGCGTGTGTATTCAATAATTCAGAGAGACAAGGACATGACCTCTTACTCTAGGACCGAATGGTCCATACACTTGATGAAATTAAATATTTGATAAATTAAATTGATTATTTAATGAAGCTGTGGCCAGTCCACGTTTTCGATATTATTGATAAAACAACAAACAAAGATTTTAATTACCATTGAAATTCTTCCATTTTATATTATTTTATAATAATTATGTACTTTTTGGCATACTCTTCGTGGTAAAATATTAGTGCATCTAAGAGAGACTAATTGTAAATGCAATGAAATCATTTGAGTCGGATTGTTCCATGTTCTGTCTCGAGTCTCCTTTAAGACGTGAGATTAACCTCTCAAGATCATGTTAACATGTAACATATAAATAATTTAAAAATAATAACAAATGCCTCGACAAGGTAAAAAAAATGAAGTGTTTTAGAGAGAGAAAGAATAATTATTCCACAAGGAGAGGAGAGAGAGAGAGATGTACCAGAAGAGCAGCCAAGGAAGCAAAAGCAATGGTAAGGAAGCGACCGGCATAAGCATCGGAAATAAAGGCACCGATAAGAGGTGTAAAACTTGTAACGCCACCCCATATGTTTAGAACGTTTATAGCCGTGACTTGATTGAGGTGAAACACTCTTCTTAGATACACCATGAAGTTTGCTAGCAATCCGAACGAGGCCAATCTTTCAAATGTCTCGTTACCTTCCACAACAACCAAAATTTCATTCAGAGACAAATATCGAGAATTGGCTGCTAATATTTTGCCTCGATCGAGATATAACATAAACTACAAACCATAATACACGGTTCGCTCATTCTTAATAACTACGTCAAGGTAATTATGGTAGTTAAGTTCACTTTGTTTCTATTGGTTTCAAATTGGAGTTTCATATGAAGACGGCCTAAGTCATCTTATGTAACACATACACAATTTACTAAACCACTCTAATTATAACTTTAATTGAAGACAAAACAGATGCGTTATTAAATTCTGCTTATTTGACGGTCGGTCGATCTCCTTGTTGTTCTACTGAAATCACCGAAGACTCGGCACAACAAAGGAGAAAAAGAGAGAGAGAGAGAGAGAGAGAGAGAGAGAGAGAGAGAGAGAGAGAGAGAGAGAGAGAGAGAGACCTAATATATAAGGCATGACTCTCCATCCTCCATGTTTTTTCCTAACATCTTTCTCATCATCAGCTTCACTTCCAGAGACAGTCGTTTCCGGCCATGGATGAGAGCTTCTTCGAAACCATGGAAACTTCATCTTCTTCATCATAAACCAAGCTCTTCCTGAGAAGAAGTATGGGAAATGGAAGACCTATTTATAGAACTGAGATGAGGGTTAGAGCTTGGAGAAGAGAAGATGGTTTGAGAATTGTGACGACTAAAGAGAGGGAGGTGGGGCAGCAGGCATTAGAAAGAGCTCAAGGTCTAGACGTAGCAAGCCAAATTTTGTGGACCAACATTTTAACATTATCTGTCACACTTGTAAGAACAAACTTAATCATAGTGAACAACTTTGTTACGTTGATTAGAGGAAAACTTATTCTAATTAACCTTCTTACTTCTATTCTTATTTTGTCCATAACAAATGTTCTTTGAGCTTATGGAATTAGTAGCATTATTCATAGAGAACTCAAAATTGTTTATATCGGTACATACTTCAAAAACTCATTTTGTAACGGTACATTTTCCATGCTAACGGTATAAGAGTAATGATATGTTTACTGTATATTTTTACTTTGTAATTTTTACCTTGTGACGTAGCAGTCCTTAATTGGTACCATGATTGGCTTATCAAAAAATAAAAATTACAAGATAAATGTAGAGGAAAATCATAGCATTGCCCATTGTGTAGGTTATGTTATTAATAGACATAATTAGGTTGACCATTTCTTTGTTTAATATGTCGATTATGAGGAAACCGTGCTCGTTGATCTAAACGACCGAAGTACTTGGACCTGTCGACTGATTGTATATGTACGATGGTAAGTATCATCTTTAATAAAATGATTGTACATAGAAGTATCATCCTTTTGTATTTACGACCGCAATTCAACAAAAGATTTTACTTTAAAAAAACATGCAAAATAAAATCATTTTGAAAGAAGTTTATGTATATAATTTGAATAAAGACGAAAATAATGAGAGTGAATAAAGCCGAAAATGATGAGAGTGAATAAAGAGGGAAAAACACTGATAATGTGGATCAATGTGCAACCGGCTTCAAGGCTAAAGTTAAAGATTTATGTCAAGATATTGGAGGTTCAATGACAAGATCAAGAACCAAGAAAATGCACAAAGCCTTACATGGATTGATTCTAGAAATCCAAGAAAAAGATTCTTTTCAACAAAAGTTAAAATTAATAAATTTGTTAAATATTGAAGATGATACTTAAGTGGATAGGAAGACGGAAGATACTTAAATACTTAAAGATTTGGTAGCAAGTGAGTTGAAAACACAACAACAAAACATGCACATGTACAATCCATGCAGAGTTCCCTATTATCTATCAAATTGACAAGCACTTATTTCTTAATTCTCGAAAGAAGGTGGGGCACGAATTTAGGAAGAAGAGCCACGAAATTCATCAATCAAATTGGTCCAAATTTCCTTTTATTATGTGATCAAAATTTCTTTTTATTTGATTACCTAATTTGCCTTTGTTTTAGTCTAGTTTTTTTTTATTAATTTGTCAAATTTTCAAATCTTTAGATGTTTTCTAATTACTTTATTATTATATTAGGATATTTTGTAGCTTATTTAAAGGCATAAACCCCACGACATTATACAATCAATATACAAAATTTTGAATTATTCTTTGTGAGAATTTTCTCTTTAGTTCTTTGTGAATAACTAGATATTCTTCAAGTCAAAACTTGAAAGATCAACTTGATAGCTTTGGTTCTAACCACAAGTTCGGTTACGGGTCAACCTCCTTGTTTGATAACTTTGGTTTCATCAGCAATGTTTGATTGAAGTTAAGTTCCTTATACTTGATTTTAAAGGCATTCCTAAATTTTTATTCCGCGTTATTGAAAGTTCTGAGGTTTGACATACTCGTAGTTCACATCAACTGAGGGTGTACAACTATGCACATGAGTGATTATCGTACATTTAAACATTGAAAATGAATGCATTGTGATTGTCTTTTGTCATCAACTTGTACTACTACACATTTCAACTTATTTCATCACATTCATACATTATATCACTTGCTTTCAATCCTTGTATAACACTATCTAACCATCACTCTCCTATTTTCAATGTTCGAGAAAGGGACCTTCTAGTGCTCGTTGTCTTATTGGTGTAACGAGCTAGCCAAGGGTCCCTCACACGTTAGAGCATTTCATTGTCTAGTAAATTACTCTCTTAAAACACTTGTTGATGTGTGAAACAATAGTTGATGCGATTAATGTTATAAATTAACTGTTTATAATTTATTAAGTTAATTGTATTTTAATTGCATCAATCATTATTTGACACATCAGAAATTATGTTTAGCCAGCAAAATACTACAAAAAAATATTGAATTTTCAAAGAAGAAAAATCAAAACGTCATTTTTGTTAAATTTTTTGTCATGCATCATTGGTCCTCACTCTATTGCGCATTTAAGGATGTGAGGACATTTAATTTGTGTCTTCTAGTGAAGGACTTTATGTTACATTAAGAATTTTTCCACTCCACTTTTTTTATGTCACAATAAAAAAAATCAAACGAAGGAAAATATGCATATGATTTCAAGTTGAGTGAAGGACCACCCCATGTCTCATGGTACTAAAGGATAATAGATTATATAATTGAGTTCTGTTTTCTACCAAAATTTGTGAGAAAAATTGACTGAAATATATTATTTGATATAATATTGAATAAATAACAAATAATATGAAATATATATATAATTGATTTTAGACCCATTTTATTGCATATGGCTCTAATTTGAGTCGAATTTTATGATCCGCGGTTCAATTTGATTCTAACCCGTTCAAGTATCCAAAATTGTGAATCGAACGCGGTTCACAGATCAGTTCAAAATCAGTTATGATTACTGTATAGGTGAAAACTGGACTGACCCGAAACCACCGAAACCAAACCATTGGCTCTGGTTCGGGTCCGCCCACCCATCCTCACAATGGGACAAACGCTACCATCTCGTGCATGTTTCATAGATGAATCTAACCAAAGAATGATCAATTATATGAACTTTTGATAGATTTAAGGAGAAAAAGGTGTTCTAATGGCAAATGTAAACCCACTTCCACAGAAAACCTTAAATTTACTGGGTTGTGTATGGAAGTTTTCCCCGAAATTCACTGTTTGGGCAATAGTTTGATTGCAGGTATTACCTAAGCCAAGCTGGCCATGTTCACCCCAACCCCACGTTTTGAGGACACCTTCCTCTGCCAAAAAAAGAATAAAATGTGAAGGAGAGAAGTTGGGTATTAAACGTTTCAGTTTAGGAATTCTATACCTGTTATTAGAGCAGAGTGCTCGGCCCCGGCAGCAATGTCCGAAACTTTGATCTCATCAAGACCATGAATTCTCTCCAGAATGGGATAGCTTGAATCAGCTGATTCGAAAGGGAGCATTTATCAATAACTAAAAGGATGATTAATCCGTTCCGTTCAAGTTAATTGTTGAACTTCAAACTGCGAAGTTCATGTTGCTAAGTCGACTATCGGTACAAATCCAATTTTCGCAAGAGTAACTTTACAAAATGAGATAATTACAGATTGAACAAAAGGCAAGTGAATTACCCTTGTGTCTTGTTCTCTCAGAATCACCCAGATTTCCATGGTGGTTACCACCTAACATATAAACTTTTCCATCACCTGTTAAATCGTCAAACGAAAAGGTAGATAGTAGGAATTAAGAACATAGTTGAATACCATTTAGACCTAAATTGATAGTGAAATCTATATAAAACACAAACCTGTCAAAGTTAAAGCATGGTTCCATCCCAGAGCAACTTTGGAAAAAGACAATGACGAAGAACAAACCACTGGTGAGTAAGCATCTGATTGGGCTCCAAGCCCTCTTCCCCAAGTGAACAAATTCCCGTCAGCTAAGCAATACGAACAAGATTAAACTGGAGAGAACAACTCCACATGTCCGTTCTTAAGCTACAATCATTATGAAATAGGGATGTAACTCACAAGATAGGGCAGCACTATGGTCTCCACTTGCAGATATGCTTGTAATTTCTGCATCTTCAAATCCGCAAGTAATTATTGGAGTGTTACTTGATTTGATTCCCTTGGAAATACCTAATTGACCTCGTTTCCCCGCTCCAAATCCATAAACTTGACTTCCTCGACGTCCTGCAGCAGATTGAACTTCATTATCGAAGCCTGAAATGAATAACAAATATTAGGTTATGGTTTTCATGTAAAGACAAAGCTTTCTTCGTCGGTCTCTCTCTTTTTCTTCCCTTTTAATTCTCCCAATTCTAATCTAGCTAACCAACAGAGTTTTGCAGATTATTCATGCTAACATTTCTTCTTTTACCCATCTCATGTTTTATTTCACTTTATATCTACTTTAATTGGAGTTTATGAAGGATTCAACAAAAGAACTTTTAAAAATGTAATATAAACTCTTCCTAAATTTCAAGACCTAAAGAACCTAAGATTATTCAGACAATACCTTTCAACAAGGCCAGAGAATGGCGCATACCACATGCGACCTGTTCAACAAACATATCAGCGAAGAACGAGACTTTAGCCGGGGAGCAATGAGATCCATAATCACCATGCCCTAGCTGACCAAATGAGCCATCCCCACAAGTATAAAGATTGCCATCATCTGAAAAGGTAGAAAACACAAATTCAGGAGGTCAATGAAACCCCACCCCCCCCCCCCCCCCCCCCCCCCCCCCCCAAAAAAAAAAGAAGATGACCTCATCTATTAACAATGGAAAACAGACAACTTTTAGAAGATAATGAAAATTAGACGCTTCTGTAATGGAATTACTTGACATTTCTTTTCAACATAAAAGGAAGGAGTAATTTCCAAACCACGAACTTAAAATTTTTTCTTTAAAGTGTAAGACATAATTACATTCCAAATTTTCAAATACAAGGAAAAATATATAATGGACAGCCATAAACTATCAAATTTTCTTAAGACTCTAAGCCATATTTACACTTCAATTATTCAAAAGATAAAATGATCAAAAGAAAAGAATAAAAACCCCACAAATCTCTGAAGAAAAACGACAAAAATAAAAACATCTACACCAGACATGGAGTGACCACCAGACGTATAGTGGAGAGGAATTTGATAATTACCATTGAACAATGTCTACTTCTCATGGAAATTAATAAGGCGTCTAGTTTTGTTCCTTAGAGAAGAATGATTTTGGCATTTGACCTCGAATTAAGAAACTACATGCGTGTTTCGTTTTCAAAACTTAAATGAAAAGGAAATTGATGGGAAAAATGAACCTGAAACAAATCCAGAATGACCCCATCCCGCAGAAACATTAGTAATGACTACGCTATTCAAGGCCATAACAGGCTTTGGATCTAAACAGCTAACCAAATCGCCATGCCCCAGCTGCCCGGAGCTTCCTCTTCCCCATGTCACCAATCTCCCACCTGCAAAAGCAATTTAAAAAACAAACCCCTAAGCCCTCAAAGAGATAGAAAGAGAGTAAATTGAGGTACCAGAAGTTAATGCGACAACGTGAGCGCCGCCGCAGGAGAGGAGAGAAATGGGATCGGGAAAAGAGGAGAGGAAGGGGAGGTGAACGAGTTGAGGAAAGTGGTTGTCTTCGAGTCTGCCGGTGGCAAGTTGACCGTCCGTTCCAGCTCCCCAACTCCATAACTGTTGCTTGCTCCTCTCTGCTTCGTCATCGCCGTCTTCCATTTTTCCCCTCCCCTCCATGAAAATCTAATTATCAAATTTCAAGCATAAAATTAGTACGACCGTAATTACATAATAAATTAATGCTAACGCAGACACTCCCTTCTTATTTATGTGCATATTGTCACGTTATGCCATGTCTTTTATATTTTGATTTCTTAATTCATATTCTATATTATTTTCTTCATATATAATTACTTAAGCATAACTACGTTAAAAAGACCAATCAAACTTATCAAATCTAAGGGCTCAGATCGACTTTTCACGATATGGAACACTAGTAAAGTATTTCTCTCATTTGTCTATGATTTGAAATGTTGTATGCATATCCTTCTAATATGCGTGTTTTTGGTTCTATTACTTTTATTCTTTGTCTCAAGTTGAACGCAATAAATTATCATCACAATCCATTATTTGTATTTTTCTTTGTTCTCCTTACACTATTTATCATACTTCCCTCGAACAAATTTTTGTTCCTGAAGTTGACTCCTCTTGAAATACTATTTATCATACTTCCATTGAATCAATTTTTATTCTTGGAGTTGACTCTCCTTGAAGCACTATTTACCAAATTTCCATTGAATAACTTTTCGTTCCTAGAGTTGACTTTGTTAACTTAAAATGTGTTTAAAGTTAATATGTTTTTGATGATGTTGAATAAAATGGGTTCAAGGATAATATAAGTTGATGATGTTTAATATATTGATTAAACATAAGAAGTAAATTACTTATTACGTTTCTTAATTGAAAATGTCTTTGAAATACAGTTTCTATCAAAGCTCCCAGGTTTTAAAAACGGTTCTGTAGACTGCTCGACTGCACAGCCACTACGCGGACATCCTTCCTCAACTGTAAGTACGTTCTATTTTATTTCTTTGTTTTTGTTTATTTGGATTATTTGTTTTGATTTTTATAGGAATTTTATAAAAATGGTTCGAGGAAAAGATCCTAGGGATGACGCTCTAGATCGACTTACGAAATTGCTGGACCGTCAGTCTCAGCACATGGACCGGCAGGCCTAACAAATTGAGAGCTTAGTGAACCGAGAGAATCAGAGGGCCCAAGATTTGGTGGTTCCTAATAATCAGGGCATGCAGAAATTCCAAACCCTACGGCCTCCAGTATTCGACGGTCGATCATCGGATCCAACGGTTACTGAAGAATGGATCAGGGTGATGGAGGATATGCTAGGGTATGTAGAGGTAGGAAACGGGAGCAAGGTGGCCTACGTCACCTTCCATTTGGCGTTAGATGCCCGTTTCTGGTGGGATTCGATCAAGTCGACAACAGATGTATCAGTTATGACTTAGGAACGGTTTAAGACCTATTCTTCAACAAGTATTTCAGCCGTACTGTGAGGGTGGCAAAGAGGAACGAGTTTACGTAGCTGAAGCAGACAGGTTCAGTTGCGGATTATATAAGGAAGTTTGAAGCACTATCGAGATTTGCACCGCGCCTAGTAAGTGATAATGAAGACAAGGTGCATCAGTTTATGGAGGGGCTGAACCCGGAGATCTGGATGAACATTCTTGTGTCGGGTATTATAGACGTTCCCTATTCTGATATTGCAGCTAGAGCTCTGGAATTCGAGGCTGCTAGGGCGACTTGTGTTAGGCCGAGGGAGCCAGCTAAGGGCTTCTTCCGTGAGATCCGTCCTCAGTCACAGAACCGAGGTTGGTAACCCAGTGCACCACAGCCCCAGCAGCAGCAAAGGGGTGTAAAGAGGCCTTTAGAAGGCGGCAATGATCGAGGGAAAGGCAAGCAAGTACAGGGGACTTCTCAGATACCCTGGTGCCCTAAATGTTAGCGAGAGCACAATGGTGAGTGCCGGGTGGGCACTAACAAGTGTTATAGATGTGGTGAAGTCGGCCATTTCGTCAGAGATTGCTCAAAGCCGGGCCGAGATCAGTTGGGCGGAGACCAGAGGAGGGTTATGCCGAGGATCTTTGCATTTATCGAGCCTGGTGATATCGATGATGAGACTCAGCCTTCCGTGATAGCAGGTACTATATTGATTATGGGCGTAGCTGTATTTTCGCTGATAGACACTGGAGCTACGCATTCATTTATTTCAACTGCTTGCATGGCTAGATTGGGGTTAGCGTCTGAGTTAGCAGAGGTCGAGTATAGAGTGATGCTGCCTTCGAAGGAGCATATGCAGTCGGATCGTATTCTCCAGGGCAATGTCGTCTCAGTGGGGGATGCTACCCTTTATGCTTGTCTGATAGTTATGAGCATAGAGCGGTACGATCTTATCTTAGGGATGGATTGGCTTTCACAGCATTTCGCCACCATCGATTGTCGATCCGGGATTGTGACTTTTCGACCCCTGGGTAAAGCAGAGTTTTCTTATCAGGCGATGAACCGAATGAGTGGATCGCCTACTTCCTATTCCATGAAGGTCAACGAACAATTTAAAGGTCAGTGCTCAATTTATTTGGCCACACTAGTTGATATTCAGTTGCTCAGCAGAGTAAAGCCGAGTGACATTCCTATAGTCAGAGAATTCTCTGAGATATTCCTTGACGATCTTCCTGGATTACCGCCGGACAGGGAGATCGAGTTTGTTATTGATGTATATCCGAGCTCCGCGCCAGTGTCTAAGAATCCATATAGATTGGCGCCTGCAGAATTGAGAGAGCTGAAGACTCAGCTTGAGGAGTTGCTGGACAACGGTTTCATCCGACCCAGTTTTTCACCTTGGGGTGCGCCCGTTCTATTCGTCAAGAAGAAAGACGGGACCCTCAGGATGTGTGTGGATTACAGAGAGCTGAATAAGCTTACAGTGAAGAATAAGTATCCACTGCCTCGGATAGATGATTTATTTGATCAACTGCATGGTGCCCGAGTGTTTTCCAAGATTGACCTACGCTCGGGTTATTATCAGTTGAAGGTCCGGAAGGAAGACATTCAGAAGACGGCATTTCGAACGAGGTACGGGCATTATGAGTTCCTCGTTATGTCATTTGGACTTACTAATACCCCTGCAGCGTTTATGGACTTGATGAACCGCGTCTTCAAGGAGTACCTAGACAAATTCGTTGTTGTTTTCATCGACGATATTCTGATTTATTCTAAGACCAAGGAGGAGCATGAAGAGCAATTACGGAATGTTCTAGGAATTTTGCAACGACATCAGCTATATCTAAAATTCTCCAAGTGTGAGTTTTGGCTAGATCGGGTCAGTTTTCTCGGCCATATTATATCACAGGAAGGGGTTTCTGTGGATCCAAGCAAGATTCAGGTGGTCAGAGATTGGCCACAGCCTAAAAACGTGCGTGAAGTACGTGAATTTCTTGGGTTGGCTGGCTATTATCGGAAATTCATAGAGGGATTTTTCAAGATTGCAATTCCTCTTTCACGCTTGACTCGGAAGAACGAAAAGTTTATATGATCGGCTGCTTGTAACAACCGTTTTATGGAGTTGAAGCAGAAGTTGACTACAGCTCCAGTTCTAATGCTACCTGTCGAAGGTATGAAGTTCAGCATATATTGTGATGCGTCTGGAGTTGGGCTTGGGTGCGTGCTTATGCAGGAAGGCAGGGTGATTGCTTATGCTTCTAGACAGTTGAAGCCGTATGAGCAGAATTATCCTACGCACGACCTGGAATTAGCAGCCGTGGTCTTTGCACTGAAAATATGGAGGCATTATTTATATGGCAGCAGTGCGAGATATTTTCAGACCACAAGAGCTTGAGGTACTTGTTTACGCAAAATGAGCTTAATATGCGGCAGCGCAGGTGGCTGGAATTTGTCAAAGACTATGATTTCCATATCAAGTACCACCCAGGAAAGGCGAACAAGGTCGCTGATGCTTTGAGCCGAATGCCTACTGCGAGTCAGCCTTCACTTGCAGCGATGTCAGTTACGTTGAGGTCTGAGATTGAGAGGTTCGATGTGGAGATTGTGGCAGAGTTGTCCAGTATGCTCACCAACATTTCTCTCAGGCCGACTATTCTGGATAAGATACGTGAAGCCCAACAGAAAGATATGGAGTGTGAGGAGCTTCGATTGAGCATGACATCTGGAGACGTGTCTGAATTTAATTTGTCGGACGATGGTATTTTAAAGTTCAGGCATAGGTGGTACGTGCCTAACGATGAGGAGCTGAAGAAAGAAATTTTGGCCGAGGCACATTCTTCAGCTTATTCTAAGCACCCGGGAAGTACCAAGATGTACTGGGATTTAAAAGAACACTTTTGGTGGCCAAACATGAAGAGGGAAGTGGCGAAATATGTTGAAACCTGTTTAGTTTGTCAACAGGTTAAGGCGGAACACCAGAGGCCGGCCAGAACATTACAGCCACTGCCGATTCTGGAGTGGAAATGGAGCAGATCTCCATGGATTTTATTGTGGGGCTCCCGAGGACGACGAAGGGTCATGATGGCATCTGGGTGATTGTGGACCGATTAACAAAGTCAACTCACTTCTTGGCTGTGAAGATGGCGTCTTCTATGGAGCAGCTCGCCGAGCTTTATGTGCAGGAGATTGTTAGACTGCATGGAGTGCCAGTTTCTATTATCTCAGACAGAGATCCGAGATTCACTTCTAAGTTCTGGAAGAGTCTGCACAAAGCTATGAGGACTCAGCTAAATTTCAGCACAACTTTTCATCCTCAGACTGATGGTCAGACAGAGAGGACGAATCAGATTCTAGAGGATATGCTCAGAGCTTGTGTGTTGGAATTTCAGGGATCGTGGAGCAGGTATTTGCCACTGATCGAGTTCTCTTACAACAACAGCTTCTAGGCTACCATTGGTATGGCTCCGTACGAGACTTTGTATGGTCGAAAGTGTAGGTCTCCGTTATATTGGGACGAGGTTGGTGAAGCCAGTATTGTTGGTCCCGAGATTCTACAGCAAACGGCGGAGAAGATTGCCGTTATCAGACAGCGTATTGAGATAGCTCAGAGTCGACAGAAGAGCTATGCTGACACAAGACGGAGAGAACTGGAGTTCGAAGAAGGTAATGAGGTTTATTTGAAGGTTTCTCCGTTTAGAGGTGTAATGCGATTCGGAAGGATGGGTAAGTTGAACCCTCGATATGTGGGACCCTTCCCTATTCTGAAGAAGATCGGGAAGAGGGCATATCGACTGCAGCTTCCGGCTTCGATGGAGGGTATCCATGATGTATTCCACGTGTCTATGCTTCGGAAGTGTTTGCGCGATCCATCGCATATTGTGGAGGCGAGAGACATCGAGGTACAACCTACCTTGACTTATGTGGAGAAGCCTGTACGTATTTTGGAGTCTTCGATCAAAGTTTTGCGCAGTAAGGAGATTCCGCTAGTCAAAGTTTTATGGCGGAACCACGAAGTTGAAGAAGCTACCTGGGAGTGACAGCAGGATATGATGACTAAGTATCCTGAGTTGTTTGTATAATCAAATTTTGAGGACAAAATTTTAAATAAGGTGGATGGATTGTAATACCCAGCTGTACGGAATATTAATATTATAATGTAAATGACATTTTTGTTAATATATCAAATCAAGTCCATTTTGCGAAAAGAAAGCGTTATTACGATCCTAATAATTAATAAAGATTTTAGAAAAATTTCGGGAATTTTAGGAGTTTAACGCTAATTTTACGAGAATTACGTTTATCGTAATATAAAGGATACTTTGGTAAAAAATAATAAACGAGGTCCGAATTACGAACGGACAGTTTTAATTGAACCCTAGTAATGAGTTGGAGTTATTGGTGAATTAAGGAAATTTGGAGAAAACGAATCGTCGGTTAATTAACGAAACAAAGGACGAATCAAATAGAAAATCAAAGGAAGGCAAAAAGGTAATTTGCCAAAGTAAATTTTATTAAAATCACATATCTCTTTCTTCTTCCCTCACTTTCTCTCTGCTATTCACGAAAACACCAGAGGCGATTTTTCTTCTCTCCCTCGCGTTCTCCACTCCCGACGTCCGTTCTTCCTCCGATCAATCTCTGTTCTTCGCGATTTCCTCTCCTCTCGCAACCCTAGGTATGAATCTATGGTTTTAGAGCGTTATATTTCGATTTTCACAAAATTTCACGGTTAGGGTTTTGTTTAGGTTTTGTTAAAAATGTGATTTAGGGTTCAAAATCGATAGCTTTACCGTATTCGTGAATATAATAGACGTATTCGGCGTTATTGGACGAAGTTGATTGATTCGTTGAGAAACATTAGAGTTTGAGAATTTTTGAGGTTTTGGAAAACTCCGTTAATGGAGGTTTTGAGGTGTCGAACGTGAAAGACTCAACGAAATGCCTCAATGTAGAATTCTAGAGTTTAGGAGAATTTCTTTATTTAAGAGTTTTGTAAGTTTGGACGTTTAATAGTTTAAACGCATTTTAACGGCGATTATTGTGAATTTTCCTTAGCTAAACAACGCTTGTGGACGGAGCTTGAAGTTCAACGCGCACGAGGTAAGTTCTCATGACTTACTCTGGCCGATTGGCCTACACCGTACATCGAGGTCGCGTCGAGGATCTTTGATGATTTGTTTGTTAAATACTTTGGTCGGGTAGTTAGGATTAGTTCTTTTATAGGATATGCTTTTAATTGCTTTTATTGTCTTGATGGTACCTATGATGTATGTTTATTTTATGCATTTAACTGTTCATGCATCACGTCTTTTAAAATTGCATGAAAACGGATTTTTGCACGTGTTTAAGAAAATAAAATGAACGAACGAAATGAACCTATGTAATCTGTTATCTGGTCATGCGAGGTGGGGCTCAGGCACGACTGTTTACGGAAGTAAGCGTGTATCACCCCCCCCCCTCACGTTAGGTGAAGAGGGCAGTCCAACTGCGGGATGTGTCCTCTCCATCTAATAGGCTGAGACCTCGGTGACATTCTGTCTGCGACGTAATGAAAAGAAAATGTTGCATGATTTCTGAAACTCATACGCACAGCATGCATTGCATTTACGAAACTTACTGAGCTTTAGCTCATAGTGTGTCTGTATGGTGTAGGTGATATCGAAATAGGTGAGGACGACGTTCCTCCTCCTTATGCATGAGTCCAGTTGAAGAAGAATGAAAGCGGGAGTGTGCTGGCGCAGTCGACGTGTTTCATGACCCGTGGGGACGTATGTAGGTATTTTGGATTATTTTGGATAGAAAACGTTTAAGGAAAATATTTATACAAATAGACCATTATAGGATGTTTGGATCTGGACTAGTTGATAGGTTTATGTTTTGAAGTTTTTAAACGTTTTAGAAACTTGTTTTGTAAATGTTTGATAATAGGGATATGTTCGGTTTTTAAACATATCCATGCAGTTCGTTTTCGTGAAAACGTATTTCATGTTAAATGCGTCTCGAGTCGGTTTTGAGTGAGATTATGGAGGACGTAGGAGTATCGGGTGGTTTGATGTCAAATGGTATTGCGAAGTTGTATGTGGAGTTAGTAGTAATTGAGGAAGAAAAATAGTTATGTGTTTAAGTTAATATGCAGGGAAGAAGAAGAAAGAAAAGGGAGAGAGGGGAGCCGAGCTTTCTGGAAAAATTCCAGAGAGCTTGGCGATCGATCGCCTCCCCTCTTTGGTCGCGCCCAGCGATCGCCTCACCAGGCGATCGCTAAGCAAATTGATCGATCGCTAAAAGACGATCGATCGCCTGTTTTGGGTGATCGATCGCCGCTGCATTTAGAGGACGATTGTCCCTTTTTGCCCCTGTTTTGTCTGTTTGCATTGCTTCAATTGTTTTATATGTTTTTATTGTTTATTTAATTGGTTTTAAGGTTTGTTTTAAACGGTTTTCTAAACGACAATAACGGTTTCGATTTCAATTCAGATTTCGCTCGAATGTTTTAAAAAAAATGATTTTCCGCTTGATCGTAATAAAGTGTATCTCAGGATAAAAAAAAAATATATAAATACGGTAAAAATTAGGAATAGTTTAAGGATCGCTACAGTTTCGGAGTGCCTCAAGGGTCGACCGGAATCCGCAAGTGTCGACCGACCTTGGAAAGTGTTGACCACAAGGATCGACCTGTGCAAAAATAGTCAATTCAAGTGTTGACTGGAACATGAAGGTGTCGACCGATATATACAAAAGCAATTCAAGTGGCTACCGAAATGTACAAGTGGCGACCGGTGAATGTAGAGAAGATTGAAAGTGTCGACTACAAGGATCGACCTGTGCAAACAAAGCCAATTTAAGTGTCGACCGGAACATGAAGGTGTCCACCGATGCATAAAGAAGCAATTCAAGTGTCTACCGGAATGTACAAGTGTCGACCTGTGCAAGCAGAAGCAATTCAAAGTGTCGACCAATTCTTAAAAAGGTCGACTTGTTTTGTTTACAACGGTCATCTATCCACACCCAACGGTAACAAGGTGTCAACCAGTTTTAATATAGGTCGACCGGTCGAAGACAGAATTTAAAAGGACTATAAATTAAAGAATGAAGACTTTTGGAAAAAAAAAACAAGGAACCAACGAATCAAAATTCTTTCAACTTCAAAGAGCTTTCATTTTTCAATCATTTTACTCCTCTCAAACTAAAAATTTGAGATTATATTATTGAGGGAGTGCTATTTGAGTTTCGACTCACAATCTTGTATTGAAACATTGAAAAAATGGTGAATTCCTAAGAGAAAGGCGTGTAAAGGCAGTTGATTAAGGCCCGTGAAGTTCAATCAAAGGTTCTCGAGGAAGAGACAGAAAGAATCTTCAAGGGGAGACATTTAAGCGCAGACGTAGGCAAGGTTGGCTATACCGCGTTAACAATTTGGTGTTGTTTCTCTCTTCCCTTAACTCCTTACTTGCTTTAGATTAAATTCATCAGAAAAACTGAATTTGTAATCGTCTTGTTTATACCCTTAAGAGTAAACAATTGAATTGATAGCAATCACAATTAATAAAATTAAATAGAAAGTGAATACCGCCCCCCCTCCCCCTCTTAGGTAAAAACGATCCTACAATTGGTATCAAAGTCTGGTTTGATATCGTTTTCATTGTGATTCAAAGAATATTGCTAGACATTTAGAAATGGCATTCAACACAAACACTTTACATGTAGAAGGTCAATCCATTACTAGACCACCATTTTTTG
Organism: Begonia masoniana; assembly: GCA_022432975.1. Classification (NCBI taxonomy): domain Eukaryota; kingdom Viridiplantae; phylum Streptophyta; class Magnoliopsida; order Cucurbitales; family Begoniaceae; genus Begonia; species Begonia masoniana. Next base: position 34,456,168 of record CM039515.1, read on the forward strand.
ATGAAAAAGATTATGTCTATTGGAAGGCGAGAATGAGAATATTTGTTCAAGCCATGGATTATGATCTATGGAACATTATTGAAAATGGTCCATTCAAGGTTGTAAAAATTTAAAATGGTATTAGCAATCTAAAATCATCACATGAATATATGATTCTGATAAAAAGAATCTAAGTCTGAATGCTAAGGCGATTAATATCTTGTATTGTGCTTTAAATAAAGATGAATTTAATAAGGTACAAGGATGTGATAGTGCATTTGAAATTTGGCGTTTACTTGAAATTACTCATGAATGAACAAATAAAGTAAAGGAAAGTAAAATAAGTATATTAGTACATGAATATGAATTATTCTCTTTGAAAAAAGATGAATCTATTAGTTCAATGTTTACTCGTTTTACTAACATTACTAATAATTTGAAAGTGCTTGATATAAAATACCCAAATGAGGAATTAAGTGTCTACCAAGAGGATGGCAACCCAAAGTGACAGTCATTCAAGAAGCAAAGGATCTCAAGGTCCTCAAGTTAGAAGAACTCATTAGCTCTCTCATGACGCATGAAATAACAATGAGAGCCAATGAGAAGAAAAATCTTAAGAAAAAAGAGGTGTCTAAAAGAAAATACATTGCTCTCAAGGCATCGTTGAGCAAGCAAGAAGAGTCCAAACAAGAAGAGGAAGATGATGCAATTGCATTCATCACAAGAAAATTCAGCAAATTTCTTCAACGAAAGAGGATACAAGATAAGAGGTTCTCCAGGGAAGACAAACCTCAAAAGGAAAATGAGATAACCTGTTTTGAGTGCGAGAAGCCGAGGCACATTACGACTGAGTGTTCTCAAGCAAAGAAGGCTCCCAAGAAATTTAAAAAGAGAGCTATGATGGCAACTTGGGATGACAGCGAGAACGACACCTCCTTCGAAGACGAGAAAGTGGTCAACTTGTGCTTCATGGTCAAGGAGAATGAGGTTAGTGATTCCTTTAGTGATAGTGATAGTGATAATGATGATGGTGAGTTATTTGACGCTTTTAATGATTTAGTAAAATAATTTGGTATTCTTAAATCCAAATACAACTTGTTGAAGAGGGAAAGTGCAAATTTGGTTGAAAAGCATATTGAAGAAATTAACTTGCATAAAAAGGAAATTAGTGATCTTAAGAGTAGAAATGATAGTTTGAATGAAGTAGTTTTAAAGTTCACCAATGGGAGCAAGAACTTGATAATGCTTTTAGAAAATCAAAGAGTAATTTTTGATAAAATTGGAATTGGTTACGAAAAATTTAATAAAAAGAAAGTACATAAAAATTTCTTTGTTAAACCATCTATATGTCATGAATGTAATGAAATAGGCCATAAATCCTTTATATGTCCATTGAAATTTAATGATCTTAAATCGCTTGGCAAATTACAATGGATTCCTAAGGGAATCAAACATAAATCAAGAACCCAAAAAATTTGAGTACCAAAGAATATTACTTGATTATTTTTCTTGTAGTTTGAGAATTCTCCCATGAAGAATTTATGGTACTTTGATAGCGGTTGCTCAAGACATATGACGGGGGACTCTTCAAAATTTGCTTATACCAACAAAATGAAAGGGAATGTCACTTTTGGTGGAAATAAAAAAAGGGAAGATTGTTAACATTGGTAACATAGGTAACAATACTAACCTTATTATTGAGAATGTGTTATTAGTTGATGAGTTAAAGCATAACTTGCTAAGTATTAGTTAATTGTGTGATAAAGGATATAAAGTCTCTTTTAAGTCAAGTGGTAAAATTTTATTTATTGGCTATAAAAAAGAAAATGTATATACAATTTATTTAGATAATCTTAAGTGTGTTGATGAAAAATGTTTTGTTGTGAACTCCTTGATAGATAGTTGGACTTGACATAGAAGGTTAGGACATATTAGTATGGATACCTTATCTAAGATCTCTAAGAATAATCTTGTTAGAGTGCTTCCAAAAGTATCATTTGAGAATGATAGAGTTTGTGATGCTTATCAAATGGGCAAGCAAATCAAAAACTCTTTTGCCTCAAAGAATGTTATCACAACGTCCAAGCCTTTACAACTACTTCACATGGACGTTTTCGGTCCTTCAAACATTGCTAGCTTAGGAGGTAAATACTATGCCTTTGTCATTGTTGATGATTTTTCTAAATTTGCTTGGGTGTTCTTTCTAAAGTCAAAGGATAAAACTTTTGACACCTTTTCCAGCTTTAGAAAGAAAGTTCAAAATGAAAAAGATCTTACCATTGTTACTATTCGTAGTGATCATTGTGAAGAGTTTGAAAATGAGAAATTTGAACTTCTATGTCTCAAACATAGAATTGAGCATAATGTTTCCTCCCCTTAAACCTCTCAACAAAATGAAGTTGTTGAGAGGAAAAATAGGTCACTCCAAGATATTGCTAGGACCATACTCAATAAAAATTCTCTTTTAAAGTATTTTTGGGCAGAAGCTGTTTCTACAGCTTGTTATATGCTAAACTGGGTCTCCATAAGACCTATCCTTGAGAAAACACCTTATGAACTTTGCAATGATAAAACTCCTAGTGTTAAGTATTTTAGAGCTTTTGGGTGTAAATGCTTCATTCTCAATGTCAAAGATAACTTGGAAAAATTCGATTCCAAAACAGATCTTGGAATATTCCTTGAATATTCGTCAACTAGTAAAGCCTATAGAGTTTTTAACAAAAGAACACTAGTTGTAGAAGAATCCATGCATGTTAACTTTGATGAAACTCCTCAATCCGCAATCAATGTGGAAAAGGATGATGTTTTAGAAAAACAAATGGACTCTCTTTCTCTAGGCAAGCAAGTTAAAACCATTCAAGGAAAAGTCTTCATAGATTCCCCATCAAACTCGCTATAAATTGTTCCAATTAAAGAAACAAATGATGATCTGCCTAGGGATTGAAAATATGTCAAAAGTCATCCCATGGATGACATTCTAGGTGATCCTTCCTTAGGGGTCAAAACTAGAGCTTCCCTTAGAAATTTATGTGTAAATGTGGCTTTTATCTCTCAAATAGAACCAAAGAAATTTGAGGAAGCCGAATTTGATGAAAATTGGATAGTAGCCATGCAAGAAGAGTTAAACCAATTTGAAAGGAACAATGTATAAGAACTTATTCCAAGACCCAATGACCATTCCATTATAGGAACTAAATGGGTGTTCAAGAACACAATGGATGAAAATAGAATTATTGTAAGGAACAAGGCTAGATTGGTTGCCAATGGGTTCAACCAAGAAGAGTGAATAGATTTTGAAGAAACCTTTGCCACTGTAGCTCGTTTAGAATCAATTAGAATGTTTTTACCTTTTACTTGCTACAAAAACTTCACTCTCTTCTAAATAGATGTAAAGAGTGCATTTTTAAATGGTTATATTTTGGAAGAAGTGTATATAGAGCAACCTTTGGGCTTTGAAGTCTATGACAAACCTGACCATGTATACAAACTGTAGCACCCGATTTCATTGAGCCAACTTATTTTGTCAACTAGTAGTGAATGTTTTATAGATGAAATTGGGGGAAATTAGTGATTAGGCTAATGAGTGACTAGGCGAGGGCATAATTGTAAATTGAAATATAAAGTGGATAACCTATTTAGGGGAAGAGGTTCTGCGTTTAATGCACAGTAGCCGCCACCCTATTTCCATTTCCCTTCATTTGATTTTTAGCTCAGCTCAGCAGACTTCCTTCCGACATTTTTCTCTTTGATTTTTCTCCATTCTAGGTGAGTTTAGTTTCATTTCTTACTTGCTGTTTTAGTGATTAAATAACAGAGAGATTGTAGGGGAGTGTTCGTGAATGCTGTGAGTAAGAGTTAGTTTCGGGTTTTGGGGTGAACCAGGAATGCTCGACGAACAGGACTTCTAGCTAGTTTCCCTAAGATTTCTAAATAGTTTAGAATGAAGTTTAGTAATGCGGTGCTCTGTTTACGATTATAGGTGAGCAGACTCCCAAAGTAGCTAACAACCAGACAATCTCCAGGAGACCAGGTAAGTAGAGTACGTGTGTGCCTTCGGGCCTACATCACAAAACAGTAGGATTATGTATAGTCTGTGTGTTTTCAGTTTGCCATGTATCATGTTTTGAAAGTATACGAAAATGAATTTAAATGCATAGTGGCATGGTGAGAAATGAACCGATTGAAACAGAACAGTTGTTAAGGGAACTAATCCGCCCCTTAATCAAGAGAGAGGATGTATGATTTTGGAAAAATTGATCCAACTCCCAATTTCACAGGGGGATCTGAACAGTTGTTAAGGGAACTAATCCGCCCCTTAATCAAGAAAGAGGATGTATGACTTTGGGAGAAGTGATCCAACTCTCAATTTCACAGGGGGATCAGACCAGAAATGAATGCATATGCAACTGAGATGTGAAAGTAGAAACTGCATGTCTAGGATTTATGTTTCAACATTTCATTTCATTATTACTTTACTTACTTAGCATTAGGCTAATAGATGAATTTTGTGATGTAGGTGCTGAGACTGTAACAGTTGAGTTCCCCGAGTGCACTGAAGAATAGATGAAGTTGAAAGAGTACGTCTATGCCACGGTTGGGTGTTCTGATGAGGCGGTTTAACTACTGTCTGTATGTGGAGTCTAATTTTCTGATGTTCTGTTGAGGAGTGCAGAGGATTTTGATGATAGTAATAGCTGAAGGATTTAGAATACTTGAGTTTCTCCTGTTATGAAAATTCTGATTTGGTTTTGTTACAAATTGTTAATTTGGGATTTTTATTTGATAAGGATACAAATGTTGGTTTCAAATGGTTATTTGATGGATTTCAGAAGTTACTTAGGGTCAGGTTGTTTTGAAAGTTTTGAGTGAAATTTGCAAGTTCAACCATCGGTGAGTGAAGTCCACCGGTGGATGTTGAGTGTTTTGTCCATCGGCTGATGTTAGAGGATTGAATCATCCGACTGACGTCATCGGAAGATGTCTTCAGTCGAAGTCATCGGAAGATGTCTTCAGTCGAAGTCATCGGAAGATGTCTACAGTAGAAGCCATCGGAAGATGTCTTCAGTAGAAGCCATCGGAAGATGTCTTCAGTAGAAGCCATCGGTAGATGTCTTCGGTATAAGCCTTTAGTAGCCTTGTCGTTTTGTAATCGGGTGATGTAGGTAGTAGATTTGTCATTTTGTAATCGGATGATGTAGGCAGTAGATTTGTCGTTCTGTGATCGGTAGATGTGTGAAGTCGACGTGTCGATTCTGTCTCTGCTTCTACCGCTGAGTCTTTTGTTCCAACTTCTACCGCTGGCACTGTTTGGCGGTAGAAGCCTTCTGTTTCTGTTTCTGCCTTTACCACTGACTTTGTTCAGCGGAAGGTGCGTTTGACTTTTTACGAACTTTAAGTATTTCACGCTTAAGCCTTCATTTCTTTTGGCTGAATTATTTCTTAATATTATAGCTGATTATTCAAACGTTGTTTCATAGTTTTGCTCAACTCTGTTCTGCTCAAATGATTTTTCCGCTGTAAATTTTCAATGTTTACCTGGTAAAATGTCAAATTTTGTCCATTGAGTGAAGTTTTAGAATTTTCTCAAAAATCTTATAGTTCGGTTCAGTATCTTGAGTAGCGAATCGGGTTCAGAAAATTCAGGGCGTTACACAAACTTAAGAAAGCCTTAGATGGACTTAAGTAAGCCCCTACAGCTTGGTATATTAGGTTAAAAAATTTCCTTTTGGAAATGAATTTTAAGAAGGACAATACTGATTCAACCTTATTTATCATGCAAAAAGGGAATGATTTGCTCATTGTGCAAGTGTATGTGGTGATATCATTTTTTGTTCAACAAATTGTAGCACCCGGCCCTATCGAACCAGCTCTTTTATTATTAATAAAATACACTTTATTAGTCAATAAATTAAGTAGGGTTATTAAATAACTTGGCAAAGGGCATTAGAGTAAATTGCAATTTTCAAAGAGTGGATAACGTATTTAAGGGAAGAGGGTTGGGTTTAATGCACTGTAGCCGCCACCATTTCATACCATTTCCTCTTCGGGTTTCAACTCAGGCAGACGAGCTCTCTAGGCGATCTTCCTCGCGAGATTCACCTTCGACCTAGGTAAGTTTTCCATTCATCTTCTCGATATTATAGTGAGTAGATAGCGGGAGTGCAATGCGTGTGTAACTTGATGAATGCTGTGAGTGAGCTGAGTTCGAGTTTAGTGCTGAACCAAGAATGTGCGATGGCCCGAAGTTCTAAGCTAGCTCCTTAGATTCGTGAATGGTGTGGGATGAGATTTAGTGAAGTTCTGATTAGTGTTCTGTTTATGACACTAGGTGAACAGGGCTTTCAAGTAGTTGAAACCGAGCGATTTCCAGGAGACCAGGTAAGTAGAGTTTGTTTGTGCCTTCGGGCCTACATCACAAAACAGTAGGATTAATGTATGTTCGTGTGCTTATTTCCAGTTGTCATGCATCATATTTTGAAATGTACGAAAATGAATTTACATGATTTTGAATCGGCAAGGAATGAACAGATTGAAACAGTACGTGAAGCAGATTTGCTGTTAAGGGAATTAATCCAACCCTTAATGAGCCAGTGGATTGAGGTTTTGGGAAAAGTGATCCGCTTCCCAATCCGACAGGGGGATCTGAACAGTTATGAGTATCAGATTTGCTGTTAGGGGAATTAATCCAACCCTTAACGAGCCAGTGGATATTTATACTTTGGGAGAAATGATCCAACTCCCAATTTCACAGGGGGATCTGTACAGAAACGATGAATATGCAACTGAGATGAGAAAAGTAGAAACTGCATGTTTAGGAATTTATGATTCAGTATTTCATTTCACTATTGCTTTACTTGCTTAACATTAGGCTAATAAATGAGTTTTGTGATGTAGGTGAAGAAGCTTTAGCAGGTGTGTTTACTGAGTTCACAGAAGGCTAGTTGGGTTGGAGGAGTGCATCCACACAATGTTCTGGCAGCTGATGGGGCAGTTTAATTGATGTCTGTTGGAGTGAAGGTTTTATTATCAATGCTTTATTTTAGATGGATCGAGTTTTCATAACAGTAGTGATTTCAGTGTTTTGAACAAATTGAGTTTTATTATTTGATAATGGCATTCCGCTGAGGTTTGAAGATTTGCACTTGTTGGATTTTAAGCAATACATGGGTTTGAATCCTTTTCTGAGTGATTTCAGTAAGGCAAATAGATTCTTTTTCATAAATGGAGTTATATTGTATAATTAGGAGTAGCCAGAATGTCGCCCTGAATCTATCGGTAGATGGGATGTGTTTTGTTATCTGTCGGTAGATGCATTCTATCGGCAGAAGTTGAGTAGTATGAACCTACCGGAAGGAGATGTCTATCGGTAGGTGTATCCAAATTTCTATCGGATGATGTCTTCAGTAAAGGCATCGGAAGATGTAGCCTTATTTCTATCGATAGATATAGACCCATTTCTATCGGCAGATGAAGTCATGTTGACTTCATCGGCAGTTGAAGTTGTATGTGCAGTCGTGTTGGCTTCATCGGCAGATGAAGTTGTGCTGACGTCATCGGCAGATGAAATCATGTTGACTTCATCGGCAGATGAAGTTGTACTGACGTCATCGGCAGATGAAATCGTGTTGACGTCATCGGCAGATGAAGTTGTGCTGACGTCATCGGCAGATGAAATTGTGTTGACGTCATCGGCAGATGAAGTTGTGTTGACGTCATCGGTAGGTGCAGCCCGCCGAGAAATGTCTTTCAGTTCCAAGTCTTCAGGTCCACGTCATCGGCAGGAGTCTTATATTTGCTGTGTCTGCTTCTTCCGTTGATTTTTTTTTTTCCACCGGCAGATGTGGTGGTCTTTAGAGTTTTAATAGTGTTTTGTGATTTAAACCTTTATTTCTTTTGGTCGATTTATCTCGAACATTTTATCCGATTATCCAAACATTTTATGGTTTTGTTTAACTCTAAGTTACTTAAATTAATTCCGCTGCAAAATTTTAAATTATGAATGAAGTTTTTAGTTCGTGTACGGGTTTTGTGTGACGAACCGGGTTCAGAGAATTCGGGGCGTTACACAAATGTCTCACTTTGTAATGATTTTGCATATTTAATGCAAAGTGAATTTGAAATGAGTATGATGAGGGAGTTAAATTTTTTTTTAGGATTACAAATAAAGAACACTCCCGATTATATATTTTTAAATCAAGAAAGATATATAAAAGAGCTCTTAAAGAAATTTGATTGAATTCTTCCAAACCCTCTAGAACTCCCATGAACACCACCACAAAATTAGATAAAGACGAAAATGAGTTAAGTGTAGATATCAAGAAATATCGAGGTATGATTGGCTCTCTCCTATACTTAACGGCTAGTAGACCGGACATCTTATTTAGTGTGTGCTTATGTACTAGGTTTCAAGCATCCCCTAAGGAATCCCATTTAAATTTGGTTAAACGAATATTCAAATATCTAAGTGGGACTTATGATTTAGGATTATGGTATCCAAAGGGTACATCCTTTAATCTTATAGGATATTCTGACTCCGATTATGCTGAAAGCCTTGTAGATAGAAAAAGCACTAGTAGAACATGTCAATTTCTAGGTGGATCTATTGTGTCTTGGTACTCAAAGAAACAAAATTCAGTAACCCTCTCAACGGCCGAAAGCGAATATATCGCCACCGGAAGTTGTTGTGCTCAAATGCTTTGGATGAAGCAAACATCAGAGGACTATAATTTTTTTCTATGATAGGATACCGATCAGATGTGATAACACTAGTGCCATTAACATTTTCAAGAATTCTATCCAACATTCAAGAACCAAGCACATTGAAATCTGATATCATTTTACAAGGGATCGATCATGTGCAAAAGGGAGATATCACTTTAGATTTCGTAAATTCTTCCGATCAATTAGCCGATATCTTCACTAAACCTTTAGATGAGAAGACCTTTAATAAAATTCATGTTCGGTTAAATCTAATTAGAATTGAGAAGTCATGAAACTAAAATCTAATTCAGGAAGTGTCGACCACTACTGGAATCGGTTGACACCTCCAACTCTCAACTTCTTTTTGTATACGACAGAAGTGTCGACCTATACTAATACTGATCGACACCTTGGTCTCTCAGATTCGTTCAATTTACGAAGGAAGTGTTGACCGCTACTAAAACCGATCAATCGCTGCGTCGCTCTATAAATAAATCATGTTAGCTGAAACCCTCACCACGCGTCCCCTTTTGGATTCTTCAGTGATTTTCAACCACAGTCCCAAATTTTCATCTCATTTCTTCCAGAAATCGTCCTTTCTCTCTTCTATACCTCCAATGGCATCATTCTCTCGTAGTAAACTCGTTTCTTGTCGAAAAAAAATCGAAGAATTTTGCTCAAGAAACTGAGCAAAAGCCTCCATTAGTGTGAATGTCTCCATTATTCACAAGTGAAGAGTCATTGGAGAGGTATGAACGTGATTTTCAGTTCAAGCCTCTAATTTTGTGTAGACAAGTAGAATTCTCGGAGTTATACAGTTTAAATTTGGTAAAACCATTGAGGGCTATGAGATTGTATGACTTGTTCAACTGTAATGACCTTTATTTTGAGACTCCGGTGAGAATGTTCTATGTAAATTTAGAATATCTCTGAGACCCCTTAGAATTGTTAGTTATGTGTATGGAAAACACATAGAGATAACCACCCATTCCTTAAATGCTATTTTGGAATGTGAATTTAACAATGCGGCTGAAAAATATTATAAGGTAGCAAAGGATCCTGATTTTATGGGCACCAGTGATGGAACTGAATTTTTAAGGATGATTGTTAATGATCCAAATCCATCTCTTCCAATGAAGCCGAAGGCTAAGGACCTAAATGTGCGTGTAGGACTCATTCACCATATGATCACGTACAATCTTTTACCCAGGGATGGACACCGAGATCACATTAGTGGTATGGATCTTTACGTTCTCTACAAAATCTATCGAGGAGATCCATTCAATGTTGGATACATCATTTTGAACCAGATGCTTCAAGTCTTCAACAACGCCGCAAAATCCCTACCCTTTAATCTTCTTTTATTGAAGATTTTTAAGGAGAATGAGGTACAAATTCCAAGGTCCGAAACCTCATTACCTCTGAAGAAAATCGATATCTACACCACATCCACTCTAGCACGAATGAGGATAGGACTCAATGTTGAAGGGGATTGAATCTTTAAAGAAGAACAAGTTGGTGCACCTGGGGCTGGACCATTTCACATTGACGTAGATGTTGATGGTGGTCACGAGTCAGTCCAAGCTCCTGAACCTCATTTCAACATACTAGAGGGAGCTCTTTCAACATTGAGAAAAGGCTTAATACCTTGGAGGTGAGTATAGACAGCATAGGCACTGCTCTTAGCACCTTTTAGAACTTGATTATCACTCGTCTTGATTGCATGGAAGCTGAACAACATCAACAGTTCACCAAACTCCATCAAAGTATTGAAGATCTTACAGATTACTGGGATGAAGAGTATGATGAGGAAGATCCTTCAGCCAACCCGATTGTTCCTCCAACCGAGTGATTGTCCTAGCGTGAGATTGTCTTAGTTGAAGATGTCAGTTTGAATATGTCAGTCTTAATCTTATGTCTGTAATAACTAAATATTAGTAGTTTCTAATTTTTTTAAGAATTGACACTTGAAGTGTGGTTGTTTGTTGAATGTTTTTTATGCAAATTAATGTTTTTAACCTGCTAGTTAGTGTTCATTTCTTTTTGATATGTCAAAAGGGGGAGAAATATAGTATCTAGTTCATATATTGTGGGGGAGATTTAATCGATAAAAGTATGGGGGAGTGTAAAATCTGGTTATATTTTGTCATCATAAAAAATGGAGAGATTGTTAACTTAAAATGTGTTTAAGGTTAATATGTCTTTGATGATGTTTAATAAAATGGGTTCAAGGATAATATAAGTATATGATGTTTAATATATTGATTAAACATAAGAAGTAAATTATTTGTTATGTTTCTTAATTAAAAATGGCCTTGAAAAAGGATATTTCGTACTAATAAGCTATTATCAAGTTTGTGATAGTCTAAATAAAGAAATATAGTTTCGGAGTGCCTCAAGGGTCGATCGGAATCCGCAAGTGTTGACCGACCTTGGAAAGTGTTGACCACAAAGATCGACCTGTGCAAACAGAGCCAAATCAAGTGTCGACTGGAACATAAAGGTGTCGACCGATGTATACAGAAGCAATTCAAGTGTCTACCGGAATGTACAAGTGGCGACCGGTGCATGCAAAAAAGATTGAAAGTGTCGACCACAAGGATCGACATGTGCAAATAGAGCCAATGCAAGTGTCGACCGGAACATGAAGGTGTCGACCGATGCATACAGAAGCAATTCAAGTGTCTACCGGAATGTACAAGTGTCGACCTGTCCAAGCAGAAACAATTCAAAGTGTCGACCGATTCTTAAAAAGGTCGACCTAGTTTGTTTACAACGTTCATCTATCCACACACAACGGTAACAAGGTGTCAACCAGTTTTAATATAGGTTGACCTGTCAAAGACAGAATTCAAAAGGACTATAAATTGAAGAATGAAGACTTTTGAAAAAAAACCAGGGAACCAACAAATCAAAATTCTTTCAACTTCAAAGAGATTTCATTTTTCAATCATTTTATTCCTCTCAAACTAAAAACTTGAGATTATATTATTGAGAGAATGCTATTTGAGTTTCGACTCACAATCTTGTATTGAAACATTGAAACATGGTGAATCCCTAAGAGAAATGCGTGTAAAGGCAGTTGATTGAGGCCCATGAAGTTCAATCAAAGGTTCTCGAGAAAGAGAATGAAATAATCTTCAAGGTGGAGGCCTTGAAGCTCGGACGTAGGCAAGGTTGGACGAACCGCGTTAACAATTTGGTGTTGTTTTATTTTTCCCTTAATTTCTTACTTGCTTTAGATTAAATTCATCTGAAAAACTGAATTCGTAATCGTCCTATTTATACCTTTAAGAGTAAACAATTGAATTGATAGTAATCACAATTAATAAAATTAAATAGAAAGCAAATACCTAATTCACCCACTCTCTTAGGTAAAAACGATCCTACAGACTCTCCTTGAAGCACTATTTAAAATATTTCCATTGAACAAGTTTTCGTTCCCGGAGTTGACTCCCCTTAAAACACTATTTACCATGTTTTCCTTGAACCTATTTTTGTTCCCGAAGCTGACTCCTCCTTGAAACACTATTTACTATGCTTCCATTGAACAACTTTTTGTTTCTGGGGTTGACTCCCCTTGAAACACTATTTTTCATGCTTCCCTTGAACAAGTTTCTATTCCCAGAGTTCACTTCTCCTAAAGCACTATTTACCTTTGTTTACCGAAATCCTTCGCCAAAACAACTCGAATATCAGAAGATTTATAACTATCCGAGACCACCAAAGCATCACCAGTTTCAGTTTTTTTCTCGGCTTTCATTTTCTCGGGCTGGAAAGAGTCTTTCTTGAAGTGTCATTCCTCATTGCAAAAGAAACACTTCGTGTGTTGCCTTGATTTCGACCTAACTTTGTTTTTCCTATCATTCTCGCCAGTAAATTTGTCAATCTTGAATCTCGCCATGAAAAAAAAAAAGCTAAACAAACAATTCACGCTCACCGCACCAATTGTTGTGATTTTATTAACCCAATCAAACAAATTGCGAGAAATAATCAATAATAGTTAGAGAAGAAATTAAGACATGAGAAATTACGTAGTTCGAACCAAATCGTCCTACGTCCACGGCACAAGACTCTAGCAGTGAAGTTTTATTCGAGAATCAATAAATAGAAGTTTGTCGCGATGCTGCAGCATCGCGTGCAACATCGCCCCCGAATACAAGAATCGCTCCCCGCTCTTTTGCCAGAGTCTCATGAATCTCTCCTTGGATTTCTACTCATTTTTTCTCTCAATATCTTATTTATTCTTATCCTCTTATTAACTCTCTAACTAATATATTTGAAATAGATTATTACAAAATTTGAACATGATAAAATAACCATAAAAATTTTTTTTGAATCAAAGAAAATTAAAGCGTTGAACCAATAATTAACATATATAAAAATCATTAGTGATCTTCTTGTTGAAAAATCGAACGCGAAACCAAAAAAGAAAACGAGAAAATAATGTACATCGAATTTACGTGAAAACCCTAGAAGAGAAAAAATCACAGGCAGATGAGATAATCACTAATATCAAATTTGATACAATGAGTTTTGCGAGTCAAACATCAATATATAGAAAAAATATAAAACCTTAATATTGATATACGGGCCCAACCCAACCCAACTAGAATTCGAATTACACAAAATTCTAACAATGTACACCTTGACACGAATTCCACATGAGAGATCCAACGGGCTATTCGACTCAACCCAAAGCAAATCCAGAACAATGAACTTTGACAATCTCCACCTTTAAAGAAATTCTAGTGCAAGGAAATAAATCTGCAGAACTCCATTAAAAACAAGCTCCTCTACCATAAAAGCCCAGATGGGCCAACTCAGCATCCGATATCGATCAAGTTTACGCCCCGCTTAAACTTGAACGACTTACTTGAGAAGAAATCACATCTCCTCTTCCATGGTATCACTGAATTATCAGGGTTGTCGCAACAAACTACATCTAAACATGTTGAAAACTCCACACAGGAATCGTTACTCTCGAACACATTCAATGCATAACTCACAGTTTCATCATATCGTCCCGGAGTTTTAATCTTCCACATGGTTCTGCCTTTGACGATACCATTCTGACGTGAAAGTGAAATTGGTGACTGAACATTTGTAATAGGCTAACTCACCGGCTCTGATGTACCCTCAGATCCCAGCCTAAACTTCACCTGAGAACCTGACTTCTTCCGAGTCTTCTCAACCTTTCTTTTAAGAGGTGAATTCACAAATTTCATAGCCTTATTACCCATCAGAACCCTGTAATACATACAATGAGAAACAATTTCCCCCCTCGCAACAATAAAAGAACCTTTGGCGAGTTTCCATTTTCTATCTCGAAAGGTGTTGCAAAACCTTTTGTCATCGAGCTTGCCGATCGAGATCAAGTTCTTATGGATGTCGGGGATGTGCTTCACACCTCTCAAAACCAAGGGTGTTGCCGATGTCGGCCTCCAAATGCATATCTCCCATACCTAATGGCTTTTGCAACGCTATCATTTCTCATCCTTACACTTCCAAAATCACTGGAGGTATAGGACGTGAATAAATCCCTCCGCGAAGTGACATGTATCAAAACGCCACTATCGATCACCCAACTTGTATCTTGGCAAACGAGATTGACGAAGTCTCTGTCGTACAAACTAAAGAACTCCTCGGTGGCTATGGCTACCTCCTCGCCTATGTCACCCTCTTCGGTCTTCTTATCCTTTCCCTTTGCATTCAGATTCTCTCGAATAAGCTTTTGACAAAATCTCTTGATGTGTCCCTTCTTGTCAAAATGATAACACTTAAAGTCGGCGTATTTTCTCGACTTGCTCTTACTTTTGTTTCTGTTGCCTGGACCTTTGCTTTGACTTCTCCCACTGTTTTCGATAACCAAAACGTCTGACACTGAAGAAGAACCTATTGACTTTCTTCTCAGCTCCTCGTTCAGAACACTACTCTTGACTATATCCATAGCCAGAACGCCATTTGGAGCAGAGTTGGACAACGACATTCTGAATGTCTCCCACGAGTCCGGTAAAGTACCAAGAGGCATCATTCCCAGAACCTCTTCATCAAACTTAACTTTCATTCCAGCCAACTGATTTATGATTCCTTGGAATGTATTTAGGTGATCGGTCATTGTCTTTCTATTCTGGAACTGCAACCCTAGAAGCTGCTTGATCAAAAATAATTTGTTGTTGTATGTCTTCCGAGCGTACAACTCCTCATGCTTTTTCTACAAGCTCTGAGCGTTTTTTTCCTCACTGACATGGTTGAGGACATTATCATCTACCCACTGCCGAATGTAACCGCACAATTGACAATGACACAAATTCCATTCGACGTCAGATTTAGCTGCTGGCTTCGCACCAGCAAACACGGGCAGATAATAGTCTTTCACATAGAGAAGATCCTCCATCTTCCCTTTTCACACATGATAGTTGGAGCCGTTCAACATGACCATCCTGCTCAGGTTACTTTTCATGATCCAAAAAATCAGCTCCACAATATTAGAATCTATTTAGCCCCAAAATTCAGAAATTTTCCCAATCAATTAATCAGCCTAAAAATTTTCACAAATTTTGACCTAATATCCACCCAAGAAATTCCAAGAAACAGTACACGAAAAACTGCTTCTACTTCCAGTGAAAAAATCAAATTGGAAAAAATTTCAAGCCAACACTATTGGCTCGGTGTTTAGACTCAGATCAAACTCAGATCGGAGTTGAAAAATGGGCAGTGGCGGCAGCGATTCTGCTCGAGACTGCGTCAAAGCAAATTGCAGGCAGTGCTTCTCTGTTCGGCGATGGTCGGCTGACTAGTGGGCAGTGGTCGGCTCTATGAGGCAGCAAGATCAGCGACAACTTGAAACAAGTTTTCTCTTTTGTTGGACGACAACGATCGCGTCTCTTCTTTGCTCTCTCGACGGTGTCTTCTGTTAGATGCTCGGCGATAGCTGCAGCGGCGATGGCAGCGGCAGTGGAGCACACGCCTTCTTCTATGTTGAAGAAGACAACAACATTGGTTTCCTTCTTCACTGTTCTTTCTTTGTTCTCTTCGCTGCGAGAGACCCCGGTACTCAAAGAACAAAATTCAGTAACCTCTCAACGGCCGAAAGCGAATATATCGCCACCGGAAGTTGTTGTGCTCAAATGCTTTGGATGAAGCAAACATCAGAGGACTATAATCTTTTTTATGATAGGATACCGATCAGATGTGATAACACTAGTGCCTATTAACATTTTCAAGAATTCTATCCAACATTCAAGAACCAAGCACATTGAAATCCTGATATCATTTTACAAGGGATCGATCATGTGCAAAAGGGAGATATCACTTTGGATTTCGTAAATTCTTCCAAGTCAATTAGCCGATATCTTCACTAAACCTTTAGATGAGAAGACCTTTAATAATATTCGTGTTCGGTTAAATCTAATTAGAATTGAGAAGTCATGAAACTCAAATCTAATTCAGGAAGTGTCGACCACTACTGGAATCGGTTGACACCTCCAACTCTCAACTTTCTTTTTGTATACGACAGAAGTGTCGACCTATACTAATACTGATCGACACCTTGGTCTCTCAGATTCGTTCAATTTACGAAGGAAGTGTTGACCGCTACTAAAACCGATCAATCGCTGCGTCGCTCTATAAATAAATCATGTTAGCTGAAACCCTCACCACGCGTCCCCTTCTGGATTCTTCAGTGATTTTCAACCACAGTCCCAAATTTTGCATCTCATTTCTTCCAGAAATCGTCCTTTCTCTCTTCTATACCTCCAATGACATCATTCTCTCGTAGTAAACTCGTTTCTTGTCGAAAAATAATCGAAGAATTCTGCTCAAGAAACTGAGCAAAGCCTCCATTAGTGTGAATGTCTCCATTATTCACAAGTGAAGAGTCATTGGAGAGGTATGAACGTGATTTTCAGTTCAAGCCTCTAATTTTGTGTAGACAAGTAGAATTCTCGGAGTTATACAGTTTAAATTTGGTAAACCATTGAGGGCTATGAGATTGTATGACTTGTTCAACTGTAATGACCTTATTTTGAGACTCCGGTGAGAATGTTCTATGTAAATTTAGAATATCTCTGAGACCCTTAGAATTGTTAGTTATGTGTATGGAAAATACATAGAGATAACCACCCATTCCTTAAATGCTATTTTGGAATGTGAATTTAACAATGCGGCTGAAAAATATTATAAGGTAGCAAAGGATCCTGATTTTATGGGCACCAGTGATGGAACTGAATTTTTAAGGATGATTGTTAATGATCCAAATCCATCTCTTCCAATGAAGCCGAAGGCTAAGGACCTAAATGTGCGTGTAGGACTCATTCACCATATGATCACGTACAATCTTTTACCCAGGGATGGACACCGAGAATCACATTAGTGGTATGGATCTTTACGTTCTCTACAAAATCTATCGAGGAGATCCATTCAATGTTGGATACATCATTTTGAACCGGATGCTTCAAGTCTTCAACAACGCCGCAAAATCCCTACCCTTTAATCTTCTTTTATTGAAGATTTTTAAGGAGAATGAGGTACAAATTCTAAGGTCCGAAACCTCATTACCTCTGAAGAAAATCGACTATCTACACCTACATCCACTCTAGCACGAATGAGGATAGGACTCAATGTTGAAGGGGATTGAATCTTTAAAGAAGAACAAGTTGGTGCACCTGGGCTGGACCATTTCACATTGACGTAGATGTTGATGGTGGTCACGAGTCAGTCCAAGCTCCTGAACCTCATTTCAACATACTAGAGGGAGCTCTTTCACACTGAGAAAAGGCTTAATACCTTGGAGGTGAGTATAGACAGCATAGGCACTGCTCTTAGCACCTTTTAGAACTTGATTATCACTCGTCTTTCATCGCATGGAAGCTGAACAACATCAACAGTTCACCAAACTCCATCAAAGTATTGAAGATCTTACAGATTACTGGGATGAAGAGTATGATGAGGAAGATCCTTCAGCCAACCCGAGTGTTCCTCCAACCGAGTGATTGTCCTAGCGTGAGATTGTCTTAGTTGAAGATGTCAGTTTGAATATGTCAGTCTTAATCTTATGTCTGTAATAACTAATATTAGTAGTTTCTAATTTTTTAAGAATTGACACTTGAAGTGTGGTTGTTTGTTGAATGTTTTTTATGCAAATTAATGTTTTTAACCTGCTAGTTAGTGTTCATTTCTTTTTGATATGTCAAAAGGGGGAGAAATATAGTATCTAGTTCATATATTGTGGGGGAGATTTAATCGATAAAAGTATGGGGGAGTGTAAAATCTGGTTATATTTTGTCATCATAAAAAATGGAGAGATTGTTAACTTAAAATGTGTTTAAGGTTAATATGTCTTGATGATGTTTAATAAAATGGGTTCAAGGATAATATAAGTATATGATGTTTAATATATTGATTAAACATAAGAAGTAAATATTTGTTATGTTTCTTAATTAAAATGGCCTTGAAAAAGGATATTTCGTACTAATAAGCTATTATCAAGTTTGTGATAGTCTAAATAAAGAAATATAGTTTCGGAGTGCCTCAAGGGTCGATCGGAATCCGCAAGTGTTGACCGACCTTGGAAAGTGTTGACCACAAAGATCGACCTGTGCAAACAGAGCCAAATCAAGTGTCGACTGGAACATAAAGGTGTCGACCGATGTATACAGAAGCAATTCAAGTGTCTACCGGAATGTACAAGTGGCGACCGGTGCATGCAAAAAAGATTGAAAGTGTCGACCACAAGGATCGACATGTGCAAATAGAGCCAATGCAAGTGTCGACCGGAACATGAAGGTGTCGACCGATGCATACAGAAGCAATTCAAGTGTCTACCGGAATGTACAAGTGTCGACCTGTCCAAGCAGAAACAATTCAAAGTGTCGACCGATTCTTAAAAAGGTCGACCTAGTTTGTTTACAACGTTCATCTATCCACACACAACGGTAACAAGGTGTCAACCAGTTTTTAATATAGGTTGACCTGTCAAAGACAGAATTCAAAAGGACTATAAATTGAAGAATGAAGACTTTTGAAAAAAACCAGGGAACCAACAAATCAAAATTCTTTCAACTTCAAAGAGATTTCATTTTTCAATCATTTTATTCCTCTCAAACTAAAAACTTGAGATTATATTATTGAGAGAATGCTATTTGAGTTTCGACTCACAATCTGTATTGAAACATTGAAACATGGTGAATCCCTAAGAGAAATGCGTGTAAAGGCAGTTGATTGAGGCCCATGAAGTTCAATCAAGGTTCTCGAGAAAGAGAATGAAATAATCTTCAAGGTGGAGGCCTTGAAGCTCGGACGTAGGCAAGTTGGACGAACCGCGTTAACAATTTGGTGTTGTTTTATTTTTCCCTTAATTTCTTACTTGCTTTAGATTAATTCATCTGAAAAACTGAATTCGTAATCGTCCTATTTATACCTTTAAGAGTAACAATTGAATTGATAGTAATCACAATTAATAAAATTAAATAGAAAGCGAATACCTAATTCACCCCACTCTCTTAGGTAAAACGATCCTACAGACTCTCCTTGAAGCACTATTTAAAATGTTTCCATTGAACAAGTTTTCGTTCCCAGAGTTGACTCCCTCTTAAAACACTATTTACCATGTTTTCCTTGAACCTATTTTTGTTCCCGAAGCTGACTCCTCCTTGAAACACTATTTACTATGCTTCCATTGAACAACTTTTTGTTCTGGGGTTGACTCCCCTTGAAACACTATTTTCATGCTTCCCTTGAACAAGTTTCTATTCCCAGAGCTTCACTTCTCCGTAAAGCACTATCTTACCTTTGTTTACCGAAATCCTTCGCCAAAACAACTCGAATATCAGAAGATTTATAACTATCCGAGACCACCAAAGCATCACCAGTTTCAGTTTTTTTCTCGGCTTTCATTTTCTCCCGGCTGGAAAGGTCTTTCTTGAAGTGTCATTCCTCATTGCAAAAGAAACACTTCGTGTGTTGCCTTGATTTCGACCTAACTTTGTTTTTCCTATCATTCTCGCCAGTAAATTTGTCAATCTTGAATCTCGCCATGAAAAAAAAAAAGCTAAACAAACAATTCACGCTCACCGCACCAATTGTTGTGATTTTATTAACCCAATCAAACAAATTGCGAGAAATAATCAATAATAGTTAGAGAAGAAATTAAGACATGAGAAATTACGTAGTTCGAACCAAATCGTCCTACGTCCACGGCACAAGACTCTAGCAGTGAAGTTTTATTCGAGAATCAATAAATAGAAGTTTGTCGCGATGCTGCAGCATCGCGTGCAACATCGCCCCCGAATACAAGAATCGCTCCCCGCTCTTTTGCCAGAGTCTCATGAATCTCTCCTTGGATTTCTACTCATTTTTTCTCTCAATATCTTATTTATTCTTATCCTCTTATTAACTCTCTAACTAATATATTTGAAATAGATTATTACAAAATTTGAACATGATAAAATAACCATAAAAATTTTTTTTGAATCAAAGAAAATTAAAGCGTTGAACCAATAATTAACATATATAAAAATCATTAGTGATCTTCTTGTTGAAAAATCGAACGCGAAACCAAAAAAGAAAACGAGAAAATAATGTACATCGAATTTACGTGAAAACCCTAGAAGAGAAAAAATCACAGGCAGATGAGATAATCACTAATATCAAATTTGATACAATGAGTTTTGCGAGTCAAACATCAATATATAGAAAAAATATAAACCTTAATATTGATATACGGGCCCAACCCAACCCAACTAGAATTCGAATTACACAAAATTCTAACAATGTACACCTTGACACGAATTCCACATGAGAGATCCAACGGGCTATTCGACTCAACCCAAAGCAAATCCAGAACAATGAACTTTGACAATCTCCACCTTTAAAGAAATTCTAGTGCAAGGAAATAAATCTGCAGAACTCCATTAAAAACAAGCTCCTCTACCATAAAAGCCCAGATGGGCCAACTCAGCATCCGATATCGATCAAGTTTACGCCCCGCTTAAACTTGAACTGACTTACTTGAGAAGAATCACATATCCTCTTCCATGGTATCACTGAATTATCAGGGTTGTCGCAACAAACTACATCTAAACATGTTGAAAACTCCACACAGGAATCGTTACTCTCGAACACATTCAATGCATAACTCACAGTTTCATCATATCGTCCCAGAGTTTTAATCTTCACATGGTTCTGCCTTTGACGATACCATTCTGACGTGAAAGTGAAACTGGTGACTGAACATCTGTAATAGGCTAACTCACCGGCTCTGATGTACCCTCAGATCCCAGCCTAAACTTCACCTGAGAACCTGACTTCTTCCGAGTCTTCTCAACCTTTCTCTTAAGAGGTGAATTCACAAATTTCATAGCCTATTACCCATCAGAACCCTGTAATACATACAATGAGAAACAATTTCCCCCCTCGCAACAATCAAAGAACCTTTGGCGAGTTTCCATTTTCTATCTCGAAAGGTGTTGCAAAACCTTTTGTCATCGAGCTTGCCGATCGAGATCAAGTTCTTATGGATGTCGGGGATGTGCTTCACACCTCTCAAAACCAAGGGTGTTGCCGATGTCGGCCTCCAAATGCATATCTCCCATACCTAATGGCTTTTGCAACGCTATCATTTCTCATCCTTACACTTCCAAAATCACTGGAGGTATAGGACGTGAATAAATCCCTCCGCGAAGTGACATGTATCAAACGCCACTATCGATCACCCAACTTGTATCTTGGCAAACGAGATTGACGAAGTCTCTGTCGTACAAACTAAAGAACTCCTCGGTGGCTATGGCTACCTCCTCGCCTATGTCACCCTCTTCGGTCTTCTTATCCTTTCCCTTTGCATTCAGATTCTCTCGAATAAGCTTTTGACAAAATCTCTTGATGTGTCCCTTCTTGTCAAAATGATAACACTTAAAGTCGGCGTATTTTCTCGACTTGCTCTTACTTTTGTTTCTGTTGCACGGACCTTTGCTTTGACTTCTCCCACTGTTTTCGGTAACCAAAACGTCTGACACTGAAGAAGAACCTATTGACTTTCTTCTCAGGTCCTCGTTCAGAACACTACTCTTGACTATATCCATAGCCAGAACACCATTTGGAGCAGAGTTGGACAACGACATTCTGAATGTCTCCCACAAGTCCAGTAAAGTACCAAGAGGCATCATTCCCAGAACCTCTTCATCAAACTTAATTTCATTCTAGCCAACTGATTTATGATTCCTTGGAATGTATTTAGGTGATCGGTCATTGTCTTTCTATTCTGGACTGTAACCCTTAGAAGCTGCTTGATCAAAAACAATTTGTTGTTGTATGTCTTCCGAGCGTACAACTCCTTATGCTTTTTCTACAAGCTCTGAGCGTTCTTTTCCTCACTGACATGGTTGAGGACATTATCCATCTACCCACTGCCGAATGTAACCGCACAATTGACGATGACACAAATTCCATTCGACGTCAGATTTAGCTGCTGGCTTCGCACCAGCAAACACGGGCAGATAATAGTCTTTCACATAGAGAAGATCCTCCATCTTCCCTTTTCACACATGATAGTTGGAGCCGTTCAACATGACCATCCTGCTCAGGTTACTTTTCATGATCCAAAAAATCAGCTCCACAATATTAGAATCTATTTAGCCCCAAAATTCAGAAATTTTCCCAATCAATTAATCAGCCTAAAAATTTTCACAAATTTTGACCTAATATCCACCCAAGAAATTCCAAGAAACAGTACACGAAAAACTGCTTCTACTTCCAGTGAAAAAATCAAATTGGAAAAAATTTCAAGCCAACACTATTGGCTCGGTGTTTAGACTCAGATCAAACTCAGATCGGAGTTGAAAAATGGGCAGTGGCGGCAGCGATTCTGCTCGAGACTGCGTCAAAGCAAATTGCAGGCAGTGCTTCTCTGTTCGGCGATGGTCGGCTGACTAGTGGGCAGTGGTCGGCTCTGTGCGGCAAGCAAGATCAGCGACAACTTGAAACAAGATTTCTCTCTTGTTGGACGACAACGATCGCGTCTCTTCTTTGCTCTCTCGACGGTGTCTTCTATTAGATGCTCGGCGACAGCTGCGGCGGCGATGGCAGTTGCAGTGGAGCACACGTCTTCTTCTCTGTTGAAGAAGACAACAACATTGGTTTCCTTCTTCACTGTTCTTTCTCTGTTCTTCGCGGCGAGAAGAACACAACAAAGGAAAAAAAAAACTTTTTTTTCTTTCCTTTTTTTTATTTCCAATTTCTTTTCTTCCAAAAATTACAAATTTCCATCGAAATTGCAAACCCAAAATTCGTTCGATACCTTCAAAAAATCAAAACTTGATTTTTTGGAACCTTCAACATGAAACTCTGATACTAGTTGTTGAAAAATCGAACACGAAAGTGAAAAAAAAAAGGGAGAAAATAATGGACACTGAATTTACGTGGAAACCCTAGAAGGGAAAAAAAAATCATGGGTGGAGGAGAGAATCACTAATATAAAATTTGGTACAATGAGTTTTATGACTCAAATATCAATATATAGAGAAAACATAAAACCCTAATATTAATATACGGTTAACACTTCTTTGGAAAACTGCTATGGCTGAGAAGCTTAAGGCTATGCATTAAACTCATACTTGATATTAGGCACCATTACCTCAAGGAAAATGTGCTAATTGGATCTAGTTGAGTCTATAAAATTAAAACCAAGTTTGACGGGCGTCTCAAACGAAACAAAGCTCAGTTGCCAAATGATATTTTCAAGGGTATAACATATACTATGAGGAGACTTTTGCTTATGTCACCAAAATGCCTCCATTCGACGATGATATGTTTCTCAGATGAATGTTAAAAATGTTTTTTTGAATTGGAGATCTTTGAAAAGAAGTCTACATAATGCCTCCACCTAGTGTGAGTCATCAATTTCGGAAAATTTGAAAGCTCAAAAAAGATCATTATGGCCTTAAACAGTCATCTCTTTCATAGTTTAAAAAGTTTGCTACCGTGATTGCTTCACTTGGCTTTTCTACCAATAGTCATGACTTGGCTTTGTTTGTCAAATATTCATATGTTGGTCACATTACACTTTCCTTACAAGTTTATTATATGATTATTACTTGTAATGAAATTGATGAAATTGTTGCATTGAAAACCGAGTTAACTAGGACCCTTTCATTATTTTCTAGGAATTGAATTTGCTTCTTTACCAGATGATATTCTTTTATCTCAGATAAGTAAATTACTAAAATGTTTAAGTGTGCTTGTCTAACATATAACAAAATTGTTTACACATGTTGAGGTTAATGCTTGATATTCTCATTAAGATAAAATTCTTTTATCTGATTCTATCTTATATCACAGTCTTGTTGGGAGCTTAACTCATCTTATCATCACTCGTCTAGACATTGCATGTGCTTTTAATATTGTCAACCAGTTTTTTATTTCACTACTACAATTCATGGGGTTGCTTTTTTTCGTATTTTATTGTACGTTCAAGGCACTTAATTTCAGGGTCTTCTTTTTCCATTTTGTTCATCCTTAGAGGCTGTGAGAGTCCGCCATGTAATTGTAAGGAGGACCCAAATGTGAGGGTCCAACTCATACCTAGTGAGAGTGCACAATCTCATATCATTTGAAAAAATGAAAAATGCATTGTTTATAAGTAAATTTTCCTCTCTACTTAGTTCAATGTGTTTTGGGTTAACTTCAAGAACAAAACTGTGTGGGTTTCAGCCCAAAGCAGACAATTTTGTATTAAGAGAAATGAAGATGTTATAATAGTATCAGAGACAAAAGCCAATCGAAAGTGTAGGCCAATGGGACGTCAGGACCCCAAAGGAGGGGGGATTGTGACAACACGTCACGTGAAGGCAAGGATGACCCAAGTCTGATGGTCCAACTCATACTAGTGGGGGATACACAATCTCACATCACTTGGGAGAGTAGAAAATACATGGTTTATAAACAGAGTTCTCATTTTTACCAAGTACAACATATTTTTTTGCTAATCTCAAGAATAAAACTATGCTAGTTTAGCCAAAAACAGATAATTTTATACTAGAAGAATGTTACAGAGATATGGTCTTATTGTGATGTTGATTGATGATCCGACAAAGTGTAAGTCAACAACTAGATTGTTGTATTTTTCTTGGTGATTCGCTAATTTCTTGGAAAAGAAAAAAGTAAGATAATGTTCCTTGATCTTCTACAAAAGTAAAAGTATCGTGCTATGGGTTCTAGTACTTGTGAGATAATTTGGTTACGTTGATTATTTTTTGATATAGCTTGTCCTACTTCGTCGACCTATACTCTTATACTACGATATTAAAATCGCTATTTAAATTGCTCATAATTTAGTTTTTTACGAGCGAATAAAACATATTGTGTTAGACATCGAACGATAACCAAAAAAAGAAAATACGATGTGAGACACCAGATTTACGTGAAAAAATCATTTCGGAAAAAAATCACGGGCATAGGAGAAATTCACTATAAGAAATCAAAATACAATTGAGTTTTGCGATTCAATCATCAATATATATATATATATAAATCTTAGAATTGATATATAATCCGACCCGAATTGACTAGAATTCGGGTCATACTGAATTTCAACAAATTTAAATCGGTTGTTATGTCTTTAGAAATCATTTTAGGTCAATACTATTTCGCTTCCTTTCGTTCAATCTTGCATGCAGGTTGCTATTAAATTTATAAAATTGCATTCCATCTCGCACAATTTTTTGTTGGCAAACATTCGATGGTTCTCCTTGCATCATGGTAAGTTTGAGGGGGTATGTTAAATTATAAAATAGGGTTTCTCAATTTTTACTATTTATGTTGGCAAGTCTATTTAAATATACTTTAGATAGTATCTATTAATTAAACATTCAATAATAATAATAAAAAAAAACCTTGCTTCTTTGTCTCCTCTTCAATTTGGATTCTCATATTCTCACATCTTGGACATTAATAAACTATGATGCACTAAAATGTGCATAAATTAAGATCGGACGGCAAGTTAGGTCTTTGAATTTCTCCCCAAAGTCCGCGGTGTTGCCACTAGGAGAGGATAGTGGAAGATGGGTCGGTGGTATGTTCTTAAAAAGGAGATTAAAGCTAAGATTTGACTCCCTTTAAGCCACCCATGACTCTTCCTTTATGACTTTCATAAAACGGATTTCCCTTTTAAACCAAACTCTCTCTCTCTCTCTCGGGTGTGAAATTATCTAACAAAAATGGATGTTTGAAGGGTGGAAGATAAAATTGAACTTATCTTTACCCACTTGGGGAATTGCAGAATATTGGAAAGGACCGTGTTTCTAGGCGGGTAGTGATAGATTGAAGAATCAATGCCTTTTTTAGAAGTAGGATTTTCATACCTCTAAATTGTATATATATATATATATATATATATATATATATATATATGGTTGCTTTAGCATTGCCACCCCTTTTATGGCCAAGATTTAAGTTATCTCTGGTTCTGAAACTTTATTATAAAAAAAAGTTGTGCAATAATTTCATTTTCCAAATTTTGACGGTTGATTGTGACAACACCTTTGAGTGTGTATGGTTTTTAAAGTTACCAACTTCATATGATTACAAAAATGCAAAATATTTTTCTAAACATTTGCAAAAAAAAAAAAAACATGCCTCAATATTCTTAGTTTGGTCTTACCAAATTGTGTTTGGCTCGGTTTGACAATCAAAAGAACAACAAAAGTGGATTCCAAATTCTCTAGATAGCGAGGGCATTGCACCGGGTATGATTTCCTTTTATTGCATGATTTAATTGATATTGTGATTATATTTTTCAATTTCTTGAATTTTTCCTTTTTATTAGTGATTTTTTAAATAAATATTTTCATGTAAAATTTCCTTTTTAGAAAAAAAAGGGAAAGGAGTTTATGCTTGTGGTCAATTTCCCCCACTATTATGGGAAATACCTGTGGCTTTTGTTTCGAACCAAGCCAATATGCAAGAAGAATCCAGTCCCTTTTCAATCCCAACCATCTGCATCTCATTATTTTGGATTACTATCTAATTTATTTTAAAAATTGTTGTTGAAAAACTGCCAGGAATCAATTGCAGTCTTTCTCTAGATACCATTCTCTCCAAAGTTTCTCTCTCTCTCTCCTCTCTCTCTCTCTCTATACGCGTTTCTTTAAATACCAATGATCACTCTGGTTTTCTTATCCCAACAGACCCAACTCAATTCGTCATAGGTTAAGAAACGGAAGATCAGATCAAATGGTTCTCTCTCTCTCTCTCTCTCTCTCTCTCTCTCTCTCTCTCTCTCTCCCACACACACACCCACACACTCTGTAGACTGATGTCCATGTGGTTCTGGTAGGATCAAGAAGGAGGCCAGTTAGGAAGATGGGAAGGTTATGTAGACTGGAGAAACAGACCGGCTCTAAGACACAACCATGGAGGCATGCGAGCTGCCTTTTTCGTTCTAGGTCCCTAAATTATCTTCATTACCCACTTCATTTTTTCACGTTTCTAACAAAAACCCAGATAATAATTTTTCAAAATAACCATCCCCCATCTCTGAAATTTTGTCTGAAACAGCTGCGGAGGTGCTGGAAAACCTCGCTTATTTAGCAAACGCAAGCAATTTGGTGCTCTACTTTACAGATTACATGCACTTTTCTCCGTCAAAAGCCGCAAATAACGTCACAGACTTCATGGGAACCGCCTTCCTTCTTGCCCTTCTCGGAGGTTTCTTCTCCGATGCCTTCTTCCCACCTTATCACATCTACCTCATCAGCGCCGCCATTGAGCTTCTGGTAATTCTTTTTCCTCTCTGATTTCTTCCTTGATTGATTGTTTCCTTCAATTTTCTTCTTTAATTTCTGTTAATTAACAGAGAAGAAGTTATTAAAAACTTGACTTAAACCAGTTTAATCTCTCACCAACTAAAAACCTTTTACTCTCAAGAAAGACAGTATCGGGGTCCACAGAAATGCTAGATTTGGTAACATAAGGTAAGAACCTAAAATGGTTACCCTACTTGAACAAGCCATTGCTTATTTTGTATTTTTTGCCATTTTCTCTCTTCTTCTCTCACAACCAAATTAGAAAACACAGGTGTTTTTTATTGGTGTACGAGGAACACGCGGCGATCCCATGTGAGTCCTCGTGAGTCTAAGTTGACCTTGAGTCATGGATAAGACCATATTACATCCTTTAAAAATACTAAATATTAAAATAACCAGTGTTAGAGGTTGTACAATATTTTAAGGTTATTATGGCAACCTCTAAATAATAATCCCTTAGTTGGCATGGAATTGCCTACTTTTGCTCTAACATTGTATCTAGACAAAATTTTATTCGTATAATATTTACTACGTGACGATAAGCATTACACGAAATTCTCGTAAACTTTGCAGACAGCACAAAGATCTTTTCGCTTTCCTTAAAATTTTATTATTATTATTATTTTTTTTTATGAAATCAAGATTTGAAGTTGAATGTTAGTTTTCACTCAGTTGAAGATAATTGACTTAATTTAATGTAATCTAGTATGTGTATCCCTCTCACAATCATAAACTTGTTTATGGCTTGTAAGTGAAATGACGATATTATCCTTTGACTTCAATTTTGTTAGAACAATATCTATATAGGAATGACTATACTTCCCCTCGTCATATGTTTTGGTCAAGGTTCCTCGCAACATGCAAGGTTGTAGTTTACAATTTAATCCAAAGAATATGATATATTTGAAAATGCATAAAATATGATATATTTTATTATTTGTTTAGGGATTGATACTACTTACAGTTCAAGCTACGGTGGGTTCCCTGAAGCCACCAGCCTGTGGCACAGCAAACCCAAATGTACCATGCGAGGAAGTGAAAGGTGGAGAGGCGGGAATGTTTTTCATTGGACTGTATCTTGTGGCGCTAGGCGTTGGGGGGATCAAAGGCTCTCTCCCTTCCCACGGAGCTCAGCAATTCGACGAGAGCCAGTCCTCCGGGAAGAAAACTGAGATCAACCTTCTTCAACTACTTTGTCTTTTGCCTTTCCTTTGGAGCTTTGATCGCCGTCACTTTGGTCGTCTGGATCGCAGACAACAAGGGCTGGAAATGGGGTTTTGCCATCTCCACTCTCGTCGTCTTCCTCTCCATTCCTGTTTTTCTCTCTGGTTCATCTTTTTATCGGAACAAAATACCCACCGGAAGTCCTTTCACCACCATTTTCAAGGTAATCTGCGTTAAGAAATAGGCTTTCAATGGAGTTTTCAGTCTTATTGAGACGCTTCTAAGGTAACTCTTTTCTAGCAGGTTTTCGTATCTGCGGCCATTAATGGCTGCAAGAGCTCCGGTTCATGCGGATCTGTTGCAAGCATGGCGGTGAGCCCGTCATCTCCGGGTCTAACAGACAAGGAAGTCGAAGAGAAAGGCCTTAGATTTTTCAACAAAGCAGCCATGAACAAATCTCTCCACCCTTCACTGGTTTGCTCAGTCCAACAAGTAGAAGAAGTGAAGACAGTGATCAGAATGCTACCAATTTTCCTCTGTACAATCATGCTCAATTGCTGCTTAGCTCAGCTCTCTACCTTTTCCGTAGAACAAGCCTCAACCATGAACACCAAAATCGGCTCTCTGAAATTTCCACCCGCTTCTCTTCCAATATTTCCGGTCATCTTCATCCTTGTTCTGGCGCCCATTTACGACCACTTCATCGTACCCTTTGCACGGAAAGCGAGGAATTCAGAAACGGGGATCACTCATCTCCAGAGGATTGGATTAGGGCTAGTTCTCTCGATCATTGCCATGGCAGTGGCTGCATTACTCGAGATAAAGCGAAAGCGAGTAGCAGCTGATGAAAACCTCCTACACTCGTCGGACCCATTGCCGATCACGTTCTTGTGGATCGGTTTACAGTACTTGTTTCTGGGCTCGGCTGATCTTTTCACGTTGGCCGGATTATTAGAGTTTTTCTTCACAGAAGCGCCGGAAAGTATGAGATCGTTAGCTACTTCTCTGTCATGGGCTTCGTTAGCCATGGGATACTACCTAAGCTCGGTTATCGTCTCCGTCGTTAATAAAATCACCGGAGAGTTGACCCACCGGGGTTGGCTCTCCGGCAGCAACATAAATGATTATCGCCTCGATAGATTCTACTGGATTATGTGTGCGCTTAGTGGGCTGAATTTCTTGCACTACTTATTCTGGGCCAGGAGATACAAATACAGATCAATATCAGCAGATAAATAGAGTTAATTTTGTTACTTTACATATTGAAAGAAATCACATTGAAACCCCGCTTACTCCATCACTATGTTCGGCAATTTTACTTACTAGTCAAGCCACTTGTCGAAAAACCGAGCTCAAGCAGCCGAGCCATTTTTTATTTTAGTTTTTTTTTTTTATGCAATAATAATAAGAGGGTTTTGTCCAATAGCCCTATAGCTCGATCCTTTCGGATGAGCCGAACCAAACCAAATGAACGAAGTATGTGGATTGCTCATATCATCCCAATCAGCACTTCTCACGAATAATGAATATTTATACAAAAACATACAGTTATTGTTAGCAAAAGAAAAAACGTAAAAGACAAAGGTTGGAGAAGATGTGTTTATTCATTCAACTAAACATGCTTTTATAGGCTTACAAAAGAAACAATTAGGGGATACTAATTGTTAAAAAACTTGAATATCATCAAATGCTCGTAACTCCTAAACTCAAACTCCCAAATTAAACACTATCGGTTATACAACCAAAAGCCACACACAAAACTTAAATGCCATAAATAGAGTTTAATATCAAAACCTTTTATTTTCTCAACACCTCCCCTTAAACTTGATTTGTCACACCAAGCAAACTCCTAATTTTGATGAAAGTCTTCAACTTGAGGGGCTTTGTGAAAATGTCTGCCGCTTGGTCTTGTGACTTCACATATTTGAGTTCCACTTCTTTCTGCATAACACAATCCCGAATGTAATGATATCGGGTATCGATATGTTTGCTTCTCCCATGAAACAATGGATTTTTAGCTAAGGCAATGGCCGATTTATTGTTAACAAAAATCTTCATTGGACCTTCCGTTTGAAACTTCAATTCCTTTACTAGGTTTCTTAGCCAAATTGCATGACATACACATGAAGTTGCCATGACGTACTCCTCCTCGCATGTTGATAATGTGACTATGGGTTGCTTTTTTGACACCCATGTGAACGTCGTTTCACCAATAAAAAACACAAATCCGGTAGTACTCTTCCGATCATCCAAGTCACCACTCCAATCAGTTTCACAATAACCAACAATGTCAAAGTTGCTAGAAGAGACATAGGAAAGACCATACCCAATCGTCCCTTTGATGTAGCGAAGTATCCGCTTTGCCATTTTGCAATGCGTTGTTGTCGGCTCCTCCATAAATCGACTGATGATTCCAACGGAATAAAGAATATCCAGTCTTGTGCATGTCAAGTATCTCAAACTTCCAACCAAGCTTTTGAAATAAGTAGAATCTACCTTCTCTCCTCCATCTTGCTTGGTGATTTTGACTCCACTTTCCATCTGTGTTCCAACCAGATTAGCATGATCCATGTTGAACCTTTTGAGCACTTCTTTAGCATAGCCCTCTTGGGATATAAAAATCTCATCTTCACCTTGTTTGACCTCGATCCCAAGATAGTAACTCATGAGACCAATATCTGTCATTTCAAACTCCTTTGCCATCTCCCTTTTGAACTCATCAAACATGCTAGGATTGTTTTCGGTGAATACTAAATCATCAACATATAAACAAATGATTAGTATGCTTTCACCTTGCATTTTGATGTAGAGGGCATGCTCATTAGGACACTTCATATACTTCTTCTCTTGAAAGTACTTGTCAATCTTCGAATTTCATGCTCTCGATGCTTGTTCAAACCGTAAAGAGCTTTCTTCAATTTAAGCACTTTGTCTTCTTCACCATTGACTTCATAATCCAAGGGCTGCTCCACATAGACCTCCTCCTCAAGAATTCCGTTCAAGAATGCCGATTTGACATCCATTTGATGTATCTTCCCATGATTATGGGCTGCTAAAGAAATAATCAAACGAATAGTTTCAAGGCGAACAACGGGGGTAAATACCTCATCATAGTCGATGCCGCATCGTTGACTATACCCTTTCACCACTAGTCTCGCCTTGTGCCTCTCAACATCGCCATTGACCTTTCTCTTTGTCTTGTATACCCACTTTACTCCAATTGGTTTGTGCTGTTTTGGAAGATTGGTCAACTCCCATGTGTTGTTTTTTTCTATCGCTCAAATCTCTTCATCCATTGCATCCTTCCATTTTTTGTTTGTAATGGCTTCTTGGAAACTAATGGGCTCACAATCACCAAGAAGACAATAGAGTACTATGTCATTTTGATTTTCATTTACCTCATTAAGTTCTTGTAGACTTCGGGTTCCTCTTGGGCCAATTTCGTTCTCCGAATCGCTAGAAAATGCTCCTGTTCCAATGGACGATGCATTGTCTGGCGCTAAGCCTTCAGATGACGACGGAACGGTCGACCGAAGTGACGCTGGAATGGGCAAAACTTCACCCATTTCATCCCTGGTTGGCTCATCTTCATCATCTCTTTCAAAGTATGGAAGGAAATCATACTCCTCCTCATGTGTATTCCAATCCCAAGAGGCTTCCTCATCTGTTGCGAAAAACTACACGCAAGTGCACGTGTCGCAAAAGTAGTAAAGTGTGTGCAAGCACGAGTGTCGATCCCACGAGGAATAAATATGTTAAGTATTGAATATCTAATTTTCAGCTTAATTTGAAGAGAAACAGTATGTTGATGATTTTGGATTTTAAACTAAAATAATTCAAATAAAATAAATCAAACAATTTAAATAACAGATTCGAATGTAAAGAGTTAAGATTATGTGAGGAGAATAATTCCAGGGTTCCGATTTCACTTAGCTAATCATATTTAACAAACCTAATTCAAGTAATTAATTCCTATTCCTTCGTGTTGATGGTTATTTCACTATGTTGTTTATTAAACTCTCTCGAGTATTAATAAGCTTACTCAATTGATGTGTTATTACCTCTCGGTCTCTAACCCTACAATCAATTGAATACATTAAGAGCAATAAATTGAATTACCACTCAAACGCCCTAACTATCTCTAGTCTAGGGTCCTTTTTAAGGTAAAATATTCAATGCACGGTTAAATTCTCCGCTCTCGCATCCCGAAATAACCCTAAAATTCTTAGTTTTGGTGATCAAGCAAACCTAAGCATTAAGTTCAGAATAGATTACTCAACACAGAAAAGAAATAGAAAACTAAAAATTGGAATTAAGAAAAATAAATAGTCATAACAAAGTTACATCGAAACCCTAGAATAAAAAACTTAGTTCATGATCAAATTAAAGTAAACTACAAAGAAAATAAAATAGTTCATGCTAAAAGAAAAGAGGAGAAGAAAAACTAGAAATTTCTGCCGAGTTCCTCCGTTCGTTTCCACTTGCTTCGATCCGGCCTCCGATGTCTTCGTAGTTCTCTCCGTTCCACTATTCTATTTCCTTCGTTCCTTCTCAGACTTTTATCTTTTTCTTAAATTAGGGCCGCGGTCCATAAATCAACGGCCGAGATTGATCCGATCAATAAGTTAAAAATTTAACTTTTAATATTTCCCGCAATCACGATCGATCGCGGTATGATCCCGATCGATCGTGATTACACTGACCTCAAGGAACGAATTTTATGCTGATCCCGATCGATCGTGGTACAATGCCCGATCGATCGGGCCTTCTCTGTAATTTTTGTTGCAAAAATTCTTGAATCACGATCGATCGTGGACAATGCCCGATCGATCGGGCCGGCTCTGGAAACTGTGGGTGAAAATTTTACGAATCACGATCGCTAGCGGTGTTTTGCCCTATTGATTGGGCTCCTTCTGGAATTTTCTTTGTCGATTTTTGTTCGTCACGATCGATCGGGATGCTATCGCGATCGATCGTGATAACTTTCTCTTCTTTTCTTCCTTTTTCAAACCCAAATCCGCCATTACTTGTCCAAATTCAACTCCCCTGCACAATCTCGCTAACAACATCAAATAAATTCAAACGCTCAAGGAAAAACTAATCGAAACAAGAATGAAAAGCACGAATAAGTGTGCAAAATACACACTTATCATCATCAAAAACAACATCACGACTAATATTTACCTTCCCATTCAAAGGATTGTAGAGGCAATAACCCTTTGAACTTGCGTCATAGCCGATGAAGATGAGCTTCTCACTTCGATCGTCGAGCTTGGTCC
Organism: Begonia masoniana; assembly: GCA_022432975.1. Lineage (NCBI taxonomy): Eukaryota > Viridiplantae > Streptophyta > Magnoliopsida > Cucurbitales > Begoniaceae > Begonia > Begonia masoniana. The sequence continues at coordinate 34,490,087 of CM039515.1, forward strand.
TTTTTTCTTCCGACACATGAGCATATGCAATACTCCCAAACACCTTGAAGTGACCAATTTCGGGCTTTCTTCCGCTCCATGCTTCTTGAGGCGTCTTGTCAAGTACACTTTTGGTTGGTGCTCGGTTTGTCAAATAGACTGCACAAGCTACGGCCTCCCCCCAAAATTCCCTCGGCATCTTCTTGGTCTTCAGCATGTTTCTTGCCATGTTCAAAATTGTTCGATTCTTCCTCTCTGCCACTCTATTTTGTTGCGGTGTCCTTGGCACCGTTAAGGGACGTCAGATGCCTTTTTCATCACAAAACTATTTGAACTCATTTGATGTGAATTCACCACCTTGATCGGTTCTCATGGTCTTGATCGTAAGGTTGCTTTCATTCTCCACACGTACCTTAAATCTCTTGAAGATTGTAAATACTTCTGATTTTTCATCGGCGTGGATGAGTTCTAGAGGCTTCTTAGCTCTTGTCATAGACTCCTTCAGAAAACTACTTCGATGATGTTTTCCGAGTAGATACCCTTCACACACTTGCTTTTGATTGTGAATATGCGGTAAACCCCGCACCATCTTCTTATTCGATAAGTCTTCTAGACTTCCAAAATAGAGGTGCTCGTACCGTAGATGCCATAGCCAAAAGAGATCCTCATAACACGTCTTCAAGCATTTCGGAACATCATTACATACAATCAAAGGAAACATTCGGTTTTTGGTCATGGAGACTTTAGCGACAAGTTTCTCATGATTATCTTTCAAATATAAAAAATTATTTTTCATTTTAATTTCAAAACCTCTCTCTAATAATTGCCCTACACTCAATATATTGTTTTTTACATTGGGAATGTAATAAACATTTGTGATATATCGATTTTCTCCATTTTTTGACCGAATGAGAATACTTATTCCTTTGATGGCGGCCAAAGAATTGTCTCCAAAAGTAATATTGCCTTTCGCCATCTCATTTAACTCCGCAAACATCTCGCGGTTCCCACACATGTGATTTGAGGCTCCCGTGTCAAGATACCACTTGCTATCTTAACTATCTTCTTCTCCTTTTGAAGCCATGAATAACATCTCGTTCTCCTCCGCATAATTGGACTCCCCTTGATGGGCGTTGGAATTGTCGGCGGTTGACCGGTCCTTTTGCTTTCGGTCAGTCGGGTCTGAGTAACACTCATCCGCATAATGTCCATATTTATTACAATTATAACATTTTACCTGAGATTTATCTCTCCCGACCTTCCACCACGTCTTCCACGACCACGGCCTCCTCTTCCTCTCAAGTTTTGAGAAACGTCGGTGTTGGCTTCGCCTCTTCCACCATGACCTCGACCACCGCGACCTCTTCCACGTCCACGATTGTTCTCTTCCTTGAGTTTGAGTTGGAGCAGTTGTTGTACGGTCTCCTTTTGCTCCACCTTCCTTTTCTTTTTCTCCTAATGGTTTTGCAACGAGCCTATGAATTGTTCAATCGAGATGTTCTCGAGATCCTTTGTCTCCTTGATTGTCGTGACGATGATCTCGAACTTTGTATTTAGGCTCCATAGAACCTTCTCCATGACACGAACATCGGCGATTTCTTCACCGTTCCGTCTCAATTGGTTGACAATGGTCATTACTTTTGTGTAATATTCTGCTAACACCTCTGTCTCCTTCATCTGTAATGATTCAAACTCGCCACATAAAGTTTGCAACCGTACCTTTTTCACACGCTGCCTTTGACATCTTGACATTGGCGATGGTCTCAAACGTGTCTTCGTCCACCGATTGGTACAAGATATAGAGGGCCTTCTTATCCTTCTTTCTTGTCTCCTTTAACGCGTCTTTTTGCGCTTGATCGGCTCTATCATCCGGCTCTTGGAAACTGTTTTCCACGGTTTCCCACACATCTTGTGCTCCTAGTAACGCCTTCATCTTGATGCTCCAATTGTCATAGTTGAGCTTGGTAAGCATCGGTAGTTGAAGTGAACCCATTCCCCCACCGTTGGCCATTATCCACTCTATTTTTTTTGCACGCTCTGATACCACTTTGTTAGCAAAAGAAAAAACGTAAAGGACAAAGGTTGGAGAAGATGTGTTTATTCATTCAACTAAACATGTTTTTATAGGCTTACAAAAGAAACAACTAGGGATACTAATTATTAAAAAACTTAAATATCATCAAATGCTTATAACTCCTAAATCCAAACTCCCAAATTAAACACTCCCAAATTAAACACGGTTATACAATCAAAAGCCACACACAAAACTTAAATGCCATAAATAAAGTTTAATATCAAAACTCAACAGTTATCTCAATTGGTTAGAAATTTCATAAATAAATTGTATTTTACTCAATAAAATTTAACATGATATTTATGTCATCATTATTAGAATAATTATGAGCAAAATAATTATAAGCAATAAATAATTGCAGCTAAGGATATGAGTTTGCACAGTGAAGTATTTATTTAAGAGGCACCTTCAAAGCAGATGCATTAAGTGGCATCTGGGTAAACACCACGTGTCCTGCACATACACGTGGCAGACAAACTGGTGTCCATCCTCGAACCTAGAACAACCTTCCAAGGAAAATCGGAATTTCTTAAACAGTGTCTTTCAGAACCTGCAACCATTTGAAGCTTTCAGCTTTCTGGTAAGTCGTTTGATTTCTCAGAAAATCAGTGGTCATTCGTTCGCATTATTCTCTGAAACAATTCGAAGCTTCGAACTTTCTGGTAAGTTGCTATCGCCTTGATTATGATTGCATCTGCAAAAACCAGATTCTAAATCAGTAATGATTCGTAATTATCTTTGTATTTTTCTCCAAATTTATAACGACAGATTCGTCGTAATTACAATCTGGATTTGCTCTGCGTTACTTTTACTGATTCTTGTATCACAATCTATAGAATCTGAAGAATATACTGTAAATGCGATGAGTTAGTTCTGTAAGGATCACAGATTCAGAGCAAAATTCTTTTCTCAGATGATTAAAACTCCATATCGAATAGCTTTTACCTTATTTTTCAGAATGTTTTTTTTTTTTTTTTTCAAGATTATTGTATTAGATTGATAGGGTGACTTCTGTAAGAAAATATTGGTTGTTTGTGTGAATCTAGAGAACATATGGCACAAGAACAGGAGGCAAAGAAAAGCTCTACACTCTCAAACTGTGATCTTTACTTTCAAACCATCCAATCGAGGAAGAAATTACCACAAGCATTGCAGGAGACACTGACAGATGCATTTTCGAGGATTCCGGTTTCATCATTTCCGGGTGTTCCTGGAGGCAAAGGTAATAAAGAACTTGTAACAAGTATCATAAAGTTTTGGCCAGATTTTAATCAAATTGGTTGAACTTGCATTACCTTTGGCAGTGATTGAGATTCTGGCAGATACAACTATAGCTGATGCAGTTAAAATTCTATCTGAATGCAACATTTTATCAGCTCCTGTTAAGAACCCTGAAGCAGAAACGAGTTTAAATTGGAAGGAAAGATACCTGGGAATCATAGACTATTCCTCCATTATCTTGTGGGTGTTGGAGAATGCGGAGCTTGCAGCCGTAGCTCTCTTGGCCAGCTCCGCAACAGCAGCCGGAGTTGGTGCCGGTGCAGTGAGTGCACTCGGAGCGTTGGCTTTCGGCATGACGGGTTCACTTAATCACCATTAGTTCAAAAAACTTGAGCAGCTGAATTAAGCTTTGGTTATTAATTTTATCGATTCTTAACAGGTCCAGTTGCAGTAGCCGGAGTTACTGCAGCTGCAGTTGGGGCTGCCGTCGCTGGAGGTATGGTGGCCGATAAAGGGATGGGCCGAGATGCTCCAACTGCTGCTGATGAACTGGGGGAGGATTTTTACAAAGTAATACTTCGAGAAGAGCCCTTCAAATCAACCAAAGTAAGCTGAACTCCAACAAAATAGCTCACAAATATGAAATTGTATAATTTTGATTCCTTTCAGCAATCTCTTTTTTTAACTATCTGTTTCAGGTGAGGTCGATTTTGAGATCTTTCCGGTGGGCTCCGTTTCTTCCTGTGACATCCGACAGTTCAATGTTGAGCGTATTATTATTACTCTCCAAATACAGGTTAAGAAATGTGCCTGTTATTGAACCAGGCAAGCCTGACATCAAGAACTACATAACTCAATCTGCAGTAGTACAGGGTCTTGAAGGGTGCAGAGGAAGGGATTGGTTCGACTGTATATCCGCCAAACCGATTTCCGATTTAGGCCTTCCTTTCATGTCCTCTACCGAGGTAACATATCAATATCCACTCAAAAATCTCAGGACTGATTGATAAAACTCGAATCCAATTTCATCTTTTCGCTTCTTTTCTAGGTTATTAGTATCCAAAGCGATGATCTTATACTGGAAGCCTTCAAGAGAATGAGAGATAATCAAATTGGTGGTCTTCCAGTTGTGGAGGGGCCAAGTAAAAAGATAGTGGGGAATATAAGCATCAGAGATATTCGACATTTACTGCTGAAACCCGAACTTTTCTCTAATTTCAGGCATAGAATTTTTCAATTCTTGCAGCTTCAAGTCTACTTTTTATCTCTGCTAAGGTAAATTATTTGTCATTTTGTTTCAGGAAGCTGAGTGTGATGGGTTTTATTAACACAATCATATCGACGAAGCAAGAAACCAGAAACATTTTCCCACCGATTACCTGCAAACTCGATTCGACTCTCGGGTCTGTAATCCGCAGTTTAGCCTCCAACTCATTTCACAGGATACATGTGGTTGATGGAGAGGAAGGTGAAGTTGTTGGGGTCATTACACTTCGAGATGTAATTTCTTGCTTCATCTACGAGCCGCCTAATTATATCGAGGAAAACTTTGGATTTGCGGTAAAAGAAATGTTGAATGGCGAAGCCGAATAGAAGTATGATGTAATTATGCGACGGAATTCAGTAGTTTACCGATGTTGGTACTAGTTGTATGTGCTTGCTTTCATGCCACTCGCAGCTGATACCAGGTAGCTTTCTCTGTTCTTCACTATCCATGTCATTGGATTGGGGTCTACTCCTTCAGATTCGAAAAGTTCAAACAACTCAATAGCAGTTTCAGCTTCATCATAAAACATATCGACCATAGCATTTCCCACCGAACAGAAAACAGAACTCGTAAACGCCAAAAAATTTCTCTGTAATTTCATCGAATACCTTGACCGCATCATCAGAGCACTGCTGAATAGAATAAACACTGCCGCAATGTCTTGTCTTTATCAAGGAGATAGCTTCTTTGTGCACGCAATGATGAATAATCGATGCAGTCAATGTCTTACTACACTGATTAATAGTGATAATTAATTTCATGTTACGCTAATACTGTTAGGGTTATTTCCAGGATCAGCTATGTGGATTTTAGACGCATTAGGTGGGCTATAACACAATTTAAATGACTTACAACTCAGATCATTCAAAGTACCGATAGTCAGGTTGGTAGATTCTGTTCGAGAGTTAGATCGTTCTTTTTGAATTTCAGTTTTGTTTCGCTGGAAGGGAAGTCGAAACGAACATGTGATGTTAATGAATTTATATGTTGTTAAGGTTACTTGGAGAAAATGTTTTAAAAATCAAACGGCCTTGCAAACACTTCATGAGATTTCATACAAATGTAAAGGTTTTAATCATTTGGTGATTTTTGTGCATATTTTCAAGTGTAAATTCTAATCTACTTTATCCTAAAAAATAATTTGTTTTTTTTTTTCAGAGGAATAAGAGTAAAATAGGGCTAGGATAGTAGGATATGAAATTAGATGGATGTTAATATTAAATTAAAAAAAAAAAAAAAAAAAACAAGGATGTTAACGTACACAAGCTGTCTGGTAGAGTAACACCATGGTGAGGTTGGCAGCCAGAGTTCCCCCAAACACTTCAGTGATCAATGGCTTCAATTATTAAAACCAGCATGGCCGCAGTGAAGTGGTTCGGGAGAACTCCAGAGGCCATTCTCTCTCTCTCTCTCTCTTCTCTCTCTCTCTTATCTTGGCTCTGAACTCCGCCACTTACCCTACTTTTATACGTGCCAAAGAAAACCCATCTCATGTGTTATGTGAGCAGCCGATGTGTACTGTGGTCTCAGCAAAGTTGTTGCAGGAAAGAGTGAACATGGACGTGATGGCGGGGCATATTGAAAAAAGCCGGTTATTTAATGGAGGAATTGCGTTTTTGGGATGAGCCAGTTTGTAAAAAAAACAGGACTCCAGCCCAAGGAGAAAGAAAACCCACTTTGGGAAGGAATATATCTAAACTCAGGAACGCAAGTGCTGGAAACAGACACATCGAAGCTTGTTTGGCCCAGGTTCTTCATAAAAGTCTCTTAGCGTCATAAGCTAAAAACGAGTAGCTCTTTCACATCCAGATGTTGGCCGTTTTGATGGATGATTCTGCTGATATGGGTTTGAAGAAATGGGTTGCAAAGCCAAGAAGCTGAAATAGAAAGACGAAGAAATGGGATAAAAGTGGAACTAATTCCATCTGTGTTCTAATTTAGCCTAGCAATTTAGTCCAGGTCATTCAATGAGGTAAGAGTTTCTTCATGGTATGCATGCGCTAGAAGATACAGAGAAAAAATAATTGGTTTTTGGGGGTAAGTCTTAGCCGATGTAGTTCATTCGACAGTCGTTACTTTTGGGTATACTGTAATCATTACTTGTTCTGGTTTCTTTTGTTTTAGATCAATAATTTAAGGACCGTCCCTTGTTGAAAATAATAATACACACAATTATCATGGAATCTCTCTTTTTCTTTTATCCCGATTGCCTCCTTGTCTTCTCACTCTCCTGCTTTTCTCACGGCTGCAAACAGTCATCGTGGATCAGAGCCAGGGAGGGCATCGTCGATTTCTGTTGACCTCCTCTTCACACCAGCCACTACTGTTAAGACTTCCCTCCCCTACTCTTTATAAACCAAACACTCACAGTGAATTAAATAGCTCAAATTACCTTGTGTGGAAGAACTTTTAATTTCTCCACATTGCCAATGTGAACGACAGTCAACATCTTTGGCCAGCGTCGAGTGCTGGGTTTTTTTTTGCCTCCTCTCCCACCCTCACTACTTATACTCCTCCTCTCCTCCTCTACCATTCATAACAAAACACTCACAGTGAAACTAAATAGAACAAATTACTTTGGTGGAAAGACTCAGCTTCTCCACATCGCCACTGCGAACGACAGTCAACATCTTTTGGACAGTTCTTCTACTCCCACTCCCCATTTTGGACAGCTCTATCATTTTAATCATATTTGGGTTCCTGTTGGAACGCCTATAACAAGTATCGTCTGCTTATGAGCTGGGATTTTGACTTTCTGTAGGGAGCAAGTTCTTCCCCAAATGATAACCTTCTCCACCGCCAGCGAAGTTGGGACGCTCTAGAAAGAACCTTTGCCTCCTTCTCATTGACAAAGATACAGGGAATGAGGATTCGACTTCACTCTTGTCCAAAGATGGACTCTCAGCGTCCAGTATTTTCAGAAACAACCTCACTCTTCAAACAACCTTGCAGCCATCGGCGGACCTGTCTCATAAAGGGACAAATCATCTATTTTCTCAATGGCTTGGGCAGCTTTTTTATTTTTTTTTTTTTTTTGAATACAACTTTTGTCACATCGATACCTCAATTACCGACTGAGACGACCAAGCCCTCGTTGGAAGAAAGAATACAAAGCATCTTCAAAGCTTCGAATTCCGTCCGGTAAATAGCAGAACTCTGTCAGTCATGCTGATGCCGATTAAATGCAGGCGAGCTTCACCTTCAGCAACCTCCCTGCCCACAGTGGAGTCATCGGCCCCAAATGCCCCAAACGCGTTTACCTTCCCGCCTGGATCATCCAACCGGGACGGCTCTAACTCCTCGGCCTGTCGACATTCTCGGCCCTAGAACAATAACGATCTCGTGCAACATATTTTTTTCTAATCTCAAAATAAAACTATGTAGTTTTAGACAAAAACAATATAATTTTATACTAGAAGAATGTTACAGAGAATGGTCTTATTGTGATGTTGATTGATGATCGCAAAGTGTAAGTAACAAATAGATTGCTTGTATTGTTCTGGGTGATTGATAATTTCTTGGAAAAGAAAAAAGTAAGAAATGTCCTTGATCTTCTACAAAAGTAAAAGTATCGTGCTATGGGTTTAGTTACTTGTGAGCTTATTGGTAAGCTTGATGTTTATTTTTTTTGATATAGCTGTCCTACTTAGTATTCGACCTATACTCTTACTACGATTTAAAATCGCGATTAAATGCATAATTTAGTTTTTTACGAGCGACAATAAAACATATTGTGTTGACATCGAACGATAACCAAAAAAGAAAATACGATGTGAGACACCAGATTTACGTGAAAAAAATCATTCGAAAAAAAAACAAATTCACGGGCCTCGGAGAAAGAAATTCACTATAAGAAATCAAAATACAAATTGAGTTTTGCGATTCACTCCATACAAATATATTAAAAAAAAAAATCTAGAATTGATAATTAGATCCGACCGAGTGCACTATAGAATCGGGTCTACTGAATTTCAACAAATTTAAATCGGTTGTATGTCATTTAGAAATCATTTTAGGGCAAATACTATTACGCTTCCTTTTCGTGGCAATCTTGCATGCAGGTTTGTTATTAAATTTATAAAATTGCGTTCCATCTTCACAATTTCTTGTGGCAAAATTCGCTGGTTCTACTTGCCAATCAGTAAGTTTGAGGGGGTATGTTAAATTATTAAAATAGGGTTTCTCGATTTTATTATTTATGTTTGCAAGTCTAATTAAATATACTTTACATAGTATCTATAATTACATCAATTATTTCTTAAAAAAAAAAAACTTGCTCTTTGTCATCTTGCAATTTGTTGTCATATCTCCCCCATCTCGGACATCGAATTTAAACTTGAGCACTAAAAAGTGCATGAAATTAAGATGGACGGCAAGTTAGGTCTTTGAATTTCTCCCCAAAGTCCGACGGTGTTGCCACACAGGGAGGATAGTGGAAGAGGGTCGTGTTCGTTCTTAACAAGGAGATAAGTTAAGATTTGACTCCTTTAAGCCACCCCAGGACTCTTCCTTTATGACTGTTCATAAAACGGATTCCCTTTTAAACCAAACTATCTCTCTCTCTCTCCGGGTGTGAAATTATCTAACAGAAAACTGGATGTTTGAAGGGGGAAGATAAAATTGAACTTATCTTTTAACCACATTGGTGAATTGCAGAATATTGGAAAGGACGTGTTTACTAGGCGGGTACGTGATAGATTGAAGTCAATGCTTTTTAGAAGTAGGATTTCAATACCTCTAACGTATATATATATAAGATATATCTATATCTATATATAATATATATATATATATATATATATTGCCACCCCTTTTATGGCCAAGATTTGAAGTTATCTTCTGGTTCTGAAAACTTATATAAAAAAAGGTTGGCAATAATTGCATTTTCAAGTTTGACGGTTGCATGCTGGACAACACCTTTGGGTGTGTTGGTTTTTTTAAAGTACCCACTTCCTATGCTTAAAAAAATGCAAAATATTTTCTAAACATTGCCCAAAAAAAAATTGCTCAATATTCTTAGTTTGGTCTCCAAATTGTGTTCGGCTTCGGTTTGCCAATCAAAAGAACAACAAACGTGATTGAAATTACATTAGTGTAGTCGTGGATTCCAATTCTCTAGTAGCGAGGGCATTACACCCGGGTATGATTTCCTTTATGGCCATGATTTAATTGATATGATGATTATATTTTTCAATTTCTTGAATTTTCCTTTTTTTAGTGATTTTGTAAATAAAATAGTTTCATGTAATTTTCTTTTTTTTTTTACTTTTTAGAAAAAAAAAAAAGGGAAGGAGTAGTGTTTATGCTTGTGCTAAATTTCCCCCACTATTAGGGAACTACCTGTGCTTTTATTTCGCAACCAAGAAATATGCCAAGGAAGAAGCCAGTCCCTTTTCAACCAACCCTTTGCATTCCATATTGGATTACTATCTACTCGATGTTAAAAATTGAAAATTGTTGTTGAAAAACTGCCAGAATCAATTGCAGTCTTTCTCTTTTAGATACCATTCTCTCCAAAGTTCTCTCTCTCCTCTCTTTCTTCGCTGTATACGCGTTCTTTCTTTAAATACCAATGATCACTCTGGTTTCTTATCCCAACAGACCCAACTCAATGCGTCATAGGTTAAGAAACGGAAGTCAGATCAAATGGTTCTCTCTCTCTCTCTCTCTCTCTCTCTCTCTCTCTCTCTCTCTCTCTCTCTCTCTTCTCTCCCTCCCACAACAAAACCACACACACTCTGTAGACTGATTTCATGTGTTCTGGTTAGGATCAAGAAGGAGGCCACGTTAAGGAAGAGGGAAGGTTATGTAGACTGGAGAAACAGACCAGCTCTAAGACACAACCATGGAGGGCATGCAAGGCCTTTTGTCTAGGTCCCAAATATCCTCATTACCCACTTCATTTCACGTTTTAACAAAAACCCAGATAATATTTTTACAAAATAACCCATCCCATCTCTGAAAATTTTGTCTGAAACCGCCTGCGGAGGTGCGGAAAACCTCGCTTATTAGCAAACCAAGCAATTTGGTGCTCTACTTTACAGATTACATGCACTTTTCTCCGTCAAAAAAGCCGCAAATAACGTCACAGACTTCATGGGAACCGCCTTCCTTCTTGCCTATCGGACGTTTTTCTCCGATTCCTTCTTCCCAACTTATACATCTCCTCATCAGCGCCGCCATTGAGCTTCTGGTAATTCTTTTCCTCTTGATTTCTTCCTTGATTGATGTTTCCTTCAATTTTCTGCTTTATTTCTGTTAATTAACAGAGAAGAAACGTATTAAAAAGAACCTTAAACAGTTAATCTCTCACCAACTAAAAAAACTTTACTCTCAAGAAAGGACAGTATCGGTGTCCACAGAAAATGCAGATTTGGTTACATAAGGTTAAAACCTAAAATGGTTTTTACATACTTGACACAAGCTATGCTTTATTTGTATTTTTCGCCATTTCTATCTTCTTCTCTCGAACAAATTATGGAAAACACAGGGTTGTTATTGGTGTACGAGGAACACGCGGCGATCCCATGTGAGTCCTCGTGAGTCTAAGTTGACCTTGAGTCATGGATAAGACCATATAACATCCGTGTAAAAAAAATACTAAATATAAAATAATAGTGGTAGAGGTTGGTACATATTTAAGGATATTATGGCAACCTCTAAAATATAAACCCTTAGTTGGCATGGAATTGCCTACTTTTGCTCTAACATTGTATCTAGACAAAATTTTATTCGTAATATTACTACGTGACAATAAATATTACACGAAATTCTCGTAAACTTTGAAGCCAGCACAAAGATCTTCCGCTTTCTTTGAAATGTATATTTATTATGATCTTATTTTGATGAAATCAAGATTTGAAGTTGAGCGTTGTTGCACACCGTTGAAGAAATGACTTAATTTAATGTAATCTAGTATGTGTTGTTTATCCCTCTCACAATCATAAACTTGTTTATGGCTTGTAAGTGAAATGACGATATTAGCCTTTTGACTTCAATTTTGTTAGAACAATATCTTATATAGGAATGACTATACGGCACCTTGTGTATGTTTTGGTCAAGGTCTCGAACATCCAGGTTGTAGTTTACAATTTAATCGAAAGCATATGATATATTTGAAAATGCATAAAAATGATATATTTTATTTTTTGTTTAGGGATGATACTCCTTACAGTTCAAGCTACGGTGGGTTCCCTGAAGCCACCAGCCGGTGCACAGCAAAACCCAAAGTACCAATGCGGGACGTGAAAGGTGGAGGGCGGAATGTTTTTTCATTGGTTTGAGCTTGTGGACGTTTAGGGCGTGGGGGGGGATAAAGGCTCTCCCCTTCACACGGAGCTGAGCAATCGACGAGAGACAGTCTGCGGGAAGAAAAATCAGATCAACCTTCTCAACTACTTGTCATTTGCCTTCCTTTGGAGCTTGATCGCCGTCACTTTGTCGTCTGGATCGCAGAAACAAGGGCTGGCAATGGGTGTAGACATATCACTCTCGTCGTCTTCCTATCCATCATGTTTTTCTACTTGAGTTCATCTTTATCGGAACAAAATACCCACCGGAAGTCCTTTCACACAATTTCATTTTTTTTTAATCTGCGGTAAGAAATAGGCTTTCAATGGAGTTTTCAGTCTTATGAGACGCTTCTAAGGTAACTCTTTTCTAGCCGGTTTTCGTTCTCTTGCGGCCATTACTGGCGCAAGAGCTCCGGTTCATGCGGATCTGTTGCAAGCATGGCGTGGCCCGTTTCATCTGGGTCTAACAGACAAGGAAGTCGAAGAGAAAGGCCTTAGATTTTCAACAACGAGCCATGAAAAAATCTCACCCTTAACTTGTTTTCTCAGTCCAACAAGTAGAGAAGTGCAGACAGTGATCAGAATGCTACCATTTTCCTCTGTACAATCATGCTCAATTGCTGCTTAGCTCAGCGCTCTACGTTTCCGTAGAACAAGCCTCAACCAGAACACCAAAAATGGCTTCTGCACTTTCACCCGCTTTCTTCCATATTTCCGGTCATTTCGTAATCCTTGTTCTGGCGCCATTTACGACCACTTCATCGTACCCTTGCACGGAAAGGAGGAATTCCGAAACGGGGATCACTCATCTCCAGAGGTTGGATTAGGCTAGTCTCTCGTCATTGCCATGGCAGTGCTGCATTTACTCGAGATTTTAAGCGAAAGCGAGTAGCAGCTGATGAAAACTCCTACACTCGTCGGGAACCCTTGCCGATCACGTTCTTGTGGATCGGTTTACAGTACTTGTTCTGGGCTCGGCTGATCTTTTCACGTTGGCCCGGATCTTAGGAGTTGTTCTTCACAGAAGCCCGGAAAGTATGAGATCGATAGCTACTTCTCTGTATGGGCTTCGTAGCCATGGGATACTACATAAGCTCGGTTATCGTCTCCGTCGTTAATAAAATCACCGGAGAGTTGACCCACCGGGGTTGGCTCTCCGGCAGCAACATAAAATGACTATCGCTCGATTAGATTTCTACTGGATTATGTGTGCGCTTAGTGGGCTGAATTTATTGCACTACTTATTCTGGCCATGAGAAGGATACAAAAATACAGACTCAATCCAGCGCTAACTAGAAGTTAATTTGTTACTACATATTGAAAGGAAATCACATGAAACCCGCTACTCCATCATCGTTCGGCAATTTACTATAGTCAAGCCACTTGTCGAAAAAAACCGAGCTCAAGCAGCCGAGCCATTTTTTTATTTTAGTTTTTTTTTTTATGCAATAATAATAAGAGGTTTTGGTCCAATAGCCCAAGTCGTCCTTTTGATCGCCGAAACCAAACCAAATGAACGAAGTATGTGGAGTGCTCATATCATCCCAAGCAGCACTTCTCACGAATAATGACTATTTTACAAAAACATACAGTATGTTAGCAAAAGAAAAAACGTATAAAAGACCACAAGGTTGGAAGAAGATGTGTTTATTCATTCAACTAAACAGACTTTATAGGCTTAACAAACGAAACAATTAGGGATACTAATTGTTAAAAAGCTTAAATATCACAAATGCTGTAACTCCTAAACTCAAAAACTCCAAATTAAACATATGGTTATACAACCAAAAGCCACACAAAAAACTTAAATGCCATAAATAGAGTTTAATATCCAAAAACCTTTTATTTTCTCACACTCCCTAAACTGATTTGTCACACCAAAGCAAACGCCAATTTTGAGTTGAAAGTCCAACTTGAGGGGCTTTGTGAAATGTCGCCGCTTTGGTCTTGTGACTCACCTATTTGAGTTAACTTCTTTCTGCATAACCACAATCCCGAATGTAATATTATCGGGTATCAGGCTGTTTGCTCTCATGAAACCAATGGATTTTTAGCTAAGGCAATGGCGATTTAGTGTCAACAAAAATTCATTGGACCCTTCTGTTTGAAAACTTCAATTCTTTACTGGTTTCTTAGCCAAATTGCCATGACCTACACATGCAAGTTGCCAGGACGTACTCCTCCTCGCATGTGATAATGGACTATGGGTTGCTTTTTTGACACCCATGTGAACGTCGTTTCACCAATAAAAACACAAATCCGGTATATCTTTCGATCATCCAAGTCACCACGAAATCAGTTTCACAATAACCAACATGTCAAAGTTGCTAGAGAGACATAGGAAAGACATACACAATATACATTTGAGTAGCGAACGTATAGCTTTGCCATTTTTGCCAATGCGTTGTTGGCGGATCCTCCATAAATCGACTGATGATCCAACGGATATAAAGAATATCCACAGTCTTGTGCAGGTCAAGTATGCTCAAACACTTCCAAACCAAACTTTTGAAATAAGTAGAATCTACTTCTATCCGACATCTTGCTTGTGATTTTGACTCCCACTTTTCATCTGTGTTCCAACCAGATTAGATGATCCCGTTGAACCTTTTGAGCACCTTCTTAGCGAGCCCTCTTGGGAGATAAAAAATCTCATCTTCACCTTGGTTGACAGACCCAAGATAGAATAGAGACCAATCTGTCATTTCAACTCCTTTGCCCTCTCCTTTGAACTCACAAACATGCTAGGATTGTTTTCGGTGAATACTAATCCTCAACATATAAACAAATGATTAGTATGCTGTCACCTTGAGATTGATGGACGAGGGAATGATCATTAGGACACTCATATACTTCTTCTCTTGAAAGTCTTGTCAATCGTTCGATATTTCATGCTCTAGCGAGTGCCTTCAAACCGGGGTAAGAGCTTTCTTCACTTTAAGCACTTTGTCTCTTCACCATGGACTGAATAATCCTAAGGGCTGTCCACATAGCCTCCTCCTACAAGATTCAGTTTCAAGAATGCCGATTTTGACATCCATTGATATCTTCCATGATTTGGGCTGCTAAAGAAATAAGCAAACGAATAGTTTCAAGGCGAACAACGGGGTAAAAAAACATACCTCATCATAGCGATGCCGCACTTTTGCCTATACCCTTTACAATAGTCCGCCTGGTGCCTCTCAACATCGCCATTGACCTTTCTCTGTGTATGGTATACCCCTTACTCCAATTGGTTTGTCTGTTTTGGAAGATTGGTAAACTACCATGTGTTGGTTTTTCTACGACTCAAATCTCTTCATCATTGATCCTGCCATTTTTTGTTTGTAATGGCTTCTTGGAAACTAATGGGGTCACACTCACCAAGAAGACAAGAGGAGGTACTGTCATTGTGAATTTTCATTACATAATTAAGTTCTTGGAGACTCTCGGGTTACTCTTGGGCACTTGCGTTCTCGAATCGCTGGAAAAATGATCCCGTTCCAAGGCGATACATTGTCTGGCGCTTAAGCCCTTCAGCTGACGAGCGGATTACGAGTCGACCCGAAGTGGCTGGAATGGGCAAAACTCCCCATTTCATCCTGGTTGGCTCACTTATCATCTCTTTCAAAGTATGGAAGGAAATCATACTCTCCATGTGTATCGTTCCAAGAGGCTCCTCATTGTGCGAAAAAGACAGCAAGTGCACGTGTCGCAAAAGTAGTAAAGTGTGTGCAAGCAGAGTGTCGATCCAAGAGGAATAAAATAGTTAAGATTGAAGATCTATTTCTAGCTTAATTGAAGAGAAACAGTATGTTGATGATTTTATGGATTTAATAAAATAATTCAAATGAAAAGAAATCAAACAATTTAAATAACCGATCGAATGTAAAGAGTTAAGATTATTTGAGGAGAATAATTCCAGGGTTCGATTTCACTGAGCTAATCATATTAACAAACCTAATGCAAGTAATTATTCCTATTCCTTCTGTTTGTTGATGGTTATTTCAAATGTTGTTATTAAACTCTCCGAGGATTAATAAGCGACTCAATTGAGTGTTAGTACCTCTCGGTCTCTAACCATACAATCAAGTGAAATACATTAAGAGCAATAAATTGAATTACCACTCAAACGCCTAATATCTCTAGTCTAGGGTCTTTTTTAAGGTCAAATATTCAATGCACGGTTAAATTCCTCCTCCGCCATCACGAAATAACCCTGAAAATTCTTAGTTTTGGTGTCAAGCAAACATAAGCATTAAGTTCACGAAAGAAAGATTACTCAACACAGAAAAGAAATAGAAAAACGTAAAAATTGGAAGTAAGAACCATAATAGTCATACAAGTTACGTCGAAACCCTAAATAAAAACTTAGTTCATGATCAATTAAAGTAACTACAAAGAAAATAAATCTCAGCTAAAAGAAAAGACGCGAGAAAAACTCGAAATTTCTGCCGAGTTCCTCCGTTCGTTTCCACTTGCTTCGATCCAGGCCTCGAGTATTCTTTTCTTTTCTTTTTTTTTTTTTTCTTTTTTTATTGTAGTCTTCGTTCCACTATCTATTTCCTTCTTCCTTCTCGACTTTTATCTTTCTTAAATAGGGCCGCGGTCCCTAAATCCACGGCCGAGAGTGATCCCGATCAATAAAAGTCGCCCGAGTTAACAACATGTAACTTTTAATATTTCCCGCAAATCACGATCGATAGCGGTTGATCCCGAGCGATCGTGATTCACGGACCTCAAGACGAATTTTATGCTCCCCCCTTTTTTTGGGAGCCCGATCGATCGTTTGTACAATGCCCGATCGATAGGCTCGCTGTTAATTTTTGTTGCAAAATCTGAATCACGGAACGATCGTGGACAATGGACGATCGATCGGGCCGGCTCTGGAAACTGTGGGTGAAAATTTTACGAATCACGATCGCTAGCGGTGTTTTGCCCTATTGAGGTGGCTACTTTGGAATTTTCTTTGTCGAGTTTTGTTCGTCACGATGATCGGGATGCTCTCGCCGACGATCGTGAAACTTTCTCTCTTTTATTCCTTTTTCAACCCAATCCCGACATACTTGTCAAATTCAACTCCCCTGCACAATCTCGCGCACAACATCAAATAAATTCAAACGCTCAAGGAAAAACTAATCGATACAAGAATGAAAAGCACGAATAATGTGAAAAATACACACATTATCAGCATCAAAACACATCACGACTAATTTCCTTCCATTCAAAGGATGTAGAGGCACTAACCCTTGGGAACTGGCGTCATAGCCGATGAAGATGAGCTTCCACTTCGATCGTCGAGCTTGGTCCTCTTTTTCTTCCGACACTGAGCATCTATGCCAATATCCCAAACACCTTGAAGGACCCAATCGGGCTTTCTCCGCTACATGTCTTGAGGCGGCTTGTAAAGTACCACTTTGGTTGGTGCTCGGTTTGTCAAATAGACGGACAAGCTACGGCCCCCCCCCCCCAAAATCCTAGGACTTATTGCTTTTTAGTCTTCAAAATGTTTCAACGCCATGTTCAAAATGTCGATTCTTCCTCTCTGCCTACTCTATTTTGTCTGCCGGTGTACTGGCCAGGTTTAAGGGACGTCAGATGCCTTTTTCATCACAAAAACTGTTCGTTGAACTCCTTTGATGTGAAATTCACCACCTCGATCGGCTTCATGGTCTTGACGTAGTTGCTTTCATTCTCCACACGTACCTTAAATCTCTTAGAAGATTGTAAATACTTCGAGTTTCATCGGCGTGGATGAGTTCTAGAGGCTTCTTAGCTCTTGCATAGGACGCCTTCCAGAAAACTACTTCGATGATGTTTTCCGAGAGATACCCTTCACACACTGGCTTGTGATTGTGATAGCGGGTAAAACCCCGCACCATATCTTATTCGATAAGTCTTTGACTTCCAAAATGAGGTGCTCTTACAGTAGATGCCATAGCCAAAAGAAGTAAACTCATAACACGTCTTCAAGCATTTAGAACAATCATTACATACAAGCAAAAGGAAACATTCGGTTTTTGGTCATGGAGACTTTAGCGAAAGTTTCTCAGATATCTTTCAAATAAAAAAATTATTTTCATTTTTATTTCAAAACTCTCTCTAATAATTGCCCTACAATAAATATTGTTTTTACAATTGGGATGTAATTAAACATTTGTGATATATCGATTTTCGCCATTTTTGAGACGAATGAGAATACTTATTCCTTTGAGGCGGCCAAAGAATTGCTCCAAAAGTAATCTTGCCTTTGCCATCTCATTAACTCCGAAAACATCTCGCGGTTCCCACACAGGCTGATTTGAGGCTACCGTGTCAAGATACCACTTGCATCCTTAAATATCTTCTTCTCCTTTTGAAGCCATGAATAACATCTTTTTGTTCCCTAAGCATAATGGACTACCCTGAGGGGGCGTTGGAATTGTCTGGCGGTGGACCGGTCCTTTGCTTGCGGCAGTCAGGTTGAGAAACTCATCCGCATAATGTCATCATATTTATTACAATTATAACATTTACCTGAGCTGTATCTCTCCCAGACCTTCCACACGTCTTCCACGACCACTGGCCTCCTCTTCCTCTCAAGTTTTGAGAAACGTCGGTGTTGGCTTCGCCTCTTACACCATGCTCGACCACAGCGCCTCTACACGTCCTACGATTGGTCTATTCCTTGAGTTGAGTTGGAGCAGTTGTTGTACGGTCTCCTTTTGCTCCACAGTCCTTTTCTTTCTCCTAATGGTTTTGCAACGAGCCTATGAATTGTCAAACGAGATGTCTCGAGCTCCGTTGCTCCTTGATTGTCGATGACGATGATCGCGAACTTTGTATTTCGGCTCCATAAGAACTTCTACCAGACAGAACATCGCGTTTATTCACCGTCCGTCTCAATTGGTTGACAATGGTCATTACTTTTGTGTAATATTCTGCTAACACCTCGTCTCTTCATCTGTAATATTCAAACTCGCCACAACATAACGTTTGCAACCTCGTACCTTTTCACAACGCTTGCCTTTGACATCTTGACATTGGCGCATGGTTCCTAAACGTAGTTTCGCTCCACCGATTGGTAGAAGACGATAGCGGGCCTTCTTGTCCTTCTTGTGTTCCTTTACCGCGTCGTTTGCGCTTGATCGGCTCTATCATCCGGCTCTTGGAAACTGTGTTCCACCGATTTCCAAACACATCTTGTGCTCTAGTAACGCCTTCATCTTGATGCTCCAATGTCATAGTTGAGCTTGTAAGCATAGTAGTTGAAGTGAACCCATCCCACAGTTGGCCATTATCCACTCTATTTTTTTTGCACGCTCTGTACCAATTTGTTAGCAAAAGAAAAAAGGTAAAGGACAAAGGTTGGAGAAGATGTGTTTATTCATTAATACTAAAATGTTTTTTATGCTTACAAAAGAAACAACTCGGGATATAATTGTTTAAAAAAAATTAAATATCATCAATGCTTATAACTACTAAATCCAACTCCCAAATAAAACACTCCCAAATTAAACGGTTATACAATCAAAAGCACACACACAAAACTAAAGCCATAAATAAAGTTTAATATCAAAATAACAGTTATCTCAATTGGTTAGAAATTCCATAAATAAATTGTATTTACTCACTAAAATTTAACCTGATATTTATGTCATCATTTATTAGAATAATTATGAGCAAAATAATAAAGCAATAAATAATTGCAAGCTAAGGATATGAGTTTGCACAGTGAAGATTTATTTAAGAGGCACCTTCACAGCAGATGATTAAGGGGCATCTGGGTAAACAACGTGTCTGAACATACACGTGGCAGACAAAATGGTGTCCATCCTCGAACCGGAACAACCTTCCAAGGAAAATCGGAATTTTCTTAAACAGTGCTTCAGAACCTGCACCATTTGAAGCTTTCAGCTTTTGGGAAGTCGTTTGATTGCTCAGACATCAGTGGTCATTCAGTGCCATGTATTATTTGAACAATCCCCCCCCCCCCCGCACGCTTCGAACTTTTGGTAAGTTGCTATCGCCTTGTTATGATTGCATCTGCAAAGAAACCAGATGCTAAATCAGTAATGATTCGTAAATCTTGTATTTTCTCCAAAATTTATAACGCCAGATTCGTCCGAATTACAATCTGGATTTGCTTGCGTTACTTTTATGAGTCTTGTATCCCAATTATAGAATCTGAAGAATATACTGTAAATGCGATGAGTTAGTTCTGTAAGGATCACAGATCAGAGCAAAATATTTTCAGATGATAAAACTACCATATCGAAGAGATTTACATATTTGTCAGAATGTTTTTTTTTTTTTTTTCAAGCTTATGTATTGATTGATCAGGGTGATTCTGTAAGAAAATATTGGTTGTTTGTGTGAATCTAGAGAAAAAAAAACAAAAAAAACAAAAAAAAAAAAAAAAAAAAAAAAAAAAAAAAAAAAAAAAAAAAAAAAAAAAAAAAAACAAAAAAAAACAAAAAAAAAAAAAAATAAAAAAAAACAAACATTATGGCACAAGAACAGGAGGCAAACGAAAAGGCCCCTTCGACACTTCAAACGTATCTTTACTTTCAAAACAATCCAATCGAGAAGAAATCCCACAATAATTGAAGAGACACTGACAGATGCATGTTTCGAGATTCCGGTTTCATCATGTCGGGTGTTCATTGGAGGCAAAGGTACAAAGAACTTGTAAAAGTATCATAAAGTTTTGGCCAGATTTGAATCAAATTG
Source organism: Begonia masoniana (assembly GCA_022432975.1). Classification (NCBI taxonomy): domain Eukaryota; kingdom Viridiplantae; phylum Streptophyta; class Magnoliopsida; order Cucurbitales; family Begoniaceae; genus Begonia; species Begonia masoniana. The sequence continues at coordinate 34,510,611 of CM039515.1, forward strand.
GGTGAACGCATTACCTTTGGCAGGAATGAGATTCTGGCAGATACAACTATAGCTGAGGACAGTTAAAATTCATATCTGAATGCAACATTTTATCAGTCCTGTTAAGAACCCTGAAAGCAGAGAAACGAGTTTAAATGGAAGGAAAGATACCTGAGGAATCATAGACATTCCTCCAGTATCCTTGGGGGTGTTGGAGAACGCGGAGCTTGCAGCCGTGGCCTCGTGGCAAGATCCGCAAACACAGCCGGAGTTGGTGCCGGTGCAGTGAGTGCATCGGAGAGTGGCTTCGGCATGACGGGTTCACTTGAATCACCATTAGTTTCAAAAACTTGAGCAGCTGAATTAGCTTTGGTAGAATTTATCGATCTTAAACAGGTCCAGTGGCAGTACCGGAGTTAATGTCCTTTTCAGCTCTGCAGTTGGGGCTGCAGTTTCGCTGGAGGTATGGTGCCGATATAAACGGGATGGGCCGAGATGCTCCAAACTGCTGCTGATGAACTGGGGGAGGATTTTTACAAAGTAATACTTCGAGAAGAGCCCTTCAAATCAACCAAGTAAGCTGAACTCCAACAAAATAGCTCACAAATATGAAATTTATAATTTGATTCCTTTCAGCAGTCTCTTTTTTAACTATCTGTTTCAGGTGAGGTCGATTTTGAGATCTTTCCGGTGGGCTCCGTTTCTTCCTGTGACATCCGACAGTTCAATGTTGAGCGTATTATTATTACTCTCCAAATACAGGTTAAGAAATGTGCCTGTTATTGAACCAGGCAAGCCTGAAATCAAGAACTACATAACTCAATCTGCAGTAGTACAGGGTCTTGAAGGGTGCAGAGGAAGGGATTGGTTCGACTGTATATCCGCCAAACCGATTTCCGATTTAGGCCTTCCTTCATGTCCCCTACCGAGGTAACATATCAATATCCACTCAAAAATCTCAGGACTGATTGATAAAACTCGAATCCAAATTCGTCTTTTCGCTTCTTTTCTAGGTTATTAGCATCCAAAGCGATGATCTTATACTGGAAGCCTTCAAGAGAATGAGAGATAATCAAATTGGTGGTCTTCCAGTTGTGGAGGGGCCAAGTAAAAAGATAGTGGGGAATATAAGCATCAGAGATATTCGACATTTACTGCTGAAACCCGAACTTTTCTCTAATTTCAGGCATAGAATTTTTCAATTCTTGCAGCTTCAAGTCTACTTTTTATCTTTGCTAAGGTAAATTATTGGTCATTTTGTTTCAGGAAGCTGAGTGTGATGGGTTTTATTAACACAATCATATCGACGAAGCAAGAAACCAGAAAACATTTCCCACCGATTACCTGCAAACTCGATTCGACTCTCGGGTCTGTAATCCGCAGTTAGCCTCCAACTCATTTCACAGGATACATGTGGTTGATGGAGAGGAAGGTGAAGTTGTTGGGGTCATTACACTTCGAGATGTGATTTCTTGCTTCATCTACGAGCCGCCTAATTATATCGAGGAAAATTTTGGATTTGCGGTAAAAGAAATGTTGAATGGCGAAGCCGAATAGAAGTATGATGTAATTATGCGACGGAATTCAGTAGTTTACTGATGTTGGTACTAGTTGTATGTGCTTGCTTTCATGCCACTCGCAGCTGATACCAGGTAGCTTTCTCTGTTCTTCACTATCCATGTCATTGGATTGGGTCTACTCCAGATTCAAAAAGTTCAAACAACTCAATTGCAGTTTCAGCTTGATCATAAAATATATCGACCATGGCATTTCCCACCGAACCCATTCAACGAAAACCCAGAAAACAGAACTCAAAAACTCCAAAAAATTTCTCAGTAATTTCGTCGAACACCTTTTGACCGCATCATCAGAACAGTAGCTGAATAGAATAAACACTGCCGCAATGTCTTGTCTTTATCAAGGAGATAGCCTCTTTGTGCACGTGACGATGAATAATCGATGCAGTCAGTGTCTTACTACACTGATTAATAGTGATAATTAATTTCATGTTACGCTAATACTGTTAGGGTTATTTCCAGGATCAGCTATGTGGATTTTAGACGCATTAGGTGGGCTATAACACAATTTAAATGACTTACAACTCAGATCATTCAAAGTACCGATAGTCAGGTTGGTAGATTCTGTTCGAGAGTTAGATCGTTCTTTTTGAATTTCGGTTTTGTTTCGCTGGAAGGGAAGTCGAAACGAACATGTGATGTTAATGAATTTATATGTTGTTAAGGTTACTTGGAGAAAATGTTTTTAAAAATCAAACGGCCTTGCAACACTTCATGAGATTTCATACAAATGTAAAGGTTTTAATCATTTGGTGATTTTTGTGCATATTTTCAAGTGTAAATTCTAATCTACTTTATCCTAAAAAATAATTTGTTTTTTTTTTTCAGAGGAATAAGAGTAAAATAGGGCTAGGATAGTAGGATATGAAATTAGATGGATGTTAATATTAAATTAAAAAAAAAAAAAAAAAAAACAAGGATGTTAACGTACACAAGCTGTCTGGTAGAGTAACACCATGGTGAGAGTTGGCAGCCAGAGTTCCCCCAAACACTTCAGTGATCAATGGCTTCAATTATTAAACCAGCATGGCCGCAGTGAAGTGGTTCGGGAGAACTCCAGAGGCCATCTCTCTCTCTCTCTCTCTCTCTCTCTCTCTCTTATCTTGTCTCTGAACTCCGCCACTTACCCTACTTTTATACTTGCAAAAGAAAACCCTATCTCAGTGTGTGAGCAGACGATGTGTACTGTGGTCTCAGCAAAGTTGTTGCAGAAAGAGTGAACCTGGACGTGATTGCGGGCATATTGAAAAGCCGGTCTTTAATGGAGGAATTGCGTTGGGATGATCCCAGTTTGTAGGACTCAGCCAAAGGAGCAAAGAAAACCCCACTTGGGAAGGAATATATGCTAAAATCAGGAACGCAAGTGCTGGAAACAGACACATCAGAAGCTTGTTTGGACCAGTTTCTCATAAAGTCTCTTAGCAGTCATAAGCTAAAAAGAGTAGCTCTTTCACATCCAGATTTGGCCGTTTTTGAGGGATGATTCATGCTGATATCGGGTTTGAAGAAATGGGTTGCAAAGCCAAGAAGCTGAAATAGAAAGACTGAAGAATGGGATAAAGTGGAACTAATTCATTATGTGTTCTTAATTTAGCCTGCAATTTCGTCCAGGTTCATTCACTGGTTACGAGTTTCTTCCATGGTATGCATGCGCTAGAAGATACAGAGAAAAATATATTGGTTTTTGGGTGTACGTATTAGCCGATGTAGTTCAGTTTCTACAGTCGTTACTTTTTGAGTATACTGTAATCATTACTTTTTCTTTTTCTTTTGTTTTAGATCAATACTTGTAAGACAGTCCCTTGGGAAAATACATAATACACACAATTATCATGGAATCTCTCTTTTTCTTTCTATCCCGATTTCCTCCTTCGTCTTCTTCATCTTGCTTTTCTTCACTGCTTCAACAGTTCATCGTGGTATCAGAGCCAGTGATGGCATCGTCGATTTCTGTTCCCTCCTCTCCCACCCTCACTACTTTTACTCCTCTCCCTCCCCTACTCTCTTATAACCAAACACTCACAGTGAAATTAAATAGCTCAAATTACCTTGTGTGGAAGATTTAATTTCTCCACATTGCCACTGTGAACGACATTCAACATCTTCTGGACATCGTCGAGTTCTGTTCCCTCCTCTCCCACCCTCACTACTTCTACTCCTCCTCTCCCTCCTCTACCCTCTCATAACCAAACACTCACAGTGAAACTAAATAGCACAAATTACTTTGTGTGGAAGACTCAGCTTCTCCACATCGCCACTGCGAACGACATTCAACATCTTTTGGACAGTTCTTCTACTCCACCTCCCCAATTTTTGGACGCTCTCTCCTTTTAATCATATTTGGAGTTCTCTGTATGGCAACGCTATAACAGTCTGCTTATGAGCTGGATTTTTGACTTTCTGTCGGAGGACGTTCTTCCCCAAATGATAACCTTCTCCACCGCCAGCGAAGTCTGGACAGCTCTAGAAAGAACCTTTGCCTCCTTCTCATTGACAAGAATTACAGACCTGAGGATTCGACTTCACTCTCTGTCCAAAGATGGACTCTCAGCGTCCAGTTATTTTCAGAAACTCACCTCACTCTTCAACACCCTTGCAGCCATCGGCGGACCTGTCTCATACAGGGACAAATCATCTATTTTCTCAATGGCTTGGGCAGCGAATACAACTCGTTTGTCACATCGATCTCCTCAATTACCAACTGAGCCGACCAGCCCTCGTTGGAAGAAATACAAAGCCTCCTTCAAAGCTTCGACTTCCGTCTGAAATAGCAGAACTCTGTCAGTTCACTGCTGCTGCCGACTTAAATGCAGGCGAGCTTCACCTCTCAGCAACCTCCCTGCCCACAGTGGAGTCCTCGGCCAAATGCCCAAACGCGTTTCCCCTTCCCGCCTGGATCTTATCCAACCGGGCCGGCTCATAACTCCTCGGGCCCTGGCGCCCTTCTCGGCCCATGAACAATAACCGATCTCGTTGCCAGATATGCAACCGAATGGGTCACCCAACTCTTACCCTTACCCTTCAGCCCACCCCACTTTCTCACCCAACCCTTACACCTACCCTTCCGCCCATTCATTTTTCTCACCCCGACCCTTGATATGTCCCATAGGCCCATTACTAGGTCCCAACCAAGGCCCAACCCATAATCGAGGCCCATGACACTTATAACTTGTTTACTAATGACTTTCTCTTTTTTGTAGGTGATGGACTTTTTGAAGGCTTGGAGTGGACGCCTAGCTATCACGACATGGAGCAACCTCTTCACATCATTGCTTAAGATGCTTGGAATGAAGATTACACTTGAGCATCAGTTAATGCATAAGATGCGGGAATTTGTCTTCCCGGGGAAAAATTCAGTAATTTTTTTTTTTCGTTATATTCTTCAACAAACTTTAGACTTATGTTTTGAGAAGACCATTGGCCTTAAGCATATATGAGTAGCTAACTGGTTCAAGTAAGCCATCTTGATGAGGAGGCCCAACCCAATAGAAGACAAAGCATGAAGATGGAGCATGGAGAAGCGGCTAGAAGAGGGAGTGGAGGCATGGGTGGATGACAGGGCACAAGGAGGAGCATTGGATGGCTGTTACATGGCTGGGAACATCGTCATAATGGAAGAAGTACAATTCAATCTTGGCCACCCATCATCATTTTCATCCTATGACTCACACTTAAACTTGCAAACCCTAGCTACCCTAGGATCTCTATTTAATCATGACTCTTGGCCATTGTATGAGTCTTTTGCTGAAGTTAATATATTGAGGTATTTCACTTTTAGACAAGTTGTCTTAGTGGAAGAAATCATCCAAGGGTTGGTGCCATTGCATTCTACCTGGTTGGTGCCAAGGTAGGTATCGGTTTGCTAAAATCGATTGGAGAGAACCTCTATTGTTTCCAAGCTTGTGGTGGCTTGAAAACTCTTACTCCCTCACTCTAATCCAAGTCACCTTGGTACTAGATTCATAAGAGGAGGTCACACCATTCCCAAAGATCAGTCTTCTTCCTTGGAAAAAGCATTAGCCGAGACGTAACTCAATACTTCTATCGGCCGGTTCAGGGTTTTATCGTTTTCTTTCATTTTCTCCACAGAACGCTATCACCACTTCACACGTACTTCATCTTCCATCTCTTAGCTTCATTTCATCTGAAAGAACCATCTCATTTCATGCACTTTAATGTTTCCATATTTAACTTGACATTTTGATCGCTCTCGGGTAGAGCTAAAATACCCGGTTCTGGAAAAGAGGGTTTAACTTGAATTTTTTTTCAGGTTACACCCATCATTTTTTGGTATCAAAGCTTAGCTAACATCCTTGGGAGCATTTTGGTACCTTTTTTTTGTTCTCTTCTTTATAAAATTTTACCTGTATTGCTCATTTAATCTCGATCACATTCTGCCGCTAACACTGTTTTCTTCCCAGATTTCAGGTTTAAAACCCTCTCTGGTTTAGCTACTATAGGTAGCAATTTTCTTGTCTTTTTTTTGCATTTCTTTACTTTAAATTGACCTATTATTAATGTCTAACATCTCATGAGAATTGATTAAAAGTTAAAGTCATTTTTCCTTTCCATTGTATTGCTGTGATTGTACCATGTTCATCTTATTTAGGTTATGTTATGAAGGTTTAAAGGGTGGAAGTATCTATTAAAGTTGCTGCATAGATTTTTAAAATCTGGTTTTGTTTGAATCAACAAAACAGAATCTGTTTGTTTAAAAAAAACCAGAATTCTAAACAGCTTTTAGTTGTTGTTTTCCCTTTTTGTTTTGTGGTATTTAATTTTAGGAAAATTATCGATTTGAACCCTGTACTATACACGTTTTTTCAATTTGGCCCCTGTACTAAAAAAACCGGCAAACCGAACCCTGTACTTTGATTCTGTTATCAATTTTGACCTTCTATCAACAATTTCATTAAACACTCATTTAAAAAACTACCAAACGATCTTAGATTCAGTTGAAATTTTTACCACATGTTCATTACTTGATGAGAAGATAATCTGAGAATTTTCGTGATTTTTTAACACATCTACGATTTATTGTAATTTTATTTTAGTATTTTTTAAACATATTATAATAAATCATACAAGTTTTAAAAAATTACGCAAATTTTTTTGTTTTCTACCCATAATATAGTGAACATTGAGAAAAAGTTCCAAATAAATCCAATATCGTTTGGTATTTTTTTAAATTAATCTTAATTGTTTCTTTACTTTATAAATTAATTTTAAAAAAATAACAACAATATTTGATTTATTTGAAAACTTTTTCACATGTTCAACCTATAATGGGTAGATAATAAAAAACGTTTCGTGATTTTATAAAATTTGTATGATTTATTATAATATTTTTATAAAATACTAAAATAAAATTCCAATAAATCGTACATGTGTTAAAAAATCACGAAAATTTTCAAATTATCTTCTCATTAAGTAGTGAACATGTGGTAAACATTTCAACTGAATCTAAGATCGTTTGTTAGTTTTTTCAATGAGGGTTTAATGAAATTGTTGATAGAAGGTCAAAACTGATAACAGAATCAAAATATAGGGTTCGGTTTGCCGATTTTTTTAGTACAGGGGCTGAATTGAAAAAACGTGTATAGTACAGGGTTCAAATCGATAATTACCCTTAATTTTATTATTGTTATCCTATCTAGATTTTGTTTAGAATATTTAAGGGTAAAAATCGTGCTTAAAGTTGCTGCTTTTATATTGATATTAATAGGAGATTGCATGGTGTTTGATAGAATACCTAACCGAAATAGCATGTTAAAAAAACTTAAATTTTTTCTAATTAGTTGCTGATCTTTTGTCGTTAATTGGTTATGATGATGTTCCCTAAGGATTATAGTAACAAATTGTGAATTAAATCAATTAATTTGATCTTTATTTAGTGAAAAGTTGCTTAAAATAGGTAAAGAAAACAAAGAAAAACTGTTTTTTTTTAATGCACACCAGCTAGTTTGGAAAGTGTTTGATAAAATGTCCCACTTAATTTTATTAACAAATTGTTTAGTTTTTTTTTTAAAATTGTTTTCATCTAGTTAAATTTCCGAATTGTAGATTTTTTAGTTGTTTTTTTTAGGAAGTATAAAAAAAATCATATATTAAAACTTAGATTAAATGTTAACTTTTCCTTTATTCTAAAATTTAGAACCACACTCAACCAAACTACATTTTCTAAAATTTAGGGTATGATGCCAACAAGAAGTGGAGCTTTAAGGGAACAAAATAAGGGCAAGGAAACCCCAAATCCACTTCCCATGGCTCATACCCAACCGGAGGGTGAGTTGAGTATGCAAGAACAAATTAATGAGATAAATGAAGCCCTTATTACCCTAAGCCAACAAATTCAAAATATGAATTTAAGATTCGAGGAATCAATGAGGAACAACAATTGAATGGAATCCCCCCACAACTCCCCACAATGAAGACAAGACCTAGAGTCCTCTCGAACTAAAAGCTAAGAAGAATCTCCTCGAAGGAGAAGACACGAAGGATCTCCTCGAATGAGAAGATACGAAGAATCCCTGAGAAAACGGAGGGACAAAGCATCTCTCCAAGGGAGAAAAAATGTGGAATCCCTAATACGAAGGAGGGATAGATAATCTCCTCAACAGAGAAGGTATGAAGAAACCCCTCAAAGGAAGAGACACCAAGAATCCCCTCGAAGAAGGAGGGACGAAGAATCCCCTCATACAAGAAGAGATGAAAGATTTAGAATAGTTGGAATCGGTTTGAGAAAACCAAACCGAAGAAATTCTCGTAACCACTTTGACAATAAAGGTCTTTGTGATATTACAATATCCCATTTTACTGGATATTCCTAGAATTTAAATGTTTGGTTGGATAAGGTAGAGTGGTTGTTCGAGTCTTGAGAGTTGTCAGAAAGGGAACAACTCAGGAGTGTCTCCCTAAGTCTCACCGGATATGCGGACTCTTGGTGGACACAACTTAAGATAAAAAAGAGATTGGATGACGATGTAACACCTCAAATTTTTTTTATGAGTGCCTTATTTTGTGCATAAAATTACTAGAGGTTTTAAAAGAATTACTAATTTGAAATACGAGGAAAGGAGATAGTATAACGAGAGATTAAATGTATAGGTTTATAAAGGAAGAATCAGTGTGAGATAAAGGATAAAAAGAAAAAGGAATTTTGATTTAAGAATTGGAGTATCTTCTTCAAGAAGCCACTCCAATCCTCATTACCAAACAACACAGCCACCCCTCCCCCATTCTTCTCCTTCACGCCAACAGAACACTCATTCCTTCCTTTTTCCTCTTTCTTCAGCACTCCTCTCCCTCCACGGCATTCATTTTCTCCTCCTTCGCTCGGTTCTGAACGAAAGACCAAAGCTCTAGCCCCTCATTCTTCCGATTTTCCTCTCTCTCTCTCTCTCTCTCTCTCTCTCTCTCTCTCTCTCTTCATAAATGTGAAGTTTGAGTTTTCTTTAAGCAAATTTAGTTTTATGATTTAGAGCATTGTTTGGTTAAATGTATTGGAGATTTGGATTAGTTTTCCTGAAGGTGTTGAGTTTGGTTTGAAGAAAGTGAGAATTTTGTATGTCTGGAGAAGAATCCTTATAGTGCAAATATAAGTTAAATGTCAGTTTTTGTGCACGATTGGTTCTGTTATGAATATTGGATTTAAAGATCATAGAGTTGTGGTATGTTTTTGGTTTGAGTATTTGGAGTTCTATTTAAGAGGAAATATGCATGAATTTGTTTAAATTGATGGTTGTGGAGATTAAGGACATTTTGGAATGGATTTGAGTTGTGCTTGGAAATGTGAAATTTGGTTATGTCTTTATGTGATAGGTTCCCAAAGTTACAAGGTTTAAATGAACAAGTCGACTAAACTGTTAACGATTCTAGGTAAGTGGTGTATGCATGCGTGTTGCTCTAACGGGCATACATTACAGAACATTAGGTATGAGTTGCATGTTTATGTGTGTCTTATTCAGTTCATGCATCATGTTTTGGAAAAAGCACGAAAATGAATTTATGCATGGTTTTCATATATGAGTGAGAGTTGTGATATGTGAATGGTGAGGATACTGATTACGAACCTCAAAGGAAGTGATTCGCCCTTCGACTAGATAGAGAATCGACTCGGGAAACCTGATCTGCTTCCCGTCTCGGTATGAGGATCGTATAACCTCAAAGGAAGTGATTATTCCTTCGACGAGATAGAGAATCTTATGACTTGGGAAAACTGATTTGGTTCTCAACTCAGCAGGAAGATCTTTATAACCTCAAAGGAAGTGATTCGCCCTTCGACGAGATAGAGAATCGACTTGGGAAACTTGATCTGCTTCCCATCTTTGCATAAGGATCATACGTTACGAGAACATGAAAACAAAAACGAGTGTTAGAGAGTAGAAATTGCATATGCTAGGGTTGCATTTACAGCTTTTCATTTCATTACGCACTACTTACTGAGCATTAGGATTATGTTTGGAGTTCTGTGGTGTAGGTGTGGAGGAACAGATCGGTGAGTTCCTAGAGCCCAGCCAGGACTAAGGGAGCAGTTGGCAGCGTACGACCATATGGCACCGGCCCGACGAACTTTGTTAGGGCGACCAGACCCGTGGAGTGACGGTATGAAGGGTTTTGGGATTTTATATTTTGGGATTTGGATAGACCTTGATGTATAGATTTTTGCGGTTACGACATTAGATTTTTTGGATGTAAATATTTAGTCAAAGCCTGTCTTCGTTTAAAACAGTAGTTTTTGAACGGATATGTTGAAACTTCAATATTTGATAAAAGTTGACGTTTTGATGAATTGGATTTGAATTAGGTTGGAAATGGAGGTTTTGATTGTTAGCAGAATGTTTTGATTGAGGAATGAAGTTTTGGCTCGTTACTGGTATTTTTTTAGGGAATGAAGGAGGGGTAGAGCAGGGGAGGTGCCGATCGATCGGTTAGGGCAGCTGACCGTTCGGTACCTGGCAATAGCTGAAGAATTGGCACCAGGGAAGGTGCCGATCGATCGCTCATTGTTAAGAGATTGATCGACCCTCAATGGCTGGAAACAAAATGTTTCCAGGGGAGGCGTCGATCGATCGCCCAAGGTTGAGCGACCGATCGGCTCTCGCCAAGGAAGAGCTCGTGCTTCGAAAGTCCAGAACGCATGCCGACTGATCGGCAGTTTGAGTTGACCGATCGACCAATGCCAAAAAAAAAAAACTAAATAATTTTATATATGTTTGCTTTTATGTTTTGATTTTAAACGATGTTTTTAATCAAACGCTTCCGCGTCGTGGATTATAGATTCTGGCGCGACCCACCATTTCTCACCGCAAACCACTACCCTCAGTCATCTTCAACCTCTTCCCGGTCTGTCCCACGTCGCCACGGCAGAAGGTAATTTGCTCCTCTTCTTCTTTTTGGATCGACTACCATTCCAGCTGTCGACCGCTCACTATGTTTACAAAATGTCTATCACGCTCCCCACATATCCCAAAATCTGTTAAGCGTTTCCAAATTATATCAAGATAATTCTATTTTCGTTGAATTTCACCATACTTTCTTCTGTGTTAAGGATCAGACCACACACAACCTTCTGCTTCGTGGCTCTCTCAGTGACGGTCTCTATCGTCTTCCGTCGTCCATTCACCTCGTGTCTCTTGCTGCTCGGCTCAACCCCTCAGCACCTCCTCTGGATAATTTTTGGCATCTCTGATTGGGTCATCCCTTACCCACCATTTTGTAGCAAGTGTTAAAAACTTGTAATCTAAATTTCAAATCTTCTGTACCCCAACATTGTACTCTTTGCCAAATGAGCAAGAGTCATCAATTACCTTTTCTACTTTCTCAATCTCATGCTCCATCTCCTTTTAATCTAGTTCATACTGATATTTGGGGCCCTTCTCTGGTTAAATCTATTACTGGTGCTCGATATTTTGTATTATTTGTTGATGATTTTACTCGCTTCACCTGGTTGTTTCCTTTGTGAATTTTCATACCTTCGTTCACACCCAGTTTAGTGTTAAAATCAAATCTGTCTAATCAGATTGGGGTGAAGAATTTCAATCCCTTACCCCTGTTTTTAAATCTCTGGGCATCCAGAATCGCGTCTTATGTCCTTACACTCCAAACTAAAACGGTTGAGTTTAACGAAAAAATCGTCATGTTGTTGAAACTGGACTAGCTCTGCTTTTCCATTCTTCAGTTCCTCAATATGTAGCGACCCTTACCCGTATCCTAATTTTCCCGTATTATTACTATTTTTTTTATCCTTACATATATTTATAAACTTTAATAACGTTGTGCGGAATTAAAACTGTTTAAACCGGAATCAGAATCAGAATTAAAAACGTTAAAGTCTATATTCTTAAAATCGTTTAAAACTAAACATATTTCAAATTAATAAAACATTTAACAATTAAAACAATTAAATAAAACTTTAATTAAAACAATCATCGACCGAGGGACAAAAGAAACTTTTTCCCTCACAAATTGAAGGGGCGATCGATCTCCTATTTCCGGAGATCGATCGCCGAGGTTAACAATAGGAGGGGCGATCGATCGCCCCTCACCATGGGCGATCGATCTCCCAAACCAACCATCAAGGGGCGATCCAGATTACTCTTTGGAATCCGATTCCAGAGAGCAAACTTCCTACATTACCTTCATTTTTTTCTCATTCCATTCACGTTTCTTCTCATCCATATACGCTCTAAACTCTTCAACAAAACTTAACTCTTTTCTCATGTTATCAACCACCGAATAAACGACCCAAAACATATTTTAAAACGTGTTTAAAACATAATAAACTTTCGTGAAAACAAACTTCGTGGATCTGTTTAAAAATTGAGCAATTCCACCTATTTTAAAGATCACCAAAACAGTTTATAAAACAAGTTTCCAACACGTTTAAAACATCAAACATAAACCTATCCACTAACAGATCCAAACATCCTAATATGTTAAGCTACACAATTCATATCGTGTCCCCAAAACATATACCTACATCCCCACGGGTCAAAATGCGCACCGACTGCCCAGCACACTCCCACGGGCCATCTTTCTTCAACTGTTCATGCATCGGGTGGAGGGATCTCATCCTCACCTGTGTAGAGGTCACCTACACAATAAAAATAAGTCGTGAGCTTAAGGCTCAGTAAGTCTACGTGAATGCAAGTGAATGCTATGCATGCGGTTCGTAAAACATGCGTCCTACCTTTTCGCTATTCATTTCATTACAAATACGTCACCGGGGCTTCACTCTCGCTAGATAGGAGCGACACATCCTACGGTTGGATAATCCCTCGTATCGAACCGGGGGGAAAATATGCTCCCCAAGCAGTCATGTCTGAACCACAGCCACCGACGTGACCAGATTACATACATTCATACCTTTTCGTTATCCTTTTCCTTTTCATGAAAACATGCATAGAAATTCCTTTTTCGTGCTTTTAAGAAACATGATGCGTGAACATGTGCAATGCTATAAACGTAATTAAAACATAAGCAAACAATTAACTTAAACATACCACACTTAACTAAAACTAACTACCCAACCTATTCGCCCAACCCATACTATATTCTTCAATTTCCTCGAACAACATAAGATCGTATGGTGTAGGCCAATCGGCCAAACAAGTCGCGGAGACTTACCTGACATCCGTTGAATGCTAGCTCCGTCCACGAGCGTGGTGCACCTAAGGCAATTCACAACAATTATCATTAAAATGCGTTTGAACCGTTAATGTCCAAATTAATGAAATCCTTAACTAAGGAAATTCTTCTAAAGCTATAACTTAATTAATTGAGGCATTTTAACAACCAATTCGCGCTCGATTCTACGAAACATCTAATAACGAGCTTTTCCAAAAATTCAAAATTCATTAAATTTAACATTTCTCACAAATTAGTTTAACTTCGTCCAATAATGTTCAATACGTCCATTATATCCATAAACTCGATAAACCTATCAATCTCGAACCCTATATCGCGTTTTTAACGAAACCCTAAACGAAAACCCTAATATCCTAACTCCGTGAAAACCGAAAACTAACACTCCGAAATCATAGATTCGTACCTAGGGCGTTGATCGGAAGAGAAAACGTGAAGAACGGAGATCGGTCGGAGGAGAAACGGGCGTCGGCTGAAGAGAAATCCCCGTCGTGCGTGAGGGAGAAATCGCCAGAGAGCTTCTCTGGTTCGTGGAGCAGAGAGGAAATGAGGGAGGAGAGAAAAGAAATCAGTTTTTATTAATTAGATTTGCAAATTTACCTTTTTACCATTTTTACTTGTTTTCTATTTGTTTCGTCCTTTATTTCGTTAATTAGCTAAGGATTCGGTTTCTCCAAACTTCCCTTATTTCACCAATAATTCCTACTTATTATTAGGGCCCTAACAAAACTGTCCGTTCGCAAATCGGACCTCGTTTACTATTTTTACTAAAACGTCTTTTATATTATGAGAAACGTAATTACTCGAAATATAGCGTTATTACTCCGAAAAATCCCGTAAATTTCTTAAAATTCCTATAAATCGTTAGGATTCTAATAACGCTTTCTTTTTGTAAAATGAACTTGATTTGACATATTTACAAAAATGCCATCATATATTATAATATTAATATCTCGTAAAGCCGGGTATTATATTCCATCCACCTTATTTAAAATTTTGTCCTCAAAATTTGTCATAGCTTATAGTCCTTGATAGTAATGTTTCATGTCATGTGGCCTTATCCTTCGATTATCATCTGTACTTACGGTCATTCTTCGTGGTTCCTAACCAAAATTGTCCACTGTACCCTCTAATATCGGCCTTAAACTTGTATTCTCTACCTCCGATCTGATCGTACACTTCCTTACTAAAGTATCGAGCTTAGTCAAGTCCTTAAATCTTCAATCGATTAGCCCCAAACTTCTCCATAATTTCATTGACTCCATCAGTAGTTGAAACATATGCCAACCCAAATTTCTATATTCGCTCGGGTATCGATTCCTCGTATGTAACACCCGACGTTTCGGCCAGGTGATTTTCTGACCATTTTCATTGTCACCCTCTTATTTAACCTTTATGATTTAAATTTGATGTTAAGACAAATTTATTACAAGTTGAGTAAAACTAGGTTGGGTGGCAGAATTGTAATTAAGATTGATGGATTAAGTATAAATAGAAAAAGGAAACCTTAAATCTCATTTAAACCTCACTGTAGCCGACACCCCTTCTCTCGGCGATTTCTTCTCTCCCGAGCTCCTGCTCTCTGTTACCGGCGTTCTCCCTCACTGACGACTATTTTCAGCCTGCATTTTCTCTGCAAGTTCGTACCCGAGGTATGCAATAGACAATGTAGCTATCTGTTAGTTTATCAGCTCTGTTTTCAGCTCAGCATCTGAACTTGGAGTTTATCAATGGCCATGCCGTTTTAGAACATTTTAGAATCCGAGAGTAGTAATGTCAACCCGAGTAGATTTTGGTCATTTTAAGTAACCTAACTCAGATTTAATCAATAGTAGAACCTCTTTGTTCTATTTTGGATTTCAGATTCTGCACAGAGCTTTAGACTAAGGATTCGGAGATGACTCTAGCTATTAGATTCTAGGATGACCTATGATTAGAACTTTTAGGATTTTATTTAACTACTGTAATGTACATGTTTTAGGTGAAGAAGTTTAAAGGAAAGAAGCTCGGATTGCTAAGGAATCCAGGTAAGTGAATGTGTTAAGATTTCCGGCCACTAGGGCCCTACACCGCAAGGGTATTAGGAAATCACTGAAATGTTAACTTGTTGACTATGATTTGTTATTTCCACGACATGAAGAAGTTGTGTAAGTAAATGTAAAGTTACAGGATGTTCTACTTGTCCTTATGGTATGACTTTTCTCTGTGAACCTCATGTCTATGTATTATGCCCACGTTTATGATTAAGTAGAGAATATGAAAAGTAAATGTAACCATAATTAAGTGCAGAACGGGGAAAAGACTATGCTATGTATGACTCGCGAATTCTCCCACTGGTGGAGGCCGAGTAATGATATGTATGACTCGCGAAATCTCCCACTGGTGGAGGCCGAGTAATGATATGTATGACTCGCGAAATCTCCCACTGGTGGAGGCCGAGTTAATGATATGTATGGCTCGCGAATTCTCCCACTGGGGAGGCCGAGTGATGTATCATGATTGCCGCGATAGGCAAATGATTATGTACGACTGCCGCGATAGGCAAATGACTATGTACCCCAGTCTTCCTCCCTCGTTCCCTGCCTTAATACATGTTATGTAAAGGATAAAGATGAACATGAATGAAGAATGGTTTATGAACTTGTGTCCCTTTAAATTGTGTACTCATGTATATCTGTCAGCATGCATTCCTTACTAAGCATTAGGCTTATAGTTAAACCTTATGGTGTAGGTGAAGAAGGTTCAGGTGAGGATGTTATGTTCAAAGAGGATGCTTAAGGTTGGTTGCTGGAGGATGCTCAAGGTGACAGTGCGGGACTGGAGAGGCGATTTATGACCCCTGGTTAAGACTCTTATGTTACAGTATGTTAAAGAATATGGTAGTTTAAGTAGGATGAGATTATTTAAAACGTTGAGCTTTGAAACTGTCTAGGGGATCATTGAGTCAGGGAATGATTATATAGATTTATAAATGGTCAGTTGCTTAAGTCTTCCGCTATATGCATTTTGAATGAGTTGTGTTTTCTTTCTGTTGGAAGGAGTCATTTGATGATTTAGAGTTCTCTACCGTAAGACGGAAGCTGGAAGAGGTAGTCTTCCGGCTGACGTCATCGGCAGATGCCGAAGGGTAGATGTTTGTTGGTTTAGTCTTCCGGCTGACGTCATCCGCTGTATGAGTTTTAATGAATCTGTGGTTTATTCTGTTGGTGTCCCGGTATTAAGTTTGAAGTTATGATGTTTGTGCTGCCGGTAGACGAAATGTATTTGTCTACCGGAAGGTGCGAGTGTTATTATGGAGTTTAGGAATCGGTAGATGAAGTTTGCTTGTCTACCGGAAGAAGAAGATGTTAGGTTAATGTTTAGTAGTCGGTAGATGAAAGTACTTGTCTATCGGCAGGAGATGTGTTATTTTGAAGTGTAGAAATCGACAGGAGGATTGTGATGGGAGTCGGGTAAGTCTGTCTTCCGGAGGACGTCATCGGAAGAGGAAAAATATTTGTCTTCCGGCTGACGTCATCAGCAGACGATATGCCATCGGCAGATGTTGTGTGTTGCCATCGGTAGATGTAGTGCCACGTCATCGGCAGATGATGTGAGTTAATCTATCGGAAGATGTAGTATAAATGTCATCGGCAGATGTTGTGTGTTGCCATCGGCAGATGTAGTGCCACGTCATCGGCAGATGATGTGAGTTAATCTGTCGGAAGATGTAGTTGTCTTAAGCCATCGGCAGATGACGACAATGTCTGTTATCTGGCGATCGGTATGAGTAGTGAGTTAAGTTACCGGAAGATGTGATGCCACGTCATCGGCAGATATAGAGTATTTGCCATCGGCAGATGAGAGCATCGTCTATTGTTCTCTCATCGGCAGATGTAGGTGGCTTCCGTTGTATAATTGAACGGTGTTTTAATTGGTCACACGAGTTGCACGTGACTGTCGGCAGATGCAAATATGTGTGCCTGCCGATAGATGTTTAATGAATCATGTGAGATGCACGTGCTGACCGGTAGAACAACTAGATGTTTGTCGTTTAGCGATCGGCAGGAGTGAAAGCTAAACGCGGTTATTCAGCGAATTTAAGTTAAGATGAGATATGATATAAGTCTGAAAAAAAAAAAAAAGGGTATACTACGATTACAGAGGTATAAAAGTACGGATAAGTTTAAAGGAAAGTCATGACACGTGACGATCCTCCCCGGGTCGTTACAATTATGGTATCAAAGCAAAACCAGGTTCTAAAACCGATTCTGCAGACTGCCTCCCAGCACTGACTGTCACTTGAGCACACCTCAGCAACTGTAAGTGTTTATGATTTCATGTATGTCATTAAGTTAAGTTATGCCTGTAATGAATTGCCAGGAATCCCAAGATGGTTAGAGGTCAACAGAGAGAGGCCAATGAGGATAGCAATGCTATTGCTCAGTTGACTGAGTTGGTCATGCGCCAATCTCACCAGATAGAACGACTGATGACAGCTAGAGAAGAACAAGGCAACTCCAGTACTAACGCAACTCATGATCACGGGGGTGAGCGCTTTCACCGGCTTCGACCCCCGGTGTTTAATGGGTATGTTTCAGATCCTGTCCATGCTGAGGAGTGGATCCGAAAGATTGAAGACATGTTTAAGTATGCAAAGGTTGACGAAGGGGATAAGGTCACCTATGCTGTCTTTCATTGGAGTTAAGTGCAAGGCATTGGTGGGACTCGATCCAGAGCACCCCTAATGCCGAAGCTATGACCTGGGGGGTGTTCAAGACTGCCTTCTTCGACAAGTACTTCAATAGGACTGTTCGGGCCAACAAGAAGAAGGAGTTATGAATCTACGACAAACTGGCTCTGTGACGGATTATATATGTGAATTTGATGCTTTATCGCGGTTTGCTCCCCGTATGATTGAGGATGAGGAAGATAAGATTTACCAGTTTGTTCAAGGACTGAAGCCAAGTCTGTACATGAAAGTGAAGACTGCCGGGATACATAATGTGCCTTATGGTGAAGTGACGGCTAAGGCCTTGGAGCTAGAAGAGGCAGAAATGACAGCATATGCACAACGCGAACAGCCAAAGAAACTCATGAAGGACGCTCAGCCGCCACCACGTCAGAACAAGGGTTGGCAGCCACGACAGAACAGGGGACCACAGCAACAACAGCATGGAATGAAGAGGCCCCTCAACCAGAATGATGACCAGGGAAAAGGAAAGAGACCTCTGGCGCCTCTATGCCCTACATGTCAGAGGAACCACCCTGGTGAGTGCAAGTTGCTTTCTGGCCGCTGTTTCAGGTGTGATAAGACCGGACACATGGTCAGAGATTGCCCCATGCCGCCAGACCCGAACCGTGCAAGGGTTGTACCCAGAGTGTATGCTTTGATGGAAGATGAGGGAGCTGATCAACACACAGTCATATCAGGTACCATCATGATTTGTGGTTTTGCTGCTCATACACTCATAGATACAGGGGCCACACACTCGTTTATATCAACCTTGTTTGTATGCAAACATAGCATAGGACCCTTACCAGCTGAAAGGTTATATAGTGTTGTGTTGCCATCAGGGAGGTCCCTACATTCAGAGCAGATTGTTAAGGGTGACGTCGTGTCCTTAGGGGATAAGAATCTCTATGCGGAATTAATTGTCATTGACATAAGAGGGTATGAAGTAATATTAGGGATGGATTGGTTATTTAGACACCATGCCACGATAAGTTGTCGATCTGGAATAGTTGATTTTAGACCCCCAAATGATAACCATTATTCCTTCCAAGCTATTCCTAAAATAAGTAAGATACCAATTATATCCTCACTAGAAATATACCGAATGCTGAGAGGTGGTTGTGAGAGCTACCTGGCTAGTGTAATAGATGACCGGGTGAAGAATAAAATTGAGCTACAGGATATTCCTATAGTCCGAGAGTTTCCCGAGGCATTCCTAGATGATTTACCGGGTATACCACCTGATAGGGAAATAGAATTTGTGATTGATACATACCCCGAGGCATCACCTGTATCCAAAAATCCTTACCGTATGGCACCTGTTGAGTTGAAAGAATTGAAGGTTCAACTGCAGGAATTGGTTGACAAGGGATTTATTCGCCCCAGCAGTTCTCCTTGGGGTGCACCAGTCTTATTTGTAAGGAAGAAGGATGGTTCTCTTAGAATGTGCATAGACTACAGGGAACTAAATAAGTTGACAATCAAGAATAGGTACCCCTTACCCAGGATTGACGATTTGTTTGACCAATTGCAAGGAGCTAAGGTATTTTCAAAGATAGATTTACGTTCGGGTTATTACCAACTGAAGGTTAAAGAAGGAGATATACCAAAGACAGCCTTCAGAACCCGCTATGGACATTATGAATTCTTAGTCATGTCGTTTGGTTTGACAAACGCCCCTGCCGCTTTTATGGATCTAATGAACCGTGTGTTTCGTGAGTATTTGGATAAGTTTGTGATTGTATTCATAGATGATATCTTGATATATTCCCGAACTGTGGCTGACCATGAAGAACATTTGAAAGTAGTTTTGACGACATTGAAGGAGCATCAACTTTACGCCAAGCTGTCTAAGTGTGAGTTTTGGTTAGATAAGGTTAATTTCCTTGGCCATGTAGTCTCTGCTAATGGCATATCTGTGGACCCAACCAAAATTCAGGCAGTAAAAGATTGGCCTCAACCTAAGAATGCCAGTGAAGTCCGCAGCTTCCTTGGATTGGCAGGCTATTACAGAAAATTCATCAAGGGATTTTCTATGATAGCTAAACCCCTGACAGGTTTGACAAAGAAGGACATTAAGTATTCTTGGACTGAAGCCTGTGAAGATAGCTTCCAGACGTTAAAACTGAAGTTAACAACAGCTCCTGTTTTGACCCTCCCAACCGAAGAAGGAAAATTTAGTGTTTACTGTGATGCTTCTAAAGTCGGTTTAGGTTGTGTTCTGATGCAAGAGGGTAAGGTTATAGCGTATGCTTCTAGGCAGCTAAAGAGTTACGAGCAAAATTACCCCACTCATGATCTAGAATTAGCTGCTGTTGTTTTTGCCTTGAAGATTTGGAGACACTATTTATATGGACAACAATGTGAGGTGTTTTCTGACCATAAAAGTCTAAAGTACCTCTTCACACAGAAGGAATTAAACATGAGACAGAGACGTTGGTTGGAATTTGTCAAGGATTACGATTTTGAGATCAAGTATCACCCCGGAAAGGCTAACTCTGTAGCTGATGCGTTGAGTAGGATGTCAACAACAATGCAGCCCGTGGTTTCAACCATGTCTATGCCCTTAAGAACAGAAGTTCAGAAATTTGACTTGGAGATAGTTCCAGAGTTATCAGTCTTGCTCGCTGAGTTAACTATTCAACCAACAATTTTGGAAAAGATCAAGGATGCACAACAGAAGGATTCAGTGGAAAATATCAGCATGATGGATAAGTTGAAGGACGCCACCTCCGAGTTCAGTCTCTCCAAGGATGGGATCCTGAGGTTTAGAAATCGGTGGTGCATTCCTAATGATGTGGAATTGCGTAAGTTGATCTTGGCTGAGGCGCACTCCTCTTCCTTTTCCGTACATCCTGGCTGCACCAAGATGTACCGAGACCTGAAGTTACAGTACTGGTGGCCTAACCTAAAAAGGGATGTTGCTAAGTATGTAGAGTCCTGTTTAGTATGTCAACAAGTCAAAGCCGAGCACCAACGTCCAGGAGGTACTCTTCAGCCGTTGCCTATTCCCGAGTGGAAGTGGGAACACATAGCCATGGATTTCGTAGTAGGACTACCTAAGACGACAAAAGGGCATGATTGTATTTGGGTTGTGGTGGATAGACTGACAAAATCGGCCCATTTCTTACCTGTAAGGACCACCTATACGATGGACCAACTTGCTAACCTTTATGTCCAAGAAATTATCAGGTTGCATGGGATCCCTGTATCCATTGTCTCTGACCGTGACCCCAGGTTCACCTCTCGATTCTGGAAAAGTTTGCAAGGTACATTGGGTACAAGGTTATCTTTCAGCACAGCTTTTCACCCACAGACCGATGGCCAGTCAGAAAGGACGATTCAAATACTCGAAGATATGTTGAGAGCATGTGTACTTGACTTTCAGACAACTTGGAGCAGACAATTACCTCTAGTTGAGTTCTCCTACAATAACAGTTATCAGTCCACCATTGGTATGGCACCTTATGAAGCACTGTATGGTAGGAAATGTAGGTCACCTCTTTATTGGGACGAGGTTGGTGAAGCAAAACTCCTTGGGCCTGATATTCTGCAGCAAATGTCAGATAAGATTACCACTATTCGGAAAAGAATGATGACTGCACAAAGCCGACAGAAGTGTTACGCAGATCAAAGGAGAAGGGAACTCGAGTTTTCGGTAGGAGATGAAGTATTCTTAAAGGTGTCACCATTTAGAGGAGTCTTAAGATTTGGCAAGAAGGGAAAACTTAATCCTAGATTCATTGGGCCCTTCCCTGTCTTAGCAAAAATCGGGAGTACAGCTTACAGACTGCAACTGCCTCCATCATTGGATAAAGTTCATAATGTCTTCCATGTGTCAATGTTAAGGAAGTGCATGCGTGACCCGATGCAGGTCATCCAGCCATCGGATATTAGTTTAGAGCCGACACTGGAATATGAAGAGAAACCAGTACAAATTTTGGATTCTGCAGTGAAGACTCTAAGGAATAAGGAAATCTTGTTGGTTAAGGTTTTGTGGAAGAATCATGGTATTGAAGAAGCTACATGGGAACTACAGCAGGAGATGTTGGACAAATATCCTAAGTTATTTGCTTGAGCAATTTTCGAGGACGAAAATTTTGTTTAAGGAGGGGTGGATGTAACACCCGACGTTTCGGCCAGGTGATTTTCTGACCATTTTCATTGTCACCCTCTTATTTAACCTTTATGATTTAAATTTGATGTTAAGACAAATTTATTACAAGTTGAGTAAAACTAGGTTGGGTGGCAGAATTGTAATTAAGATTGATGGATTAAGTATAAATAGAAAAAGGAAACCTTAAATCTCATTTAAACCTCACTGTAGCCGACACCCCTTCTCTCGGCGATTTCTTCTCTCCCGAGCTCCTGCTCTCTGTTACCGGCGTTCTCCCTCACTGACGACTATTTTCAGCCTGCATTTTCTCTGCAAGTTCGTACCCGAGGTATGCAATAGACAATGTAGCTATCTGTTAGTTTATCAGCTCTGTTTTCAGCTCAGCATCTGAACTTGGAGTTTATCAATGGCCATGCCGTTTTAGAACATTTTAGAATCCGAGAGTAGTAATGTCAACCCGAGTAGATTCTGGTCATTTTAAGTAACCTAACTCAGATTTAATCAATAGTAGAACCTCTTTGTTCTATTTTGGATTTCAGATTCTGCACAGAGCTTTAGACTAAGGATTCGGAGATGACTCTAGCTATTAGATTCTAGGATGACCTATGATTAGAACTTTTAGGATTTTATTTAACTACTGTAATGTACATGTTTTAGGTGAAGAAGTTTAAAGGAAAGAAGCTCGGATTGCTAAGGAATCCAGGTAAGTGAATGTGTTAAGATTTCCGGCCACTAGGGCCCTACACCGCAAGGGTATTAGGAAATCACTGAAATGTTAACTTGTTGACTATGATTTGTTATTTCCACGACATGAAGAAGTTGTGTAAGTAAATGTAAAGTTACAGGATGTTCTACTTGTCCTTATGGTATGACTTTTCTCTGTGAACCTCATGTCTATGTATTATGCCCACGTTTATGATTAAGTAGAGAATATGAAAAGTAAATGTAACCATAATTAAGTGCAGAACGGGGAAAAGACTATGCTATGTATGACTCGCGAATTCTCCCACTGGTGGAGGCCGAGTAATGATATGTATGACTCGCGAAATCTCCCACTGGTGGAGGCCGAGTAATGATATGTATGACTCGCGAAATCTCCCACTGGTGGAGGCCGAGTTAATGATATGTATGGCTCGCGAATTCTCCCACTGGGGAGGCCGAGTGATGTATCATGATTGCCGCGATAGGCAAATGATTATGTACGACTGCCGCGATAGGCAAATGACTATGTACCCCAGTCTTCCTCCCTCGTTCCCTGCCTTAATACATGTTATGTAAAGGATAAAGATGAACATGAATGAAGAATGGTTTATGAACTTGTGTCCCTTTAAATTGTGTACTCATGTATATCTGTCAGCATGCATTCCTTACTAAGCATTAGGCTTATAGTTAAACCTTATGGTGTAGGTGAAGAAGGTTCAGGTGAGGATGTTATGTTCAAAGAGGATGCTTAAGGTTGGTTGCTGGAGGATGCTCAAGGTGACAGTGCGGGACTGGAGAGGCGATTTATGACCCCTGGTTAAGACTCTTATGTTACAGTATGTTAAAGAATATGGTAGTTTAAGTAGGATGAGATTATTTAAAACGTTGAGCTTTGAAACTGTCTAGGGGATCATTGAGTCAGGGAATGATTATATAGATTTATAAATGGTCAGTTGCTTAAGTCTTCCGCTATATGCATTTTGAATGAGTTGTGTTTTCTTTCTGTTGGAAGGAGTCATTTGATGATTTAGAGTTCTCTACCGTAAGACGGAAGCTGGAAGAGGTAGTCTTCCGGCTGACGTCATCGGCAGATGCCGAAGGGTAGATGTTTGTTGGTTTAGTCTTCCGGCTGACGTCATCCGCTGTATGAGTTTTAATGAATCTGTGGTTTATTCTGTTGGTGTCCCGGTATTAAGTTTGAAGTTATGATGTTTGTGCTGCCGGTAGACGAAATGTATTTGTCTACCGGAAGGTGCGAGTGTTATTATGGAGTTTAGGAATCGGTAGATGAAGTTTGCTTGTCTACCGGAAGAAGAAGATGTTAGGTTAATGTTTAGTAGTCGGTAGATGAAAGTACTTGTCTATCGGCAGGAGATGTGTTATTTTGAAGTGTAGAAATCGACAGGAGGATTGTGATGGGAGTCGGGTAAGTCTGTCTTCCGGAGGACGTCATCGGAAGAGGAAAAGTATTTGTCTTCCGGCTGACGTCATCAGCAGACGATATGCCATCGGCAGATGTTGTGTGTTGCCATCGGTAGATGTAGTGCCACGTCATCGGCAGATGATGTGAGTTAATCTATCGGAAGATGTAGTATAAATGTCATCGGCAGATGTTGTGTGTTGCCATCGGCAGATGTAGTGCCACGTCATCGGCAGATGATGTGAGTTAATCTGTCGGAAGATGTAGTTGTCTTAAGCCATCGGCAGATGACGACAATGTCTGTTATCTGGCGATCGGTATGAGTAGTGAGTTAAGTTACCGGAAGATGTGATGCCACGTCATCGGCAGATATAGAGTATTTGCCATCGGCAAATGAGAGCATCGTCTATTGTTCTCTCATCGGCAGATGTAGGTGGCTTCCGTTGTATAATTGAACGGTGTTTTAATTGGTCACACGAGTTGCACGTGACTGTCGGCAGATGCAAATATGTGTGCCTGCCGATAGATGTTTAATGAATCATGTGAGATGCACGTGCTGACCGGTAGAACAACTAGATGTTTGTCGTTTAGCGATCGGCAGGAGTGAAAGCTAAACGCGGTTATTCAGCGAATTTAAGTTAAGATGAGATATGATATAAGTCTGAAAAAAAAAAAAAGGGTATACTACGATTACAGAGGTATAAAAGTACGGATAAGTTTAAAGGAAAGTCATGACACGTGACGATCCTCCCCGGGTCGTTACATCGTAACCCCATCACCCATAGGATTTTCTGGTCACCTATCTTCTTGGGTAGCCCATTGACCTTTGGAGACTATTTCGGTGCGGGTTTCCTAATTAAGTCCTCATTGTTATACTCTGCAACTATACGACTATAACACTACTTGGTCTATGTGAGTCAATCTAGGAGCTACAGTCGCTACTTACTTAGGATCCTATCTCTTTTATAAATAACATCCTATGAACGTCATACGCCATTTTAGCTATGTTAACAAACTTCCTTGTTATTTCTTTAACTGAATTCTTCGTACTATCTAAATTACGTTGGTTTGTCTAACTTAAATCTCTATTTTCTCTGAGCATAGTCAAATTTCTAGATCTCCTCATTGATGCGCTCTAAACTAATCATTCTAACCTAAGTCGTTCATTCATTATTTGGTCTCGACTTGCCAAACACAAGTCGAACACTTGAAAATTTGCTAACTTAGCCTCACTTCTAAGCTTACTTAGATAATTTCCGTGAAAATTCTCACCCTCTTTATTCTATAATTCACAAATTTCACAATTTGCAGACCTTTTCACGCCAACCTATACTTCCAATCTTAACATCTCATTTAATCCCAACAATTTCTTTTACTTCTTTCCTAAATTCACACAAGGACTACATCGAATCTACTAACTAATCTTACCATCTTTCGCTCCTCCTAGTCAGGTTCTAACTATTCTACTCGACAATTATTCTAAGTTTAGCTCTTGAATTCTATTTTCGTCTAGACACTCTTAACTTCACACGAATCCCAATTTTTTTCTGTACCCCTTCATCTATTTAAACACACTCCCGGCATTTCAACAGTCTAGGGCATCCCTCTATAGGTTTATATCTAAACTTTCATCTTTCTCGATTAGTCGTATTCTAATACTCTAAGGGGTTGTCAATTAGACACAATCCCTACCTACTTAAAAACCATATTTCATAGGGTGTATTCCTCTAATTGTCACTAAACCTTAAGTGCGCAAACTCCGCTGATTAAATCAAACTAATTCTACTAATATTTCTAATTAGTCTTTATTGTCCTATATGTAGTCTACTGTTTTCTCTTTGAGGCTCACCTAATAATCCTTCTTACCCACCTTCTATTTTCTTACTTTTCTATTTTCGAGCCTATCATTATCATCATTATTATTTAACATAAACATATTGTCATACAGGTAATTAAGACAGTACCTGTAACAAGAGAAGGCTGGGCCCCATCGTCGATGTCACCAGGCTCGATGAATGCAAAGACTCTCGGCACAACTTTTTCTTGATCTTTGCCCTGTTGATCTCTGCCTGGTTGATTTCGGTTCAATAATGGGCAGTTCATGACATAGTGGCCAGCTTCTCCACATCGATAACACCTGTTGGTACCCGTCCGACACTCACCGTAATGCTCCTTCTGGCACTGCGGACACAAAGGCTTTTGAGTAGCCTCTTGTACTTGCTTTCTTTTTCCCTGGTCGCCCTTGCCATTGTAGGGCCTTTTATTGCTCCTTTGTTGTTGTGGCTGTTGATGCTCACTTGGTTGCCAGTCTCGGTCCCATGACTGAGGTTGGATCTCACGAAAGAAGCCCTTAGCTGGCTCCCTTGGCCTAACACAAGTCGCTTGGGCAGCCTCGAAGTCCAAAGCTCTAGCTGCGATGTCAGAATAGGGCACATCTATAATTCCCGATACTATAACATGCATCCGAATCTCTGGATTTAACCCCTCCATAAAATGGTGCACCTTCTCTTCGTTATCACTTACTAGGCGTGGTGCAAATCTCGATAGTGCTTCAAATTTCTGAATATACTCCGCAATTGAACCCGTTTGCTTCAGCTGCGTAAACTCGTTCCTCTTAGCCACCCTCATTGTGTGGCTGAAATACTTATCAAAAAATATGACCTTAAATCGATCCCACGTCATAATCGTCACGTCCGTAATAGCTTTAATCGAATCCCACCAGAAACGGGCATCCATCGCCAAGTGGAAGGTAACATAAGCTACCTTACTCCCATTCCCTACCTCGGCATACTCCAACATATCCTCCATAACCCGGATCCATTCCTCCGCAGCAGTTGAATCCGATGATCGGCCATCGAACACTGGAGGCCGTAGGCTTTGGAACTTTTGCATACCCTGATTATTAGGAACTCTCAAATCTTGGGCCCTCTGGTTCTCTCGGTTCACTAGGTTCTCGATTTGTTGTGATTGCCGGTCCATGTGCTGAGACTTACGGTCCAATAAATCTGTAAGCCTATCCAGGGCGTTGTCCCTCGCATCACGTCCTCGAACCATTTTTTAACTCCTATAAGAATTAAAACAAATAATCCTAAGAAACAAAATCAAACAAAGCAGTAAACATACTTACAGTTGAGGAAGGATGTCCGCGTAGTGGCTGTGCAGTCGAGCAGTCTACAGAATCGATTTTAAAACCCGGGGGCTCTGATACCATAATTGTAGCGACCATTACTCGTATCCTAATTTTCCCGTATTATTATTATTATTATTTTTTATCCTTACATATATTTATAAACTTTAATGACGTTGTGCGAAATTAAAACTGTTTAAACCGGAATCAGAATCGGAATTAAAACCGTTAAAGTCTATATTCTTAAAACCATTTAAAACTAAACATATTTCAAATTAATAAAACATTTAACAATTAAATAAAACTTTAATTAAAACAATCATCGACCGAGGGACAAAAGAGACTTTTTCCCTCACAAATTGAAGGGGCGATCGATCTCCTATTTCAGGAGATTGATCGCCGAGGTCAACAACAGGAGGGGCGATCGATCGCCCCTCACCATGGGCGATCGATCGCCCAAACCAACCATTAAGGGGCGATCGATCGCCCCACATTATGGGCGATCGATCGCCCACTTGGGCGATCCAGATTACTCTCTGGAATCCGATTCCAGAGAGCAAACTTCCTACATTACCTTCATTCTTTTCTCATTCCATTCACGTTTCTTCTCATCCATATACGCTCTAAACTCTTCAACAAAACTTAACTCTTTTCTCATGTTATCAACCACCGAATAAACGACCCAAAACATATTTTAAAACGTGTTTAAAACATAATAAACTTTCGTGAAAACAAACTTTGTGGATCTGTTTAAAAACCGAGCAATTCCACATATTTTAAAGATCACCAAAACAGTTTATAAAACAAGTTTCCAACACGTTTAAAACATCAAACATAAACCTATCCACTACCAGATCCAAACATCCTAATATGTTAAGCTATACAATTCATATCGTGTCCCCAAAACATATACCTACATCCCCACGGGTCAAAATGAGCACCGACTGCCCAGCACACTCCCACGGGCCATCTTTCTTCAACTGTTCATGCCTCGGGTGGAGGGATCTCATCCTCACCTGTGTAGAGGTCACCTACACAATAAAAATAAGTCGTGAGCTTAAGGCTCAGTAAGTCTACGTGAATGCAAGTGAATGCTATGCATGCGGTTCGTAAAACATGCGTCCTACCTTTTCCCTATTCATTTCATTTCATTTCATTACAGATACGTCACTGGGGCCTCACTCTCGCTAGATAGGAGCGACACATCCTACGGTTGGATAGCCCCTCGTATCTAACCGGGGGAAAAACATGCTCCCCAAGCAGCCATGTCTGAACCATCGCCACCGACGTGACCAGATTACATACATTCATACCTTTTCGTTATCCTTTTCATTTTCATGAAAACATGCATAGAAATTCCTTTTCGTGCTTTTCAGAAACATGATGCGTGAACATGTGCAATGCTATAAACATAATTAAAACATAAGCAAACAATTAACTTAAACATACCACTTTTAACTAAAATTAACTACCCAACCTATTCGCCCAACCCATACTATATTCTCCAATTTCCTCGAACAACATAAAATCGTATGGTGTAGGCCAATCGGTCAAACAAGTCGCGGAGACTTACCTGACGTTCGTTGAATGCTAGCTCCGTCCACGAGCGTGGTGCATCTAAGGCAATTCACAACAATTATCATTAAAATGCGTTTGAACCGTTAATGTCCAAGTTAATGAAATCCTTAACTAAGGAAATTCTTCTAAAGCTATAACTTAATTAATTGAGGCATTTTAACAACCAATTTGCGATTCTACGAAACATCTAATAACGAGCTTTTCCAAAAATCTGAAATTCATTAAATTTAACATTTCTCACAAATTAGTTTAACTTCGTTCAATAATGTTCAATACGTCCATTATATCCATAAACTCGATAAACCTATCAATCTTGAACCATAAATCGCGTTTTTAACGAAACCCTAAACGAAAACCCTAATATCCTAACTCCGTGAAAACTGAAAACTAACACTCCGAAATCATAGATTCGTACTTAGGGCGTCGTGAGGGAGAAATCGCCAGAGAGCTTCTCTAGTTCATGGAGCAGAGAGGAAATGAGGGAGGAGAGAAAAGAAATCAGTTTTTATTAATTAGATTTGCAAATTTCCCTTTTTGCCATTTTTACTTGTTTTCTATTTCTTTTGTCCTTTATTTCGTTAATTAGCTAAGGATTTGGTTTCTCCAAACTTTTCTTATTTCACCAATAATTCCTACTTATTATTAGGGTCCTAAAAATCTGTCCGTTCGCAAATCGGACCTCGTTTACTATTTTTACTAAAACGTCTTTTATATTACGAGAAACGTAATTACTCGAAATATAGCGTTATTACTCCGAAAAACCCCGTAAATTTTTTAAAATTCCTATAAATTGTTAGGATTCTAATAACGCTTTCTTTTCGTAAAACGTACTTGATTTGACATATTTACAAAAATGCCATCATATATTATAATATTAATATCCCGTAAAGCCGAGTATTACACAATATTTCTGAACTTATGGTTTCACCACGGCTGCCAAACTGATCCATCTTCTTCCCACTCCTGATGTGACCGACCGACCCATCACTCGTTCTCAAACTAGGGCCTAAGTTTTATCTAACTTGTTTACTAACAAGTTTTATTCTTTTGCTGATGAGGCTCTTTTTAATAACTTGGAATGGGAGCCCATTGATCAAGATTTGTCCCAACCCTTGCACATCATCACTTGGGAGCAAATGAACAACGGAAATGAAGCGAGGATTTGTCTCCCCGACATCTATTCCATGTAACGTTTTTTGTTATTTTAGTTTGAGGCAAACATTGGGCTTACCTTTGTAATGGGCAAACAATAGACTTCATAATGTCATGCATAGTATTAGATTGTTGGTTAGAACTAGATGATTGATAGGACTGGATGAATGGTTGGTGGCTTTGGGTATTTGTGATGCCACGAGTTGGGCCCCATGTCAAGGCAAGGAGCAGCCCACATAGAATAGAAATAGTTTGGCCAAAGAGGAGAGCACATTTTTTTAAACACCCATGCAATCTTGGCCCTTCATCTAGATGAGATCCAACGGTTAGCTTGAAGGCATCCTTAACTTGTATTTGCTACGAATTACCAATTGGTATTACACTTGGATTACCAATTGGTATTGCACTTGAATTTTCCAAGAGAAGTAGAACCTTCATTGTTTCCCAAGCTCAAGGTTACTTGAGGAACCCTTATCATCGAGTTCTGCTTGCTCCATTCTCTTGATTGGATCCGTACAAGGAGGACAAAACCTACTCACCAAATCGGCCAAGGAGATCATTAAATCGGACCACTTGAAGTTTCTGCCGTTCCTTTTGTTTATCGTTTTAATCGATTTCGTCAAAGGTTGCTTATTACATCATCAATCGTCAATTGATTAGGGTGGAGAATTTAAGTCCCTTTCCCTATTTTTAAATCTCTGGGCATCTAGCATCGCGTCTCATGTCCGTAAACTCCAAACTAAAATGGTTAAATTGAACGAAAAAATCGTCAAGTTGTTGAAACTGTACTAGCTCTGCTTTTCCATTATTCAGTTCCTCAATATTTCTGGACTTATGCTTTCACCACGGCTGCCAAACCGATCAATCTTCTTCCCACTCCCGTCCTAAATCACAAGTCACCTTTTGAATGTCTATTTAACACATTTCCAGATTATTCCTCCCTACAGGTGTTTGGCTTTCTCTGTTTTCCTCTCCTCTGTCCTTTCAATCAACACAAACTCTAGTCTCAGTCCCTTTCCTGCATTTTCTTAGGCTCCAGTCCTCACCACAAAGGTTCCCTCTGCAGGATCGTGATTGTCTAGGGGGGGAAGGGGTGAATTAGAAATTTCTTAATCTAATCACTTTTAAATGTGCTAATTAGATTTATCTTATCTTTTCTCTTTGTGTGCAATTAATAACAAATACTTAAAAAGAGAGTGAGAGAAAGAGATTGACACCGATATTTTTACGTGGTTCGGTCAACCTTGTCTACGTCCATGCTTCAAGGTTTTTCCCTTGAAGATCATTTTCTTCTCCTCAACGAGATATCTTGATCGAACTTTACGAGCGTCAATCTACTGCCTTACAACTTTGGATTGAACTTCACGGGCATCAATCTACTGCCTTACAACTTTGGATTGAACTTCACGGGCGTCAATCTACTGTCTTCAAGTTTTACAATGTTGAAAAGTATAGAGCACAAAAACTACACTCTCTCAAAACAAAATCTCAAGTTTAGGTGTAGAGAGGTATAGAGAGTCGCAGAGTATTACAAACTTAAGCTCGTGAGAGTTGAGAGAAAATTGTTCAAGTTGGCAAAGGTTGTTCTTCAAAGCTTCAATCATCTATTAATACTCGTGTCCAAAATCTGCTTCACATTTGGACGACTTCTTGTTTCCGTACCAAAAATATGACCATTGAAGAATCCGTACGTAGAAAGCTAGTCATTGTGATCTGCAGTCGATATTACTCGCGGCGGAAGACTTTTTCAAAATCTGGTCGATTTGGTTTTGGTCATCATTGATTTCGGTAGACTTCAGAATCTGGACGACTTGATTTTGGTAGTCATTAGTTTCAGTAGACTTCAGCATCTGGTTGACTTGATTTTGGTTGTCATTGATTTTGGTAGACTTTAGAATCTGGACGACTTTATTGTTGCAGAGTCATACTTGGTTTTGGTCGACATTGCTTTCGGTAGACATATCTGCCAGATGACTTTCAAATACGCTTTGACAGCGGTTGATGATCCTTTTGGCATTATGCATGCACCAGTCTCAACTAACAACACTTAATAAAAAATATTAGAAAACATAATACCCTTTGTACAAGAGCATTCCCAATTAACTGCAATAATTAATAATAAAGCTTATTTCTTATAATCATCAATTCATATTTTTCACGTTAATCATAATTATCAAAAACATAGTTAGATTTAAACATATTTTTAGTTAACAATCTCTCCCTTTTTGATGATGACAAATATAAAATGATTAAACATATACTCCCTCATGCTATTCTGTTTTTCCCAATTAATAATATATATAATATATATTCCCCCATACTCTATGCATTCAACCAACTGTTTCATAATTTTTTCCCCCTTTGACATTATAAAAAAAATAAACAATCAGTGTAATATACACAAGTGTGAGGAATAAATAGGGATAAGAATACAAAACACTAACTAAGCCTAAAATTGTCATAAGGTTTAAAACTATCTAACCAAGACATAGTGTAGAATGAAGGATTTGATTACACATCAGAAGAAACTGCAGCCTAGTTCATGCGTGAGTAGAAATTCGTCACACATCTAAACATAGGTTCATCTGGATCCTCATATGCCGTTTCTTCTTCTGGAACAGTGGCAACAAGAGAAACAGGAGGAATGCTTTCTCCATCATTTGTATCCCTTGCATCCCCAACATCTGCCATTTGGACACCAGCAGAAGGCTCTCGTTCATCAACAGGTTCAGTCATGACAAGATCATCAGAACCAGCAATACCATCACCTGGATCAATGAGTGGCTTGTCCTCGCAAACAACAGCAGCTTGAGAAACAACATCTTCAACATCACTGAGAGAGGGAGCCAAAGGCTCATCAACCGATGGAGCAGCTGGAGAAGCTGGATGAACTTCCTCATGATCCTCACCACCTTCGTCCAAACCCTCATCTACAGGAGTGGGCTCACTATCACTGCTAGCCAATTGTGTGTTGAGATATCCAATGTGAGTGATGACCCTGTCAGACTCCCGTCGCATTTGTTCTGCCAAGTGACTTGTATTGAATCTAATGGAAGACGTGACATCGTCAATAGCTTTACTTTGTTCCTTTTCCACTTGATCAATACGATCGTGAAGTCCTTGAATAGCAGATGTGAAATGATCATACCAAGTGAGGGTCGTGGCTTCAAGTTGTCGGATATGGGAGAGGCAGGAGGCTTCAAAATGTTCTTGTCTTGACAGAAGAAAAGCTTCAAGATTATCTTGTCGGGCGATATGAAAGGACTGAAAAGATTCGAGGGCTGTCCCTAGGCTTTCTATACACGCCCTAAGCTCATGATATTGTTCATCAGAAATACAAGTCCTCACAGGAGGAGTGGGACGACCTTGAGATTAAAGAGGAACATGAGCTGACAATTGAGGAGCCTGTGTTGGCGAAGGAGCAGAGGTTGGAGGGATGTGGAAGAGCAGGGGCTTGAACTTCCGGAAGATCAAGTAGGAAGTTTTGGTCATGAAAGCCCTCGACAGCTGTTGGGAGAAAGTATGAGCAAGTTGAAAGAGCAGAAAAGTGAGATCCTTGAATCTGAGGAGGATCAAGAGAAGGAATATAAGACTCTTCCTGAGCATCAGCCTCTTCTTCCTCCCCAATAGCACTCTTCGCCTATTCCGACATTCAGGAATAGTCAGAGAGACATGGCTTCTTAAAACACCTCCCTGTGTTTCTTTGTCACACAAAACACCTTGCTTATTTCTTGTAATTCCCATTCTCAGCAAGGTGGAAGCAGAAAAGAGATCAGTGTTCTTCAATAAGATTGGCTCGTCTTCAGCTGGCAATTGAACATCGAATCTATGGAAGATCTTTATTAAGAGAAGATTATATGGAAGAGATTTGGAGGCTGTTTTGACAACTTGGAGCATCTGTCTCAGAATTATGCTCCCAATGTGAAATGGTTCTTTCCTGAAGAACTTGTAAAGAATGAAGAGATCCATGCCACTGATGTGGTCTCGATGGCCATCTCTGGAGAGGATGTTGTAGTTGATCATCTGATAGAAGATTGTAGTCCTAATATTCAAATCATTGCCCTTTAGCCTCAGAGAAGTGTTGTTTGGATCCTTGGAAATCTCTTTGGTTAAAGCTAGTCCCTCTAGTGTTCCAACAAAGGGAGGATCCTTGGAAATCTCAAAATATTTGGACATTTCATTGAGAAACTCACAATTGAGCAGCTCATGAATTTTTTCTTGGGTCCGCTCGATGTGCCTTCCATACACATAGCTGCGGATAACAAAGGGCGTAGAGGAGTGTTCAAGATTCACATAAAAAATCCTAATGGGGTCACGCAGTAGGACGTGCCTAGTTCAAACAGACCTAATAACCCATTTCCTGGAGAGACTTCTCCAGATGCAACCTATAAAGATCCTTAAACACAACTCCTCTACTTCTAATGATAGGCTTCTCTTCAAAATCTTCATAGTACTTTTTAAATGCAGCCTCATTGAGAAACTAAGGAGAGGGCCATTGAAGAGAAGGAGGTTGCACTATATGAGGAGACTCCATTTGATCTGCACTCTTCTGCTTTTTCCTCGAAAAGGTTAGTCCAGCATTGGAGGAGGATGCCATTTATGGAGTAGAGATAAGAGAGGTGACTGGAAACGAGTGAAATAATCGTCGGAGAGACAAGAGAAGATGAAAGGTTTTTGAAAGTTTTGCGCTCTGGACGATAGGTAGGGTTTCTGTAACCCGAATGCTAATTTAAAAGATTTAAGAACAGATATCATCCAATAGGTATATCGACCGTTCCCCATATCGTCTGTTTCATATATTGACGCGGTCGATATACTTCAGAATGCCTCCATTTTTTTTCAACCGATCATTCCAGAGAGATATACTTTTTTTTACGAACATATGATATCGACCGTTTAAGGTTTTTCACTCCTAATGATACCTAAACGAATTCGAATATTATTAAAAATCTTTTCATCAAGAGGTTTTGTGAAGATATCAGCTAATTGATCAGATGACTTAACGAATTCCAAATTGATATCACCTTTTTGGACGTGATCTCGAATGAAGTGATATATAATCTCTATGTGCTTGGTCCTAGAATGTTGGATAGAGTTCTTTGAGATGTTTATGGCACTTGTATTATCACATTTAATTGGAATCCTATCATAAAGCAGATTATAGTCTTCTAGAGTTTGTTTCATCTAAAGCATTTGTGCACAACAACTACCGGCAGCAATGTATTCACTTTTGGTATTTGAAAGTGCCACAGAATTTTACTTTTTGGAGTACCAAGAGACAAGTGATTCTCCTAAGAATTGACACGTTCCACTAGTGCTATTTCTATCTATAAGACATCCAGCGTAGTCCGAATCAGAATATCTTACAAGATCGAAAGAAGTACCTTTTGGATACCACAATCATAAATCATAAGTGCCACTTACGTATCTGAATATTCTTTTAACTGCATTTAGGTGAGATTCTTTAGAAGAGGCTTGGAATCTAGCACACAAGCACACACTGAACAGAATATCAGATCTACTAGCAGTTAAGTATAGAAGCGAACCAATCATTCCTCGATATTTCTTAATATCTACACTTAACCCTTTTTCATCTTTATCCAATTTTGTAGTGGTTCTCATTGGGGTTCTAGCTGGCTTAGAAAAACTCAGTCCAAATCTCGTTAACAGCTCTTTAATATATTTTTCTTGACAGAAGAAAATACCATTTGGATTTTGAATAATTTGAAAACCTAGGAAGAATTTTAACTCCCTCATCATACTCATCTCAATTGCATTAGGAAGGAGAATTCATCACACAATGAGACATTTGTTCAGCCGAAAATAATATCATTGACATAGATTTGCACAATGAGTATATCTTTGTCCTTTTGCATGGTAAATAGAGTTGAATCGGTTTTACCATTTTTGAACTTTCTTTCCTCAAGAAAATTCTTCAATTTATCATACCAAGCCCTAGGAGCTTGCTTAATTTCATATAGAGCTTTCTTGAATTTGAACACATGATCAAGCTTGTCATAAGCTTCGAAACCAATGGGTTGCTCTACATAAACTTCTTCCATGATATATCCATTTAGAAAAGCACTATTTACATCCATTTGAAAGAGTGTGAAGTTCTTGTACCAAGTATAGGCTAAGAACATCCTAATTGACTCTAAGCGAGCTATTGGAGCAAATGTTTCCTCAAAATCTATCTCTTCTTCTAGGCTGTACCCCTTGGCAACAAACCTAGCCTTATTTCTAACAACTATTCCATTTTCATCCAACTTATTCTTAAAAACCCATTTGGTTCATATAATTGGATAATCTTTAGGACTTGGAACAAGTTCCCATACATTGTTCTTTTCAAATTGATTCAACTCTTATTGCATGAGAACTATCCAATTTTCATCTAACTCGGCTTTCTCAAATTTCTTAGATTCTATTTGAGAGATGAATGCAACATTAGCACAAAGATTCCTAAGAGAGGCTCTAGTTTTGACTCCTAAAGAATGATCACCTAGAATGTCATCTATGAGATGATTTTTGACACATCTCCAATCCTTTGGGAGATCATCATTACCATTTTTTATTGGAGCTAATTCTAAAGGGTTTGACGGAGGCTCTATTGCGGTTTCTCCTTGAATAACTTCACTTGGTTTGTCTAAGGAGAAAGAATCCATTTGCTTTTCTAATTTATCATCCTCATCCACATATATTGTGGGATGGGCTGATTCATCAAAATTGACATGCATGGATTCTTCAATTACTAGAGTACTTTTGTTGAACACTCTATAGGCTTTGCTAGAGGAGGAATAACCAACAAAGATTCCAATGTCCGTTTTAGAATCGAATTTGACCAAGTTGTCCTTGGTATTAAGGTTGAAGCACTTACAACCAAAAGCTCTAAAGTATTTGACACTAGGAGACTTGCTGTTCCATAACTCATAGGGGGTTTTCTCTAAAATCGGTCTTATAGAGTTCCGGTTTAGCACATAGCAAGCTGTGGAAACAGCTTCTGTCCAAAAATATTTTTAAAGAGAATTCTCGTTGAGCATGGTCCGAGCAAGCTCTTGAAGAGACCTATTTTTCCTCTCAACAACATCATTTTTGTTGAGGGGTCCTAGGAGATGAGAAATTGTGCTCAATTCCATGTTTAAGGCACAAGAGTTCAAATCGCTCATTCTCAAATTCTCCACCATGATCACTACGAATAGCTCCAATGGTGAGATCCTTTTCATTTTGAACTCTTTTCCTAAAGCTAGAAAAGATGTCGAATGTTTCGTCTTTTGACTTTAGGAAGAACACCCATGTGAACCTAGAGAAGTCATCTACTATAACATATGCATAGAGTTTTCCCCCTAGACTAGCCACATTACAAGGACCGAAAAGGTCCATGTGAAGTAGTTGTAGGGGCTTGGATGTAGAGATTGCATTCTTTGATGCAAAAGAACTTTTGATTTGCTTGCCCATTTGGCAAGCTTCACAAACTTTATCATTTTCAAAGGATATTTTTGGAATCCCTCTAATTAGATTATTCTTAGTGATCTTAGCTAAGATATCCATACCTACGTGTCCTAATCTTCTATGTCAAGTCCAACTATCAACCAATAAATTCACAGCAAGACATTTCTCATCAAAGCATTCAGTATTATCTAAATCAATTGTGTATAAGTTTTCTCTTCTATAACCTTTAAACAGCACTTTACTAGATGAGCTATCCTTAATTATGCATGAATTTGATTTAAAAGTCACTTTATATCTTTTATCACACAATTGACTGATACTAAGTAAATTATGCTTTAACCCTTCTACTAACAACACATTGTCAATAATAGGGTTAGAGCTATTACTTATGTTACCGATGCCAACAATTTTTCCTTTTTGATTACCGCCGAAAGTGACGTTTCCTTTCTTCTTGTTGACATAGACAAACTTCGTTGAGTCTCCCGTCATATGCCTTGAGCATCCGCTGTCAAGGTACCATTGATTCTTCAAGGGAGAACTCTCAACCTACAAGAAAAATAATCAAGTAGTCCTTTTTGCTACCCAAATCTTTTGGGTCTTAGAGTTAGGTTTGGTTCCCTTAGGAACCCATTGTAACTTGCCACTTCATTTATTTTTACTCAATTTTAAGGGGCATTCATAAGATTTATGTCCTACTTCATTACATGCATGATAAGTAGAAGATCTAATAAAGAAATTCTTATAAACTTTCTTTTTATTAGATTTTTCATAACCTAACCCCGCCTTGTCAAATGTCACTCTTTGGCTTCCTAGCAACATATTCAAATTCTTGCTCCCATTAGTAAACTTAAGAACAATGTCATTTAGCTTCTCATTTCTACTCTTAAGTTCACTAATTTCCTTTTCATGCAAGTTAGTCTCTTTAGCATGCTTTTCAATTAAACTTGCATTTTCCTTTCTTAATATATTGTACTTATTCTTTAACATGCCAAATTATTTTACTAAGTCATTAAATGCAACAATTAAATCACCATCATCATTATCACTATTACTGGAAGAATCACATATCTTATTTTCCTTGGCCATGAAGCACAAGTTGGCCACAAAGCACAAGTTGGCCACTTCCTCGTCTTCGGAGGAGGTGTCACTTTCACTATCATCTCACGTAGCTTTCATGGCCCTCTTCTTGAATCGCTTGAGATTCTTCTTGGCTTGAGGACATTCAGCCTTGATATGTGCCGGCTTCCCGCACTTAAAACAAGTGATCTCCTTATCCTTTTAAGGCTTGTCTCCCTTTGCGAATCTCCTACCTTGCATCTTTTTCCGTTTGAAGAATTTGCTGAATTTTCTCATTATAAATGCAATCTCCTCATCATGCTCTTCTTGTTCAGACTCTTCCAGTTTGCTTGATGAGACCTTAAGGGCAATGTCTTTTCTCTTGGAGACTTCCTTTTCTTTGAGATCTTATTTCTCATTGGCTCTCATTGTTATCTCTTGCGTCATGAGAGAGCCAATAAGTTCTTCCAACTTGAAGACTTTGAGATTCTTAGCTTCTTTAATGGCTGTCACCTTGGGTTTCCATCCTCTTGGTAGACACCTAATAATCTTTCTTACTAATTCTTCATTTGGATACGTTCTACCAAGTACTTTCAAACTATTAGTAATGTTAGTAAAACGAGTAAACATTGAACTAATAGATTCATCATTTTCCATAGAGAATAATTCATATTCGTGCACCAACATACTCATTTTATTTTCCTTTACTTGATTTATTTCTTCATGACTTATTTCAAGTAAACGCCAAATCTCAAATGCACTATCACATCCTTGTACCCTATTAAATTCATCTCTATTTAAGTCACAATATAAGGTGTTTGTTGCTTTGACATTTAAACTTAGATAACGTTTATCCGAATCATCTAATTTATTTATCGGCTTTAGAACACTTACACCATTTTCGGTTTTCATAGCTTTAAATGGACCATTTTCAATAATACTCCATAATTCATAGTCCATTGCTTGAATAAAAATTCTCATCCTAGGTTTCCAATATACATAGTCATTACCATAAAAAAAGGTGGCCTAGAAGTGGATTGTCCCTCTACGTGTAAAGTGTTTGTGTTGAATGTCATTGTAAATATATTACAATATTTTTTTCCTAACTCATAAATATGACAATATTCAACTTCTCTCTGATACCAATTGCAGGATCTTGATTGTCTAAGAGAAGGGGGGTGTATTAGAAATTTCTTAATCTAATCGCTTTTAAATGTGCTAATTAGATTTATCTTATCTTTTCTCTTTGTGTGCATTTAATAACGAACACTTAAAAAGAGAGTAAGACAAAGAGATTGACACCGATATTTTTGCATGGTTCGGCCAACCTTGCTTACGTCCACGCTTCAAGGTTTTCCCCTTGAAGATCATTTTTTTCTCCTCAACGAGATATCTTGATTGAACTTCACGGGCGTCGATTTACTACCTTACAACTTTGGATTGAACTTCACGGGCGTCAATCCACTGCCTTCAAGTTTTACAATGTTGAAAAGTATAGAGCACAAAAACTACACTCTCTCAAAACAAAATCTCAAGTTTAGGTGTAGAGAGGTGTAGAGAGTCGCATAGTATTACAAACTTAAGCTCGTGAGAGTTGATAGAAAATTGTTCAAGTTGGCAAAAGTTGTTCTTCTAAGCTTCAATCGTCTATTAATACTCGTGTCCGAAATATGCTTCACATTCGGACGACTCCTTGTTTCCGTACAAAAAATATGACCGTTGAAGAATCCGTACGTAGAAAGCTAGCCGTTGTGATCTGCAGTCGATATTACTCGTGGCGGAAGACTTCTTCAAAATCTGGTCGATTTGGTTTTGGTCGTCATTGATTTAGGGAGACTTCAGAATTTGGACGACTTAATTTTGGTAGTCATTGGTTTCGGTAGACTTCATCATCTAGTCGACTTGATTTTGGTCGTCATTGATTTCGGTAGACTTCAGAATCTGGACGACTTTATTGTTGCAGAGTCATACTTGGTTTTGGTCGACATTGCTTTCGGTAGACATATCTGCCGGATGACTTTCAAATATGCTTTGACAGCAGTTGATGTTCCTTTTGGCATAATGCATGCACCAGTCTCAACTAACAACACTTAATAAAAATGTTAGAAAACATAATACCCTTTGTACAAGGGCATTCTCAATTAACTGCAATAATTAATAATATCACTCATTTCTTATAATCATCAATTCATATTTTTCACGTTAATCATAATCATCAAAAATATAGTTAGACTTAAACATATTTTAAGTTAACACCCTCTGTCTCGATCTTACTTCCCACAAAATTTATATCTCTCGTCATTTTACATTTGTTGAGTCTCAGTTTTCTTTCTCTTCCTCTCGTTCACCTTTCACCCATCTCTCTCTTTCGCTCTAGCAATTCCTTGCCTACTCTACCCCCACATCCCTACAAATCCTCCTTATACACTCTGCTCACTTCCTTGCATATCTGACCCTTTTACCACCCATCCCAACCAACCCATTTCCGTTTCCCCTACATCCCTCCCTACTGCCCCATCCCTCTTTTCCCAACCTGAACTCATGCCATCTCATGTCCCAAATCCAACCATCCCAAATACCCATCTTATGACAACAAGAACCAAAGCTGGTATTTTCAAACCAAAAGCGTTTCTCTTTGAGCCCGCTCTTGAACCTACGACGTTCAACCGAGTTGCTAAGTGTTCTCATTGGTCTACCTGCATGAAAGAGGAAATTTCTGCCCTTAGAGCAACCAACATTTGGACGTTAGTTTCCCTTTTGAGAGGTGCAAAACTTATAGGATGCAATTGGGTTTTCAAAACTAAATTTAACTCTAATGGCACAGTTCCTCGGTATAAGGCCCGTCTCGTAGCCAAAGGGAATGACCAGATCAAAGGCATTGATTATGACGAAACATACAGCCCAGTGGTCAAATCGACCACCGTTCGGACAGTGCTCTCCCTAGCAGTCTCCTCTCGTTGGATTATTCGATAAACTCGATATCAGCAATGCCTTTTTACACGAGGACTTAACTGAGAAGGTTTACATGCAACAACCTCCCGGTTTGATTGATTAGTTTTATCCGTTGGCTATATGCTTGTTACATAAAGCCCTCTACAGTTTCAAACAATCTCTCAGAGCCTGGTACACCAAGCTATACACTGCTCTCACTACTTGGGGTTTTTTAGCATCCAAGTCTGACTCCTCACTTTTCATCTGTCGCATATCATCCTCTATTATTATTATGCTTGTGTATGTTGACGACATTATCGTGACAAGTGACTCGGTTGCGCTGATAGATCAGCTCTTAACGTATTTACATTCACAATTTAAAGTCTGAGATCTTGGACCATTATCATACTTTCTCGGCATATCAGTCACTAAGACTCCTATTGGTATGAGTTTTCTCAATCGAGATATATATATCTGAGTTACTTCACATGGCAAATATGACTTCTTGCAAGCCGGTCCCAACACCTATGGTTGCAGGACCTGTTTTATCTTTGTAATCTGGCACTCCCCTCCATGACGGGTTTCTATACCGCAACCTAGTTGGCGGCTTACAGTATTGTTGCCTTACACGCCCCTGATATTGCTTTGGCTGTCAACAAGGTCTCATAGTTTATGCATGCACCCTCTGACGTTCACTAGCAAGCAGTCAAGAGAATTTTACGTTACCTTAAAGGTACTTCATCCCTCGGTATCTCTTTCACTCCCTCTACTGCTTTTAATTTGACTTGCTATACAAACGTGGATTGAGTCTCTTGCCCAGATGATCGCAAAAGCACCAGCGACTTCTGTGTTTTTCTCGGCAGCAATCTTATTTCATGGTCCTCCACCAAATAGAAGGTTGTCTCACGCTCCAGCACGGAGTCCAAATACCGCAGTGTCGCAAAGGCTGCGGCTGAAGTCCTATGGTTACAGTCGCTTCTAAAGGAGTTGGGTATTATCTCCCCCACAGCTCCTCTTATTCTCTGTGACAGCTTGAGTGTAAACGTATCTTGCTTCCAATCTCGTGTTGCACTCAAAATCCAAATATGTTGAGATCGATTTTCATTTTGTCAGGGGAAAAGTGCTTCAAAAGTAGTTATTGATCGAATTCACT
Source organism: Begonia masoniana (assembly GCA_022432975.1). Taxonomy (NCBI): domain Eukaryota; kingdom Viridiplantae; phylum Streptophyta; class Magnoliopsida; order Cucurbitales; family Begoniaceae; genus Begonia; species Begonia masoniana. The sequence goes on from CM039515.1 coordinate 34,553,209, forward strand.
CATTCGAAGAACCAACTGACTGATGCGCTTACTAAACCTCTCCCACCGATGCCGTTCTCTATTTTCTTATCCAAGATCTTTCGTCTATGACCTTGATCTTGAAGGGGGATATTTGCCGACGTAGTTGAGTTTCTATAGTTTAGTTATTTTACAAGTATATTGTAATCATTACTTTTCCTTTTGTTTTAGATCAATACTTGTAAGACAGTCCCTTGGGAAAACACATAATACACACAGTTATCATTGAATCTTTCTTTCTTTCTCTATCGTCGATTTCCTCCTTTGTCTTCTTTATCTTTCTTTTCTTCACCGCTACATAAGTTCATCAGTACGTAGCTTGAAAAAGCATGTAAATTAAAAAATATTTATTAAAATAAAATGCAGTCTTCTTCAAATTTAATGCCTACTATCATGAAAAATACATTATAAAATTAATGTCCTACTGGTCTGTAGGCGTTGTATCATCTTTTCTCACATTTTTTGACAAAAGAGAGTTTATTTATTTATTTATTTATTTATTTTCCAGTTTGTAAACATCTGGCAATTTGGTACTTCCTAAAAAAAAAGTAATAAAAAATAATTAAATATTGATTTATAAAGTACATTTTAAGTAAATTATGAAAACAGTCACAAATTATATCATAAATATTTTAGGAACAATGTGTAGTCCTCAATGCTGGTTCTAACGAATTACAAAAATTCTAATCAAGCTGGATTAAAATAGAAGCTGTCATTGGTTAGGGACTTTGGAGGAGGGCTCTTCTGCAAGCTGGTGGTTTAGAAGAGTTAGAACTCAGGTTGGGGGAAGGAGACTCCATTCCTAATGTTTTAAGCAGAAATTTCTTCTCCTGAAAATGGTCAGCAATAAATGAACTTGTCAACATTGAATCATATACCTTGAAAGTAAGCTTTTCTCTCATTAAACATACTGAAACTGTCTAGTGATATATCGGTCATGCAGTTGTCTAAATGTTGGTTTGAATTATGTTTCGTTTCGGGTTATACGCAGCATCTGCTGTCACAGCACCGGATAAATGAACTTGCGCAAAGTATTATGCGTTTGAATTCAATATTACTTACACTTTCGGAGAATTGAGGACTTTGAATTCCTGCTCCAAAGGATTTGAATTGCGGAGTTGATAAAATAGAGGAATCGATATTTGTGTTTGAAAATGCAGAAAGAACTGCATCAACACCCTGCAAATTGTCTCCTGCAAATAGATAAATCCACCTGTCAGAGATTCTAGGCAATTGGCTAAACAAAATTGGTCTATTTTACCTGGATTTACAGTCGATCGATTAAGAGTTTCATCCTTGTATTTACAAAAAAAATTTATGCAGTCGTGATGTTTAGTCATTGTCTCGCTTTTACTTTGATTTGATTTGTCACGAGTTCTCGACAATTGTAGAGTTGATCCTGCACTGCATTTTGGATTTCCAGCAGACTCATGCAGATCAAGTTTTCTGAGAGGATTTACATAATATATTAGGACTTTCTATTACTAGTAAGAAAATATTTGAATTTTGATACCAATCTCGATGCTTTTTGTTACCTCAGTCGGTCACTATCGTTACTACTTCGTAAACCGGCTATCAAATCTTCAATATCTTCCGATTCGAGCTCAATATCGAAGATGTTATATCCCGTCGCTTCGTTTTCTTTGTTTCGGTTGAGAAACTCTTGGAGGACCTGACTTTCATGTTTTAGATTAACCTTAAAAAGTTGTGAAAATCATCGAGTGAATATCGAGTCTAATTTTTTCAGGTTCATTTTTTTCCTTACCTGCCAAGCATATTCTAGACTTTGCTCTGTCTTCTCTGTGTTAACCTTAGCTGCAAGTGAGCTGAGCAGCTCTGCTTGCTGCAGTAAAGCAAACATCTTTGGATCATCTTGTTTCATAAACTTTTCTCGATCCTTCTTGTTTTGAGCTGCGAAAAAATCGAGAAACTTAACAGAAAATTGACAATAGTTAAACTGAGAGATTAATTACAAAGCGGGAATTACCATCATGCGAGATTTTCTCGGTCTTGCTGGAACTTTCCCCCCCTGCACCATTATGAATGTTCTGAATCAGCTCTGCAAATGGAGCTCTTAGCTTCTTATGTAATAATCTCTCATGGATTGTGCAGTTATCGATTCGGCTGAATCCGGCAAAAAAAAAAGGAAGTTTTTTTATTTTCCGAGGAAAAAGACCGTAAAAGGTGCACGGTTGTAGGTACCTTATGCTCTTAATCTGCGTTGTAGCTTCCGATAAACCATCTGTATATACCCTTTTGTTCTTGAGGTTAAAGAGTGAATTGTCATTCTCTTTCTCTAAACCTGCATATTTTGCTCTCTTTTTGCAGAGAGTCGAGAATCGGTTCTTCACGGCATTGTCCGTTCTGTATTAGAATCACCAAGATGTGTATAATCAGTCACTAGACGATAATTATCGTCTATAGTCTAAAGTTTTATAGATTACTTCGATTATTTTTGTGGAAAGCTAGTGGAAAAGCCTTATCTTGATGTACCTGCCTGAAACCACCTTTGCAATTTCTGTCCATCTATTTCCAAATATTCTCTGAGCCTGCAGGGTACAACACTTAGAACAATCAAAATCGGTCGGACATTTCTCGGCCGGGACTTATCGAACTCTTATTGGTTGAGTTTAGGCCTATAATCACCGATAAATGAAGATTATTGTGCGTATAGAAACATCGATCACCTCGCAGAGGAGCATATCTTCGTCCCGTGACCAACCTCCTTTCTTGAAATCGGAATTCAAGTAGGTGCACCATCTGAAAAAGGCTTAAAAATCGGTAGAATTTCTTGTACTTGAACATGGATAAATTACTCAGAATCTTGGTAAATTAGTGTAATTTTGGCTAATCTGACCTCCTTCTGCATTGTCTTGTTGTTTTGTCTTTGAATTTTGAGGCAATGATCGCCCAACTACATCATGAATTTCCAAAAAAGGACAAGAAACTTGAAATTTGCATTAATTTGAACAAGAAATTGAAGCAAAAAAAGAGAAAAATGTGTCAACTTTTCTGTCCCATGTATGCTAATCTCCTCTCTGAGAACATCATCTTCCTGCGACTCAAACAACCCACGTCAGAAACTTTCCCAGAAAGTTCAAAATCATGGCAACCAAACACATAAATCAATAAATAATAAACCTGCTGACTCCATGTAACAATATGGCGCTCCTTCTTCTTTAAGTTTTCTTTGCCAATCTTCGTCATCTCTGATTTTTTGCTTCAGTTCCTTTTCTCCATAGATCTTCTGGGAAGAAGACGATGCAGAGGAAAGCTGGAAAGACAATATTTTCTAGAGAGAGAGAGGAAACTGCAGAGTTTAGAGAGATGGAAGAATGTGTCGTGTAAATATACGTTAGATCTCATTTTTATCTGCCTCTGTAATCAGGTGGGAAGATGAAGAAGACATATACCATAAATAAGATCAACCAACTCTTGCCATAGTGCGCGGGCATTAGAGCAAGTTTGAACAAAACAAACTATACACTATCTCCCCACTTCCTAAAAAACTAAATAAATAAATAAATATTTGTATGAGTTAACCTTTCCGGCAAGTATAAACCGGCATCGTATGCAGTAGAAGACCCTAACTTTTAAATTAGCAATTTTTTAGAAATAAACAAGTTGAAAACTCAATATTCATGACTTTCAAAGTCTTCCTATCAAGAGTTGTTTATCTTTAAAAATTGTCTGGTAAAGAAAATCACATGAAAAATTGGAATTTTTTTGACAACACTACTAACGACGGAGATTTATCTGCTATCGTCTTTATGATATAATATGTACCTTTTCTTTTTTCTTCTCCGATAACTAACAATGTCCGATCTCGTATGCCCTATATAAGTAGCTAATTATCATACGAGACTCGAGAGCTTGAAAACACTTTTCGACTCCACCACAATCTTTTTAATACCGTGAAAATCAATACTACTTAAAAAAATTAATTTTACTGGAGCTCAAAACCTAAAAAACACGAATGAAAAATTTTACTAATAACACTCAAAATAACTATTAAATTGACGTGTTATGTTTGTGATAAATTATTTAATCTGGCGCATCTCGTAATTATTTGGGAATGGGCACTTGTGTAGATATTTTGAAAAAGAAAAATTGTTTATAATGTGGACATGATCATCTTCGTGACCTATCTTTCAAGCCTCACAGAATGTCACATTTTCAAATTTAATCCATATCATGCTATTTGACCTACTTCTTTCCTATTTTTAGAGTTTGTTATCATTATTATTTATCTTATCAACTTCTCCACTAGTACAACCTATCTTCGTGCCACGTGTCTCTAAAAAGCACACGTGGAAAGTTGTCAAAGTTTAATTTTCGATTCAACGTTACATCATTAGCTTTTGTATGTCAATCAAACCGATAATCCATGTTATAGGTGTCAAATTTTAACTAAACTCAACATCATACTAAAAACAAAACTAAATTTCAAACCGAAGAAAATATAAAACTGATGATAATTCAGTGTAATGAAAGAAAAAAAGAAACTTTAAATTCACTTCCGAACTTAATCCAACTATTATCCTTAATGTAAGGTAATAATATCGAGAATTGAGGACTTTCCCGAGTATCATAATAGTCAACTCTATGGTCATCTACGTTGTTCCCGTAAAATTCTATTTCCAATTATTATAATACATTTTAGAGTAAGATCAAAGAAAAAAATCGTGCATGTTTAAGACCAAACTAGATAATATTGTACTACTTGATAAAAATCAGAATATTTCAATCTCAATCAGTGAAAGCAAGAAGTGTTGTATTCGATTCAATATTCTTGGATGCCGTGATTGCGGCTTCAAGATGAATTCTTTTTTTCTTTAAAATATCTTCTATCTTAATCCAATAACAACCTTCCTGCAAAATAAGGATCAAAATGAATTAAAAATCATGCTAATACAATAAAATAGGCCGAATGAACATCAAACAGCGAATTCAAACTTTCAAGCCTATTTTTCATTCTTTTTGTAAGGCACTATTGTAAGTGAAAAATATTCTCATTATCAGTGAAATTGTGCTCAACATAGAAATATTTTTAATTCTTCTTCTTTTCATTTTGTGAATTTTTAAAAACCAACTTAATTTTAAAAACTAAGCAAAACACAACCAAAATAATGCTTGGTTTTAGTTGAGTTCAGTTCTGAACATTGCTCGGTTTGATTTCAATTCAGAAAATTAGGAACCAATCATGTCCGGTTCAATTCTAATTCTGGGTGGAACATGTTTGAATCGAACAACCCGAATTTTCCCTACTTTTCAGAGCAAGAAATTCACTTTATAGAACCTTAATGAGAATGACTTTTCAAATTCCCTTAATTTTCTAACCTCATTCTCTAATGATCTCCCATAGTTCTGGGATATAATTTAAAAACCATGTATTATAATTTAACTAGATTGTTTGCATGTGACAACTTAATTGAGATGTATCGATATCATCAGATGCAAACGATTGTCTATCTTTGTACAAACGAAATAAAATAACGAACAAAAGTACAGAGTAGAAAATGTTTTTATTTCCTCCATGAAAAATTTCAATCCCCAAATGAAAATTTACTTGATATAATTCTACTTTATACATAAATATAAAAACAAAAAACATCAACTTTCAATGACTAAAAAAAACCCATCGCTCCAAAATAATAATAACAATTTAAAAAAAAAAACAATAAATGGTGTTAAACTCATCCATTAAATTGTTGCTGCTCCAACAATGGCCAAAACCCAGACTGATCTTCAATTCCACAAAACATATTGCCTAAGCTCATCCATTAAATTGTTGCTGCTCCAACAATGGCCAAAACCCAGACTGATCTTCAATTCCACAAAACATATTGCCTAAGCTTTCTTCTTTAACCATCTGATCGATTTTCTGCCATTGGAGGTGATCGTCCGGTCTCGAGGAGGTTCCGAAGAGGTGGGCCATAGCCGGAGGGGGCTTCGAAGAAGACGATGGAAATAAAGGCCGGAAAGAAGGGCTGTCAATGGGTGGTGTCATGGAGATATCCAGCCTAATATCAGAGCTGTTCTCACTTCTATTACTACAAGATCCTTCTGTTTCTTTGTTGAGGTTGATAGATTCTGTTGGCTTTCTACCTTTCAAAGCCATCATCTGAAATAGATTTCGATTCACAAGTGAATATTTTAATACTAAAGACATTATCAATATCAACATATAAACCTCAGTTACTCGTATATTTACAAGTCATGCTACGTATACAATACATTATAATTTTATACTTTGAGATGATTACGTGTGAAAGGATTGCACTATCGTAAGGTTTTGGCTTCCGGTGAACGGAATGAGGAAGATGATGAAACAGACGATAGGGAGAGAGAGATTGACAGAGAAGAGAAATGATTTTCTGTATATTGTCAATCAACTGATGTGTTTACATATATCAAGAAAGTGTAACTAAAACTTCTAACTCAACCATACAGTAGATACATTAACATTAACATTCTCTTTCAAGATCAAAGCTGGAGGCCAAAGATATTAGATACAAAAAATTGAAACTTGAGGGAGTAAGGGGCTTTGTTAATGCATCGGCTAGTTGGTTGTCAGAAGGTGTAAATTGGACCTGTAACAATTTTTCCTGTACTTTCTCCTGAACAAAATGATAATCAATCTCAATATACTTAGATTTTGAATGGAGTACTGGATTAGAAGTCAGATACGTGACACTCAAATTGTCACACAGAATAAGAGGTAAGGACAGGAGGTAATACCCAACTCGCTCAATAAGGATTGAAGCCAAAATACTTTAGCAGCGCCATTTACTATGCTACGGTATTCGGATTCTGTGCTTGAACGTGAGACCACCTTTTGTTTAGCCGAGGACCATGAAATTAAATTGGTGCCCATAAAAATGTAGAATCCACCTGTACTCTTTCGATCATCTGGACAGGAGGCCCAGTCGGCATCTGTATAGCAAGTCAAATTGCAACTACCAGAAGGTGAAAAAGAGGTACCTAGAGACGAGGTGCCTTTAAGATATCTCAATATGCACTTGACGGCTTGCCAGTGAATATCTGATGGTGCATGCATAAACTGAGAAACTTTGTTGAACGCAAAGACAATATCTGGTCTAGTCAAACAACAGTATTGTAACTCACCTACAATACTACGATAGAGATAGCCATCACACAAGAGTGTATCAAATTTTTGTGATAATATAGGTATGGCAACCATTGGAGTAGGGACCGATTTGCAAGATTCCATATTTGCCCTGTGAAGTAAGTCAGATATGTACCTGGATTGTGAGAAGCTTGTACCTGTGGAGGTACGAGTGACTGAAATTCCCAAGAAGAATGACAGTGGTCCAAGGTTACGAACTTTAAATTGAGAGTGTAGGTACTTTAACAGGTGATCCACCTGAACATCTAAGTTGCCTATCAGGATGATGTAATCGACATAAACTAGCATTATTATCATGATGAATGAGCTCGCACGATAAACAAATAGGGAAGAATCCAATTTGGATGGAGCTTGGTATATCGTGCTTGAGAAGATTGCTTCAGACCATAAAGAGCTTTATGTAGTAGACACACAGCCGATAGATGAGTGAAACTGAAAAAACCAGGAGGTTTCTATATAAACACTCTCTCAGTTAGTTCCCCATGTAGAAAGGCGTTACTAATGTAAAGTTGTCGGATATTCCAACCAAAAGAGATGGCCAAGGATAGAGTGGTGTGAATCGAAGTTGGTTTGACAACTGGACTAAAAGTTTCATCATAATTTATCCCTTCTATCTGATCATACCCTTTGGCTACTAACCGACTCTTGTACCTGCTGATTGTACCATCGGAGTTAAATTTGAGCTTAAAAACTCTTTTACAGCCAATGATTTTTACTCATTGAGGAAGAGAAACTAATGTCCAAGTGTGTGCCTCATGGAGTGCTGATATTTCCTCTTTCATAGCAGTCAACCCCTGTGGATGTTTTGAGGCTTGGAGGAAAGTTTTGGGCTCGATAATGTGTTAAGCAAAAAAGGCCTTGGGTCGAAAGATACCATCTTTGGCTCGAGTCTTCATGGAGTGTTCATTTATTGGAGGTGGTCGCAGGGCAGAAGTTGGCAAGGTCATTTGAGTGGTAGAAGAAGTGTGTTGAGGTGTGAAGATGAGAGGTGATGGAGATTGGGTAGATTGTTGATGAACGGTTGTTATTGGTGGTGAAGATATAGGTGTACTTATTTGAGAAAGGCTTAGTTGAGCTATAAAAAAAGATGGAAGGGAAACAAATGGAATTAGGGAAAATGTGGGTAGTGGTAAGCTAGATGTGGAGAAATTGAAGAAAGAAAAACTGGACTCGACGAAAGTGACGTGTCAAGAGATATAGATTTTGTTGGAATCAGGGTCGAAACAAATGTAGCCTTTGTGGTAGTTGCTAGGTCCTAGATAGACACAGGGTAGGAAACGATGTTGTAAATTGTGTTTGTTGAACGATCAAAGTAAAGGAAAACACAGACAGCCAAACACACGGAGCAACGAGTAGTCATGAGTATATTGAAAAAGACATTCAAAAGAGGATTTGTATGCTAGAATATGAGTAGGTAATAAGTTGATTAGGTTAGTAGCTGTTGTAAAGTCATAAGTTCAGAAGTGATGAGGAACTAAAGAATGAAATAATAGTGCAAGTCCAGTCTCAACAACATGATGATTTTTTTATTCAACACGACCATTTTGATTTGGAGTATATGGATAAGATATACGGTGATAAGTGCCCATAGACTGAAACAAAGGAGATAGAGATTGAAATTCTCCAAATTGAATACTTTTGATGTTAATTCCAATTGAACGAGAACAAATTTATGGAAATGAACAAAAACTTGGTAAACTTCACTTTTTAATTTTAATAGAAATAACCAAGTGAACCGAGTACAATCATCCACAAAGAGAACAAAATAACGTACACCAATAATAAAATTTACAGGGGATAGACCCCAAACGTCACTGTGTACAATATCAAAAGGAAAATTTGCATTAGAACTTGAAACGTGAAACGGTAAACAATGAGTTTTACTCATCAAACATGAAACACAAAATTGAGGTATTTGTGACTGTGACACTGGAAGATTACATGATTGTAAGACACATCGCAAAATAGGATATGATAGATGTCCTAATCGGTAATGCCAAAACAGAGAAAGGTTACTGGCCGAGGAGAGGAGGTGGGTATGAAGAGCCCGAACCGAAAAGAAAGGTAGAACGTGGTAGAGTCCATTAGTGAGCGAGGAACGGAGTCTGGTGAGATTGTTGGTCCTTGCCAAAGAAAAAAGTTGGGTGAAACTCGACATACACAAAATTATCTTTGAACAATTTTTGAACACTAATCAAATTATGAGATAAAAGAGGAGAGTGGCAGACAGTATTTAATTGAGAGGCCGAGAGATAGAAGGAATAACTACATAACCTATTTTTGAGATTAGAAGTAAATTACTGACAGCAGTGGCAATTTGTGATGTTCTAGTGTCCGGTTAAGGATGTTGGAGGACAGATGCATGAGGCATGAGATGGTGGATGGCATCGGAATCCATCAACCACGGAGCGGCAGAGTGATTTTGGAACAGTGTTGACAAAATCCCAATGCTGGAGAGGTGAGAAGTTTTGCTGGTGGTGAAGGAAGGCGGGGAAGCGCAAAAGGTTTGAGGCTGTAATTCAGAAGAGTTATGGGTGAGATTCTGGGTATGGGATTGGTGGTAGGAGTAAAATGGGCGGGTTGGGTTCGGGTTGGTCGGGTTATAGGTATGTTAGGCCAAGTGAGCTGTTGGAGGTGGGAAATGAAATGAGTTATAGGTTTGTTGGGCCGGGGCAGTGAGTCTGTACGCAATATTAAGCCTCTGATAACAGGGCGGTGCAGAATGGCCCATTTATTGGCATATCTGGCACCGGGCTTTGAAGTTCTTGTTCGACCTGGGTCCACGCCAATGGTAAGAATTCTGGTTGTTTTGATGAAATCCAGACGAGGTATTTGGCCGGAAGGGAATTGACGATGGGGGCCGAGAGTTCCATTCTGGGCGAGAGGGATGAAATTTTGCAGCGTGTGCTTGAATCTGTCTCGGCGACGAAAGAAGAAGAACAAAATTTTGTTTTTCTACACGAAAATCGAAAGTCTGTAAGAGGCTGTGAATCTCTTCCAGTGGAGGTTGGTCCAGCCGATTTGTGATGGAAACAACAAAAATATCATACTCGCTTCCAAGACCGCCCAAAAAATATAGCAACCGATCCTGGCAAGACATTGGCTCTCCAATCTCTGCTAGTGTATTGCATAAGTTCGTAACTTTCTGAATATATGCTGTAGCTGAAAAACCCTCTTTTGAAACAGAGTGTAACTGGCTTCGGAGTTTTGTGATTCTCGCCACGAGGAAAAAGAGAAGACGCGAGTTAGAGCTTCCCAGGCTTCACTGGCTTTGGTGAAGGATACGATTTGTGGGAGCAAATCTTTGAAAATGGATTCAAAAATCCAACTTAGAACGAGTGCATTATACCTCTCCCAGGTACTAAAATTTAGATTAATCTGAGATGAGAGTGAGTCGAGGAACTGGAGAGGTGGGGAAAAGGAACCGTCTAGAATTTTGTTGATTTCATTCGTAGTGGCGACATGGAGAAGCTGGGTTTTCCAGATGAGATAATTGGTGTTACTGAGTTTGATGGTTAAAGTTTGATTAGCAGAGGGAAAATGAGGTAATGAGAGAGAGGGAGTTGCTGAAGGGGAAGAAACAATTGAGCTAGAAGAAGCCATATATTTTGGTTTTGATACCATGAAAGGATTTCACTGCCGTAAGGTTTTGGATTCCGGTGAACCGAATGAGGAAGAGGGAGAAACAGACGACTGAGAGAGAAATGATATACCTAAAAGGCCACTGACTAGGTCCCAAACTAAAACTCAATTATTATCTATTCTAGTTACTGACAAGTTTACTATTTTTTGCAGGAGATGAGCTTATCAATGACTTGGATTGGAACCCGGACTCTCAGGACAAGGAGAAGCCCAAACACATACTCATTTGGAAGACCGAATGTGACGAATTAACTCAATCAAAAGCTGGAGTAGCATAAGCGGGAATTTTTCTTCCCGGTGACAGCTCTTTGTAATTTTATTTTTCCTTCATTTGTTATAGGCAAACTTTTAGCCTATTTATTAGCTTTCAATGGTGCATGCATGCATAAGCATATAGGATAGTCGGCGGTAGATGGTTAAAGCTTAAAAGAAAGACCCAAACTCTCATTTTGAAGCTCGGCTCGCGCGTTGTGGAAGCCCAGCCCCTTTGACAAGACGGAGGGGTCCATCGAAGCCCATTATTTGATGAAGATGGTGTCGTTCACTAGCCTCTCAACATCATGGACCAAAAATCAAAGCCTTAGAAGACAATCAAAAGAAGATCGGCCCACATGGAAGTTAGGAGTTCACACCAATTCAGGCTCTAGCGCTTAACCAAAGTTCACTCACTTGAAACCCCGATCCATTAGTGAAATGAGGGCACTAAAGACCTTGACAATTTGAATTCTTTTCAGCTCTTTACCCCATTATGGAATCAAGACAACTTGCCTTAATGGAGAAATCATCTCAAAAAAGAAAGATAAGGAGGAGCGCCCAACCAACGACCGTGATTAATCCTTCATAAATTTCCTTTCTTTGCACGCCTTAACCCTAAACCACCATTAGACATATTTAATCCTAGCTATTGCATTTTGGTATTCAGTTTTCAGATCAATAATAATTTCGAGTTATTTTTCAAGAGCATTGACTCTAAGGTAAGCAAGTATCGACGGTCCCTTGGCTGATTGGAGTTGTAGCCTTCATTACTTCAAGCAATTGGTGGCTTGCAAATTGTTATTAACATCTTTCCTCTCCAAACCCTTGGATAGTAGGAAATGTGAACACCATAGCCCAAGAACCGTTGCCACTTTCCTAGGAGAGTGTACATTCCCCGAAAGTGCTCAAGTTGCTTACCGGACCGGTCACGGGTTTCTCTTGCACAAACTCTGATTTTCCTTTTATTTTTGCACGATAATTTCATAGCATAATCTCAACTCATCATCTTAGATCTCCTCCGAATTTTGTACCAATGTGGAACTGATTTGATATAAATCTTGAATGTAGAATTGCGGTGCTAATCGGATTTAGCCGAGTAGCACTAACCTTGGAATTTCGAATTATCTAATATATGATTTGCAGGGTTGAATCATATCATCTGGTATCAGAGCAAAGATAACTTCTATTCTGAGATTTTGACTTGGTTTGGACGTTATTTTCACATCTTTTGATCGGATTAAAGTGACATAAAAAATCAGATTACATTTTAGCCGAGGAAGGTTACCCTAACCTAAGGCAATTTTGTTGTTTGATGTTAATGTTATTGACAATTAATATTACCATGCTCAAACATTGTTATTAGATACATGATTGTTTGGATTGAAAAATTAAATTAAATTACCGTTAGCAATATTGTTTAGGTTGTCATAATAGAACTTTTCAAATTGAACATCTTTGCATTAAATTTGTTTGGCAACTACTTGTAATTCCTAAATAAAAAAGATTCTAATTGTTAACAACGAGTTATTGTATGATTATTTCTATTTATGCACTAAAGAATTTGCCATAAATCCTGGGTTGCATTCCGTTAATTCCATTTTAATCAATTGCAATTTTTCCTTTTAGGTTTTATCACACTAGTTTGCTTTATTAGAATTTGATTTTTTTTACATTAGCAATTTAAAATTTCAATCTTTCCTAATATTCTAGGATTAAGTAGAGCCTTAAACTTACTTAATTAAGTTCTTAAAAAAAAATCACTTTAACTAGAGTTTCCTTTAAGGTAACTTCCTAATACATTGGGTCATTAAGCAGATCTATAATTTTCACATAATTGAGAATCCCCAAGCCAAAACCTAGAAGTTAAAGATAAACTCAAGTTTGTTTAAATAATTTCCTGATCAAGTCCTAAAATTTAGGAGCCAAATAGAGCCTTAATAATGACAACACAAAGTGGACTCAATTATAACTCTAACATTGAACAAAACATAGACATAGAACCTTCCATAACCGAGCTCAAGTTGGAGAATCTAGCCTACAAGGACAAATGGACGGCATTAGTCAACTGTTGAAACAACTTATGGAACGAATCGATAAACAAGAGAGGGCTAATGATCGAGGCAAAAATCTCCAAGAACCATTACCTAGGGAATCCAACTATAGATCACCTTTCCCTCAAGGAAGAAAAATAAACGGGCCTTCCAAGAGCCCATGCAAAGGAGAAGAGTTGGCTCAGAAACCATGACAAGGAGGCACGATGAACCACCTAGGGATAGATTCGTTACCTATACGGACCGTGAAGAAGAATAGATTGATGAAGATGATGAATTTATTCAAAACCGAAGAAGTGACAATGACAATTTTCGATATGCCAAGTTATCCACTCCTTCATTCAATTGAGCATGCAACGGAGACGCATGTCTAGACTGGTTAGATAAGGCTGAGAAAGTGTGCAAATATTATGACTATTCGGATCACACTATGATACAACTAGTGGCTGTGGAGCTAACCGGTTATGTTTTTTTATGGTGGGATAATCTAAAAGCTCAACGAAGACAACTTAATAAGAGTCCAGTCACCACATGGGAAGAGATGAAAGCTCACATGCGAAAAAGGTTTGTGCCCAGTCACTACCGTTAAGAACTATTTATACAGATGCAAAATCTAACGCAAAGAGGTCGATCAGTAGAAGAATATCTCACTGAATTCGAGATGCTAAAGATAAGAGGTGGATGGAATGAACCAGAAGAGCAAGTGATTAGAAGATTCCTCTGTGGACTAAACCAAGATATTAGTAACGTTGTTGAAATACATCCTCTTTACACGATGGACTCGGTAACTCAAATGGCCATCACAGTTGAAAGACAACTAAAGAGATGTTGTAGGACGTCCTCCACTAGGTTTACTCCCAAAACCTCAGACACCACTAAGAGAAACGTTAAGGTGGAGGATAAGAAACCTTTTACAAGAAGTTGGCCTGCTAAAAAAGGTAGTAGCAAACCTACTATATCTTATGCCAACCAAAATAAGGCGAGAGACACTAAATGTTTCAAGTGCCAAGGATATGGTCATATAATGACTCAATGCCCTAACTGACGCGTCATGATAATCAAAGAGGGAACCAGAGAACTTGAAAGTAAGGATGAGCAATAAGAAGAGACCTTAAAAGAAGTTGCATCAGAGGACGACACTTACCATGCCCAAGAAGGTCCCCTCCTAATGGTCATAAGGCGAATCATTGTGGCAAAATTACCTAAAGAAAATTGCCAAAGTGAGAACATCTTTCACACCCGTTGTGCCATCAAGGATAGAGTTTGTTCCGTGATCATTGATGGTGGTAGTTGAATAAACGTAGCTTCTAAAGATATGGTCAAGAAATTTTGGAAACTCGTTTACATCCTAACCCTTATAAATTACGTTGGTTAGACGACCGAGATGACGTAAGAGTCACTAAGCAAGTAACTATAAGTTTGACCATTGGAAAATATAATGATTCAGTTGTCTGTGACGTCGTACCTATAAATGTCAGCCATCTACTTCTTGGTAGAACGTGGCAGTACGATAGGCAGGTGACCCATGACGGATTTACAAATTACTACTCGTTCAAGTTTGGAGGAAAGACAGTCAAACTTGCTGATATGATATCGGGTCCCTTACTCCTCCCAAAAGCGCGCTTAAGAGTGGAGGTTTGGACCCAATATATATACTAGCCCAGACAACTCTCTGTTTCTGATGTGGTATCACATTATCCCTTCTCCCTTTAAGGACGACTGCCTCAGTCGGCGATCTGACCGGGACACCCCGTAGGATGGCTGCCTCAATTAGCAGTCTGCCTGATGTGCTGCCTAACCAGCCCACAGAAGAGAGGCTCTGATATCAAATGATATGATATCGGGTCCCTCACTCTTTGGACCCAATATATATACTATCTCAGACAACTCTCTGTTTTCGATGTGGCATTATTTCACTTGCTCCCTTAAAACAAGAGCAAATTGCCCAAAATAAAGCTTATAAGAAGAAGGAGAGGAAAAAAACTAATGTTTTAATATCAAGAAAACAGTTAGAAAGCTCTTTATTAGAGGGAGGACCCCTCATATTAGTTCTGTTTCGAGAGCGGGTAAAAGAATTAAGAATTATTCCCGCGACCATGCAAGTTCTTCTTAAACAATATCAGGATATCTTTTCAGAAGAACTTCCACAAGGATTACCACATTTGCGTGGTATAGAACACCAAATCGATCTACAGCCTGGAGTCATTCTTCCTAACCATCCAGCCTATAGACCAAATCTTGAGGAATCCAAAGAATTACAAAACCAAGTATAAGAATTACTGGAAAATGGTTATATCCGCAAGTCAATGAGTCCTTGTGTTGTCCCTAAACTCCTTGTTCTAAAGAAAGACAGAACAATAAGAATGTGCATAGACAGTAGAGCCATTAACCAAATAACCATCAAATATAGATTTCCAATACCTTGACTTGATGATATGCTAGACGAGCTCAGTGGAGCCTCCATATTTTCCAAGGTCGATTTGAAAAGCGGATACCATCAAATCCACATAAGACAATGAATGGAAAACCACCTTCAAGACCAAGTATGGATTATTCTAATGGATGGTCATGCCTTTCGGAGTATCAAATTCTCCCAATACATTCATGAGGTTGATGCACCACGTTCTGAAGGAGTTTCTTGGTAAATTTATCGTGGTCTATTTTGACGACATCCTCATTTACAACCATGATATAAATTCTCATTTGGACCACCTGAAAACTTTATTCCCAATCCTTAGATCTGTTCAATTATTTGGAAACCTTAAAAAATGTTCTTTCGCTCAAAAGAAAATTTACTTCCTAGGGTTTATCATTTCAGATAAAGGAATGACGGTTGACGAGTCTAAGATAAAGGCAATAAAAGATTGGTCTAGTCCCAAAGGGATTACTGAGGTTCGAAGCTTCCATTGATTGGCCTCATTCTATCGAATATTCATTAAGGACTTCAGTACAATTATAGCTCTCATCACTGACTGCACAAAGAAATGAAAGGACTTCCTTTTGACTAAAGATTACCAACACAGTTTTGAGAAAATTAAAGAAAAACTATGTCAGTCCCCAGTATTAGCACTTCATGATTTCAATAAAGTATTTGAAATCGATAGTGACGCTTCTGAAGTTGGAATCAGAGCAGTCCTTAAGCAAGAAGACAGACCTGTTGCCTATTTTAGTGAGAAATTGAAAGGAGTCACCATCAACTATTCCACATGTGATAAGGAGTTCTATGCTATCATACGTGCTATTGAACAATGGCAACACTATTTAATGTCCAAGGAGTTTATAATACACACGGATCATCCAGCTCTTAAGCATATAAAGAGTAAGGGCAAGTTAAATAGTAGACATGTGACATGGGTTGAATTCCTAGAGAGATATCCTTATATCTTAAGATATAAGAAGGGAGACACCAATGTTGTTGCAGATGCCCTTTCAAGGAGACATAACCTCCTTACTGAAATGGGAATCAGATTTTTTGGATTCGAGTGGATTAAAGATAGTTACCAATTAGATACTAATTTCAGAATCATCTACCTTAAATGCAAAGACAAGGCAGAAGGTGATTATCATATTATGGATGGATACTTATTTAAGAGTGGTAAATTGTGAATTCCCAATGGGAGTTTAAGGAAGTGCCTCATCAAGGAATCTCACAGTGGGGGTCTGTCAATCCATTTTGGCGAAAAGAGAACCCAAGATCTTTTGAGAGAGCATTTTTACTGGCCCAATCTCTCAAATGATGTTCATCGAGCAATCAAGCAATGCATTATTTGTAAAAATGCAAAAAGTAGGGTTCTCCCACAAGGACTTTACTTACCGCTCCCAGTACCCACTCACCATTGGATTGAAATTAGTATGGACTTTGTCCTAAGACTAACTCGGATAGCTAGAGCCAAAGATTCTATTATGGTTGTGGTGGATAGGTTCTCCAAAATAGCCCATTTCATTGCATGCCATAAGATCGATGATGTTGTTAGCATTGCTGACCTTTTTTTCAAAGAAATAGTCAGGATATACGGAGTTCCACAGTCCATAGTATCGGATCGTGACACGAAATTTCTAAGTTCTTTCTGGGGAACTCTATGGAGAAGAATTAGAACCAAGTTACTATTCAGCACCTCCTTTCATCCACAAACTGACGGTCAAACAGAAGTGGTTAATCGCACTTTAGGAACCCTTTTAAGAGCTAGTATTGGCAAGAAGCTAACAGATTGGGACATCTAACTCTGGTACTTAGAATTCGCGTATAATAAAAGTGTTCACACCACCATAAGAAAGACTCCATTCAAAGTGGTCTATGGGTTCAACCACCTCACACCATTAGACCTTATACCCCTTCCAGAAGCAGACATCGTGAACCCTGAAAGAGCTAGCAAGGCTGAACAAGTTACACAAATGCACGAAATGGTTAGGAAATTCATCGAAAAAAAGAATGAAACTTTTGCTAAACGAGCCAACAAGGGGAGTAAGGAGGTAATTTTTAAGGAAGGCGACCTAGTATAACTCCATCTAAGGAAAGAGCATTCCCCTAATCAAAGAAAATTCAAGCTTCTCCCAAGAGCTGATGGAGCCTTCAAGGTTGTTGAACGCATTAATAATATTGCATACAAGTTAGAACTTCCAGGCTACTATGGCGGAGTTTCAGCGACCTTTAACATTCAAGATCTCTCACCATACATTGAGGATGAAGATGAGAGCGGGGGCGATGCACTAGATTTGAGGTCAAATCCTCTCTCACCCGGAGAGGATGATATACCTAAAAGGCCACTAACTAGGTCTCAAATCAAAACTCAATTATTATCTATTCTAGATACTAACAAGTTTACTATTTTTGCACGAGATGAGCTTATCAACGACTTGGATTGGAACTCAGACTCTTAGAACAAGGAGAAGCCCAAACATATACTCATTTGGAAGATCGAAGGTGACAAATCTATTCAATCAAAAGCTGGAGTAGCAGAAGCGGGAATTTATCTTTCCAGTGACAACTCTTTGTAATTTTATTTTTCCTTCATTTTCTATAGGCAAACTTTTAGCCTATTTATTAGCTTTCAATGGTGCATGCATGCATAAGCATATAGGATAGTCGGTGGTAGATGGTTAAAGCTTTAAAAAAAGACTCAAACTGTCCTTTTGAAGCTCGGCTCGCGCATTGTGGAAGCCCAAACGACAAGATGGAGGCGTCCATCCAAGCCCATTGGTTGATGAAGATGGCGTCGTTCACTAGCCTCTCAACATCATGGTGGCATCGTTTACCAGCCTCTCAACATCATGGACCAAGCATCAAAGCCTTAGAAGACAACCAAGAGAAGATCGACCCACATGGAAGTTAGGAGCTCACACCAATTCAGGCTATAGCGCTTAACCAAAGTTCACTCACTTGAAGGCCCGATCCATTAGTGGAATGAGGGTGCTAAAGACCTTGACAATTTGAATTCTTTTCAGCTCTTTACCCCCTCATGGAATCAAAACAACTTGCCTTATGGAGAAATCATCTCAACAAAGAAAGATAAGGAGGAGCGCCCAACCAACGACCGTGATTAATCCTTCATAAATTTCCTTTCTTTGCACGTCTCAACCCTAAACCACCATTAGGACATATTTAATCCTAGCTATTGCATTTTGGTAGTCAGTTTTCAGATCAATAATAATTTTGAGGTATTTTTCAAGAGCATTGACTCTAAGGTAAGCAAGAATCAGCGGTCCCTTGGCCGATTGGAGTTGTAACCTTCATTACTTCAAGCAACTGGTAGCTTGCAAGTTCTTATTAACATTTTTCCTCTCCAAACCCTTGGTGGTTGGAAAATAGTAGGAAATGTGAACACCATAGTTCAAGAACCGTTGTCACTTTCCTAGGAGAGTGTACATTCCTCAGATGTGCTCAAGTTACTTACCAGACCAGTCACGGGTTCCTCTTGCACGAACTCTGATATTCCTTTTATTTTTGCACGATAATTTCAGAGCATAATCTCAACTCATCATCTTAGATCTCCTCTGTATTTTCTACCAATTTGGAACTGATTTGTTATAAATCTTGAATGTGGAATTGCGGTGCTAATCGGATTTAGCCGAGTAGCACTAACCTTGGAATTTCGAATTGTCTAACATATGATTTGCAAGGTTGAATCATATCAGGAAAGAGATTGACAGAGAAAAGAAATGATTTTCTATATATTGTCAATCAACTGATGGTCCTTTGGTCGACCGAACCCAAACATGGCTATTGGACTTGGTTTTAGCACAACGTGTTTGAGCCTTGGCTCTAATTTTGATATTCATCTATTTAAGTCGTCTTTGTTAAGTTTTGTAGATGGTCGGTCAGTTTGATCCTTTTACAGGTGGGGTTGTTCCTTGTTTTTATCGCAGACCCTTTTTAGATTGTGATAGAAATTTTAGTTTCAGAGTTAGGATGAATATTTTGAAAGTGACATACCTAGATAATGTAATAGTATATAAGAGATTTCTAGTGTTCTGTGCATAAGGATGACCATGAGAATGGCATAATCTTAGCTGAGTCTAATGGAAACTCAAACTTTGCAAGAAATTTATTTTGAATTCAACTTTTAAATTTCATGTGTCGCAATTAAGATTTCATCTGAGACTATATTTAAGGGAGTTGTGTTGATGGATAATAATAACTCACTAAGTAAAATAGTTGATATTGAGATAGTCAAAATTAAAATGTTTGATGAAGTTGTTAAAATATTTGATAATGTGTGACACATTCCTTAAATAAAATAGAAATATTTGTGTACTTTTGACTCGAAATGATACAAGTAGACCGGTCAAGGTGAAATTTGAAACATCAGTTAAGGTACTCTTTTTGTGTTGGAAGAACACAAAAGACTGCAAATTTTGTAGAGTTCGACAATTACAGATGATGCAACTGTCATGGCTTCTTCATTGTGAGATGTTTAGAGAAAGATTATTCCTCCATAGTCATATGATGGAAGTTAATTTGGTTGCTGATTTATTGGATGTATTTGAAGTCATTGATTTCAATGAAAAATCATTTACATATCGAGATGCAATTAGTTGCGAAGACTCTAACAAATTTATAATGTCATGCACGAGGAGACCTAATCTCTTCACTAGTGTAGTACAAAGGTTTAAACATTGCTTAAACTTAGTTGGTATTCGTGATTGAATTTGTCTTCAAGGACTTTATGGAGGAAGTAAAAATTGAAAGTTTTGCTTTACGTTGTAATTCATGCCAACGTGAGTTGGTTAAGGATCAAAGTGCAATTAAATAAATAATTAATAATAGCTTAAAGTTTTTTGTTGCTAACAATTACATAAATCAGGGTCAGCCGATTGGATTTTCGTTCTTTCCGTATAGGAGAGGGGGTCGAATAATTTCCCATAGGTTACTTGACCCCTAGTCGGGTAGTGACAAAATCAAAACTAGAGAGTAAATAATAATGAACTTTAAACTATAAGATCATATTTTTTCTGAAAATTTATAGAGATTCAACTGTTCTAATCAAAATCTACGTTAACTTTGCCATGAAGGTCGATTAATTACTTTCAATGATCCAATTAGAATATTACTATTTTTTAACTTCAGATTCTATCCAATCAGTCCAAAACCAAATGCATAAAAGAAACAAAAAACAGAAATTCATAATCTGACCTCATCTTGAAGCCTTTTGTTCCTGGCTTGGAGAGTCTCATTATCTGCTTTAATGGCTTCAAACTGTCGTTTAAGAAGATCATAGTCTTTCTCCAGCTGCTTTGTCTTCCACCTTGCTCTTCTGTTCTGAAACCAGATCGCAATCTGTCTGGGTTGCAGACCAAGAACCCTAGCCAACTGCAGTTTTCTCTCAGGCTCTAGCTTGTTTCCCAACTCAAAATTCTTCTCGAGTGTCTTCACTTGCTCCATATTCAGCCTCTTCTTCTTCTCCCCCATTTGTGATCCATCGTCGGACAGATCGTCGTCCCCATTGTTGCCTTCTTCCCCGACCAAATCCACTCCGGAAAATGGCCTACATCTCTTCCCTACAAACGGTACTGTAACTCCTGCATCAGCATTATAATATTAACATCTACTCGTTCATTAAGATTGATCAGGATCATGATGTGGTAATTATTATTATCCAAAATTATATTTTTTTTATCAAATCTATTGCTACAAGAGCAGATTGAGGAAAGAGTTCTGGCACTTTTGCCTCCTTCAAGCAATCACAAATGGAGAGAGAGAGAGAGAGAGAGAGAGAGAGAGAAAGAGAGAGAACCATGAAAATCTTGAGGTGCGCATGAAGGAAGAACTCCATTAATGGTGGGAGGTTGGTGTGCATCTTCTTGAGAAGTACGCAAGAAAAAGTTTGCTGGGAAAAACGCCATTTCATTTAGATGATTCTTCCACTAACCTGGAAAGTTCAACAAAAATAATCATCGATGATCTTGCTGTTCATTTGAAAGAATGAAAGAAGGCTGTTCAAAAAGAGAGAGTTTGCAGCGAAGATAGACCATTTTATATGATGAATGACATATATACCTTCCGAAGTGTTTCTCTCCTTCACAACGCCCAAAGAAGAGAGAGAGAGAGAGAGAGAGAGAGAGAGAGACTATTAAGCAACAACTTTAGTAGGAGCTAGGAAAATTTATGATATTCGTAGAAACGAAGATGATTCCATCGGGGGCTAATATGGCCTGTAAATCCACAATACTTAGCCTCTTGTATTGATTTAGTTTATGATTGTTGTACTAGAGGAAGTGGATGGATGAGTGCAATTATAAAATTAGAAGCACCTTAATCCAGATCACTAAACAAAGTACAAGTCAGAAGGTGGGTTTTCATTGGAATGTGCAAAGAAGACTTTTTTTGAGAAAAATAAGGATTGAAAATGGAGTTCCATTTTCATGTCAATGAATGTTAGTGTGGAGAATATAAGAAAGGATGAATACATGTTTCTATCTCCATTATAACGGGTTGTTCAATCTAACTCCGTCAATAATTATAATGTGTTGTTCACGTATGTTAAAAAGTATGACTAGTTATAATTTTTTGAGAAGAGAAGTTGATTGAATGTATATTTAGAAAAAAAGATCTATCGTTTATTGTGATTTTGTCACATAATCTTTTTATTTTTTGTTTTGTAACTT
The DNA here is from genome assembly GCA_022432975.1 of Begonia masoniana. Lineage (NCBI taxonomy): Eukaryota > Viridiplantae > Streptophyta > Magnoliopsida > Cucurbitales > Begoniaceae > Begonia > Begonia masoniana. The sequence continues at coordinate 34,575,427 of CM039515.1, forward strand.
ATAGTTAACTTTCCCGAGGTAGTATGACAGAGAAACTGTTACGTAGAGACGATAAATAGATAGAGAAATCAGTAGAAATAATAAATAGATTTTATATGGAAAACTCATGTAACGACCTAGCCCCTTTACCGGTCTTTTCCTCACCCGGACGCACCGCTATTCGGGTCCGGATCCAGTATACAGGCCAGTCGTTACTCATGACCTTCTCCATCCCTAGGGTAGGAGTTTTTTGCTTTCTCAGTGATTTGAACCCTTGCCTCCAAAGCTTATGACCAAAAGTTCTCCATCACTGGTACCACTTGGACTGCTGTAGCCGATCGATCGTCACAGTACTGTAGCTACAGTACTGTTCATAAAAAAAAAAAAAAAAAAGTTTTTTTTGTCATTTTGCTTCAACGTTTCAATTTTTGTTTTAAACGAAGGGTTTCCACGAAATTCCACGTATTTTAAAGGGTATGAACGTACCAAAAATCAATTTAAAGTTCTAAACAAAAGTCGAAAAATTTTACGTGAAAAAAAAAAAAGTAAAGTCTAGTATGTCATATTTCGTGGCTAGAGAAAACATTAGAAATAATAAATAGATTTTATATGAAAAACTCCTATCTGAAACAAACTATTCAATTACGAGAGAGCTTGTGTGTGCTATTAATAGAAGGAATGAAATTGTGAAATAAATAAGGTCCTATTAAACTTACTCCTTCACTATCACAACAAATCTTCAAAAATGTTTATAATTTACTTCGCTACATGTCTCACCCTAGAATTTTTTAGTCAAGCCGAAACAAAATTCAGGTCACTAAGTTATACCAATAACAATGACACCAAACCAACGTTTCTGATAATTACTCATATGTTATATGTGCAGAAACACGAGGATTAAACGAGGGTAATGAGAAATGAAGGGTGGGGAAGCGCAAGGAATCTTAGAGGAGAGGGTCCAATGGAGAGGAGCAGTGTTTGCTACCTCAACCACCAACACCTATCGTGGAACAAGGACCAACCTTTTCCTTTCCACCACTTCCTTTTTTCCATATTCTCCCACCTTTTCCTCCCGCATCCTCTCATAGACTTGTAACGTTTTTGTCCATATCTCTTCTTACATTAGTCTCTAACCCTCCACGCAAAAGACCTTCTCGGGTCTAGACCACTTCGGCAACGGTCATCCGAAAAAAATTATACGAGTCTCGAGAACATCCCAAGTTAGTAACTTTCGTGCAATAACTATCCTAGTGTAGCTCGCGATAACGATTAATTCGTATTTGATCATTCTTTTGTTGATTAATTTGAAATTAATTATTATAATTTTATACAATAGTTAAACAATGTTCATAAAAAGATTGAAAAGACTAAATCATAACCTTAACTCAGATGAAGACAGTAGGCTGTTAAAAAAACGTCATCTTCTTTTGCATATCTCTAGGGATTTGAACTTAATAGTTGCTTTCATTATTAACTAAAGTATCTTCATCATCATTTGGCCAGGGATAAAAAAATGTTACTCTACAATCATTGTGATAGCAAGTTTAATATTTTAATAGAACAATTTAAATTAAGATAATAAAAAATTAAAAATAATAATAATATCATACTTTTAAAAATCTAAAAAAATACCGATCCAATGATTCATTATTTCTGATTTTTTTTTACGCGTTGAGCATTATAAGTTCCCACGGGAATATATGCAAAAGGAATAAAGAGTACCAAACACGGGGTACTACCCAATGCAGCTTATGTGTATAATATGTGACATATTATTATATATCAAAGTTTTAATTTGTGTTATATTATAAGAGGTTATTTTGAGGAGAATGAGCTATTTCTTCAAAGAGGATGAGGCCAAAAGAGAAGTGGGGCCCTCCAATCTGCAAAGTTTGATGATGCATGAAGAGACTGCAGAGGGGGCCCCACTTTAAGAAAAAAATAGTGCTTTTGAAGACAAGGCCAAAGGAGTCTCAGGCTGCATCACATGCACCTTAATTCAATTGGAAGCTCAAGGGCTGCCCCATGGAAATAGGGTGGGAGCCATGTTATAATTATTTTTTTCCTTTTTTTTGTTTTTTTTATTTTTAATTTGAAATTATTCGTACTTGTATTCATCGAATGATCAATTAATTGCTTGAAGTTACACGACTAATGCATGATTTGTTTCGTGAAATCAAGAATATGCAAAAAGTAGAAAATAAAACACGTGCATTTTGAACTCTCTGATTTCGAACTCTGTAGAAATTGAGTTAGAAATCGCTAGAAAGGTTAAAAATCATGTTAAAACACTTGAATAAATAGAAAAACATGATATATATGTGTTGAATTTCACAATAAATCAATAATAAGATTTAAATTGCTGACAACATCTATTTATAAATACCTCAAAACGTTATGACATAAATTACAGTTTACTCAAATTTTAATAGAGAAAAAACAAGAATTTCAAGAGAAAGCGTCTTGCTACTCTCTTTATTAGGTTTGCGAAAATATCACGCTATGGAAATATCGAAACATTCTTGTGTTTGTTTCATTATCAATCCCAAATTGTTAAAATTCATATTTTGATAATATTAACCGAAATCTAATATCGGACATGGTATGTAATCGTACATACATAGACATTTAACTATTATTAATTACCTCAATTACTTTGAGTTGTAGACGGTTAACCAGAAAACTCAAAGACCTGTCGTGAGCCAACGGGGCCACGGCCACCAATGGACGAGTTAGCCATGTTCCTTTTGAGTCCTTGATTATTTTAAATTAATCTTTTAATAGACTAATATATAAATTTAAAATAACAAAATTGCTGAATCTTCTTCCCACATGGCCAATGATGCTTTTGGTGCATTCTGATTTCCGCTTCTCTCAATTCCATGTGCCCTCCTCCTCGTGTCACCCAATTTCTTGTATTCTTTTTTAATTTTTTTTTTCCTAATTTTATTTTTTTTTTATTTTCTTTTGGTACAGTGTGTGTTGATAGTGATTCATAAACTACTTGTATATATATAATATAATAATTATTATTTCGTCGTCTGGTTCCCATGCTTGGCTTTAAGAAGAAGCAAAGGTTGGCCCATTTTTATTTTGACTCAGACTATATGAATAAAGGCAAATGGCACAAGGGCCACGATGACTCGACATCATCCACACCTTTGTGAGACTTAGAAATTAGTTGTCTGCCCAGTTGATAAGTGTGTATTCTACACACTTATTTATACTTTTTACACTTGATTTGATAAGTTTCTCTCAAATGTTTGAAAGAATTTGACGAATTTTATGCAAATATGTAGAAAGTTGAATTATAACAGGAAGAGAACAGAAAAAGGTTCACGAAGAAAGAAAAAGAAGAAACAAAGCGGAATTGAAGAAAAGGAGAGAGAGTAGAGAAGGAGGCGAAAAAAATACAGAGTTAAGAGAAAAGAAAACAGAAGAAGCGCTGATCGATCGCTCATGTCAAGCGATTGATCGGCTGGAGAGAAATATTATTGAGAAAAATTGTGCACAAAACAGAGAAAGTGCCGATCGATCGACTAAAAAGAAGAAGAATTACCGCAGAAAAGAGGGCGATCGATCGCCACATTTCAAGCGATCGATCGGGACACGATTTATAACAGGCGATTGATCGGCTTCTTCCAGCGATCGATCGCTTACAATTTTAGAAAGATTACGTATTCTAATCTGCACCGTTAATCTGAGTAAAGATTTAATCCCAACCATTGATTGGATGAAGCAAGAGAATTAAACCTAAAAGCAGAGAAGCATTAGGATGGGCGATTTTTCACAGAGCATTCGATTCCATTCGAATTTTGGCAAGCAGAGGGCGATTCTGGAGAGACTTTTTCAGGAGCGGCGAGGCAACTATTCAGAGACATCAACATAGTTTTTTCTATTTTCCTTTGATTTTTATTTATGAACTTCTTTAATATTATTTGTATTTTCTTCTATTTTAGCATGAACTAACTTTTTCATCTAGGGCTACGATGTAGCCAGACGATGTTTATTTTTCGTTCTTTCGTTTAATTATATTTTATGAGTATTTCTTCCAATATTGTTGACGCATTTAATTTCTGTTCTTAAAGCTTGTAAATTTCTGGCCAATCTTTACTTGATTTTTGAGGTATTTTGAGACTGAGAAGTGATAAACACCCGAGCACTGAAATTAATGTCATAAATATGCGTAGGCTAGAGATAGTTACGATATTGATGTGATCGTGGTGATTTCTTGATTTATTTGTATTTGATTAATTAGGATTTGAGACTGAGAAATGATAACCTATTAATCAGATAAACTAAGCGATGTTCGATAGAGATTGTATTAGAATTTAGTGAAATCGATCATCAACATAGGGAGAATACTTATGAATGTAATTTGGAAGGAATGAAATAAATGTTGTCTTGGTGAAATCGTAGTACTTAGGTTTTTATTAATTTGATTTAATCTCATTTTATCTGTTTTGCTATTTTACATTAGTTTATTTTAATTGTTTTAGTTGTTTATTTAATTTTAATCCTTGACATCATAAAACGTGTGTTCAACTTAGAATTAAGATTAATTATTTCAATTATTAATTAATAAGTCCTTGTGGGTTCGACACTCTATCTTATCACTTTATTACTTGTTGCGACTCGTACACTTGCGAACTAATTTTCACAATAAGTTTTTGGCGCCGTTGCCGGGGAATTTAATATTAATATCGAATTAATTATTTTTAGTTTTATTTTGAATTCTATTTATTTTAATTCTTTATTTTCGTGTTATTCTCAGGTGTATGCGTAAAGAAGGAGACGCTAATCTTCTCCTGCTTAATCTTGAAATCGAGCGTATGTGTCGAAAAAATCGTAGAGAGAGAAGAGAAGTTATTCAACAAGCGCGTGCCATCATGGGTGATAACGGGGAGAATAATATCGAGCACCTCCAAAATAATATCGAGCACCGGACCCTACTTGATTATGTTATACGGCTGTATCCGGAGTGCATTCAGCTATTCGCAAACCGGCCATCAATGCTAACTTTGAAATTAAGCCGGGCACCTTGCACATGATTCAACAATCTCAATTTAGTGGATTACCTTCAGAAGACCCCAAGGATTATATTGCAAATTTCTTAGAGGTATGCGACACTTTCAGATTTCACAATGTGGGGGATGATGCATTGAGACTACGTCTATTTCCATTTTCATTACGAGATCATGCAAAGAACTGGCTTAATTCTCTGCCATCTAATTCTATTAGTACTTGGGAAGATTTATGTCAGAAATTTCTTTCCAATTTCTTTCCTTTCGAGAAGACCGCTAAGCTTCGCAACGATATCATCAATTTCAGTCAATTTGATGGAGAAACATTATATGAGGCATGGGCACTCTTTAAAGATATGTTACAAAAGTGCCCTAACCATGGCCTACCGAAATGGATGCATATTCAAACTTTTTATGTGGGCTTATCGGCATCTACTAAAACCCTGGTTAATGCAGCTGCAGGTGGTGCGTTAATGAGAAAAACCAAAGAAGCCGCTTATGATTTATTGGAGGAATTAGCACTTAATAATGACCAGTGCCCAGTAGAGCGATCGATTATGAAGCGCACAACGGGTACTCCAGAACTCGAGGCTATGAAAGCTTTGACCCTACAAGTGGCCTCATTAACTAAGCAACTACAGGAATCTCATATGACAGCAAGTGTTGGGAAAACATCGAAAGTTAATTGTTAGTGGTGTCAAGGGCCGCATTTGAGTAAAGAATGTCAAGAGGGTAATCCTATGTCAAATGAACCCGCGGAGCAAGCTAATTATATGGGCAACTTTAATCGTCAAGGCAATTCAAATTCTAATACTTATAATCCAGGTTGGCGACAACACCCGAATTTTTCATGGAGGAATTCTCAAAATGCAATGCAACCACCTCCGGCAGCTCAACCCGGTTCATCTCAACAAGCTGAAAAGAAAACTGATCTTGAAACAGCCCTTATGCAGTTTATGACCGAGACTCGTACTGTTATGCAAAATCAATCAGCTCAAATTCGCAGTCTTGAAAATCAACTTAGTCAATTTGCAAGCGTTATTAATAGAATACCTCAAGGCTCTCTACCAAGTAACACTGAGGTAAATCCAAAAGATCATTGTAATGCCATCACCACTCGGAAATGAACAGTGATTGAACCCGTGCAAAAAGAGAAAATCGTGCCAAAAGCTGTTAATGAGGAATCCAATGCAGGTGAAGTTCAAAAGTCACCAGTATTTCAGCACTCACCTCCAGTGCCATTTTCACAAAGATTGAAAAATGTGAAGCTGGATAAACAATTTTCTCAATTCCTTGATGTATTCAAGAAGCTCCACATTAATATTCCATTTGCCGATGCGTTGGAACAAATGTCGAGTTATGCCAAATTTATGAAAGATATTCTTTCTCACAAGAGCAAAATAGAGGAGTGCGGTATTATAGCTCTTACAGAAGAATGCAGTGCAATTATTCAGAGGAAGCTCCCTCAAAAATTAAAAGATCCGGGAAGTTTTATGGTACCCTGCGAGATTGGAAATTCTGTATTTACCAGGGCACTATGCGATTTGGGGGCGAGTATTAATTTGATGCCCTTGTCTATATTTCGGAAACTCAATTTAGGTGAAGCAAAGCCGACAGGGGTTACATTATTGATGGCCGATCGCTCCCTTAAACACCTGAGGGGAATCATTGAAGATGTGCTCGTAAAGATAGATAAATTCATATTCCCTGCTGATTTTATTGTGCTTGATATGGAAGAAGATCGAAATGTGCCGATTATTTTAGGTCGACCATTCCTTGCTACGGGTCGTGCACTTATTGATGTACAAAAAGGTGAATTGAGTATGAGAGTGCAGGATGAAGAAGTCAAATTTAATGTCTTTAAAGCTATGAAGTATCCAGGGGATAGCAGTGATGTTTTACGCGTTGAAGTTACCGAGTCCACAATAGATGAAGTTGCACGTCAACCAGATGACCCTTTAGAAGCATGTATGTTTGAGCAAAAATATTTTCTGGAAGATGACAAGGAAGCACGTGGTTATGCGATGTGGATGGACTCATTTGAGTCGAATAAGAAGAAGTATTATGAAAATTTGGGGGAAGGCCCATCACGCACATTACCATCCATTGAGCAACCACCGGTGTTAGAATTGAAGACACTGCCTGCCCATTTAAAATATGCATATTTACAGGCCCCATCCTCGTTACCGGTAATCATTTCCGCTGATTTATCTACAGAAGAAGAAGAGAAATTACTCCGAGTTCTCCAAAAATTCAAATCGGCGATTGGGTTGAGTTTGGCGGATTTAAAGGGCATAAGGTCATCTTTTTGTATACATAGAATTCTTATGGAGGAAGGTCACAAGCCATCAGTGGAACACCAACGATGTCTCAACCCCACCATGAAAGAAGTAGTGCGAAAAGAAATTTTAAAGTGGTTAGATGCTGGGGTGATATTTCCAATTTCTGACAGTTCATGGGTTAGCCCCATCCAAGTTGGAAAAAGGGCGGGATGACAGTTGTACAAAATGAAAATAATGAGCTCATTCCGACTCGCACTGTTACCGGTTGGCGCATATGTATGGATTATAGAAAATTAAACAAGGCTACAAGAAAGGACCACTTCCCGCTTCCGTTTATTGATCAGATGCTTGACAGGCTCGCAGGACATGAATTTTTTTGTTTTCTTGATGGTTATTCTGAATACAATTAAATTGCCATAGCTCCCGAAGACCAAGAGAAAACTACATTTACTTGCCCGTACGGCACATTTGCATTTCGTCGGATGCCCTTTGGTCTTTGTAACATTCCGGCCACTTTTCAACGATGTATGATAGCAATATTTTCTGACATGGTCGAACGTATTATTGAGGTATTCATGGATGATTTTTCTGTTTTTGGGTCTTCTTTTGATCATTGGCTAGAGAATCTGAATATGGTGCTTCAACGTTGTGCGGAGATAAATTTGGTGTTAAATTTGGAAAAATGTCATTTCACGGTACGTGAAGGTATTGTATTAGGCCATCTGATATCATCCAAAGGGATAGAAGTGGATTGTGCCAAGATTGATACAATTGAGAAACTACCACCACCTATTTCAGTTAAGGGAGTGAGGAGTTTTTTGGGACATGTTTGATTTTATCGCATATTCATCAAAAACTTTAGCAAGATCACCAAGCCATTATGTAATTTGCTGGAAAAAGGTGTAGAGTTCCATTTTGATTACGCGTGTTTAGTTGAATTCAATTTATTGAAAGAGAAGCTCACTTCTGCACCCATTGTTGTAGCACCAGATTGAGATCTTCCATTTGAAATCATGAGTGATGCAAGCGACTTCGCCATTGGAGCAGTTTTGGGGCAGCGCAAAGATAAACTGTTTCACACTATTTATTACGCCAGTCGCGCGTCCTCAATGATGCCCAGTTGAATTATGCCACCACGGAAAAGGAATTACTTGCAGTGGTCTTCGCCTTTGATAAATTTCGACCATACCTTATTGGCAATAAGGTAATAGTTTTCACTGATCATTCCGCCATTAAATACCTTATGGTTAAGAAAGATGCAAAGCCTCGCCTCATTCGATGGGTTTTACTACTACAAGAGTTCGATCTGGAAATTAGAGATAAAAAGAGCACAGAAAATCTATGGCAGATCACCTGTCAAGACTCGAACCTCAAGAACATGTGACAGATGGTAGAGTACCTATTGTTGATACCTTTCCCGATGAACAACTTTTTAGCGTCGATAATACACCATGGTACGCCTATATTGTCAATTTTCTTTCTAGTGGTGTTCTACCTGTCGAGCCTTTAGCTTATAAGAGGAAGAAATTTTTTGTTGATGTTATTGGGTTGATCCCTTTCTTTACAAGCATTGTGCGGATCAGGTTATACGGCGGTGTATTCCGGAAGACGAGGTGGAAGCTATTTTAAAGCATTGTCATTCACTCAAGTGTGGGTAAGGGTGTGCAAAACCGGTTTCGATTTGGTTTTGAAGAGAAACCGAATCGAATCGAACCGATCGGTTTCGGTTTTGGACTTACAAAACCGAAACCGGTTTTGCAGCATACCAAAACCGAACCTAAACCGAACCTAAACTTTCGGTTCGGTTTCGGTTTTACAACCTATTTTCCAAAAAATAAAAAAAATGTAAATTTAAATTGGGAGAGATAAACGAAAAATTCAAATTCAAGTAAAGCATATTCCAAAAATCTGCTCATCGTCTGAATGAAAATCAAAACCTAAACATTCAAATTCAAGTAAAGCATATTCCAAAAAGAAAATTGGTCTCGCTTCAATTCAAGGGAAAATATTTGGCAAAAGTATGATACCTTTTACGACTTCTAAGATAACAGCGAACTGAATTCAAGGAAAAACCAAGATAAAAATAGAGTTTTTTCCGATCACTCAATTCTATCACTGTCTATCAGAATTGCAGATAATTGAAGGGGGCAATCAACCAAATCCAAAGTTCCTTAACAGAAAATCGAAACATAAACAGTAATAAAATAGAAAAACATAAATATTGTTTTGCCTCTCTGTAAAAACACGATAGAGAGCTGATTTTGCTCTCTGTCGTGTTTTTGCTCTTTGTAAAAACACGACAGAGAGCTGATTTTGCTCTCTGTCGTGTTTTTACAGAGAGCAAAAACAATTTTTGCTCTCTGTGAACAAATAACAGAGAGCAAAATCAACACAAGTTTTGCTCTCTGTCGTTTGTTCACACTTCACAGTTCACAGAGAGCAAAATCATTGATTTTAAAGCCCTTCAAACACAAAATCAAGCAACGAATGAAAGAATAGAACATACCCGGTTATTCTAAAGCCTGCTCGATGCTACTGTCGTCGGTGCTGCTGTGAGCTGTCGTCGTCTGCTGTGTCTATCATTGTCGCCTCGCCGTCGCCGAATCGCCTTCGTCAGCTACTGCGTGTGCGGTGTGTCGTCTCTGGAGGAGAGATTCTAAGATGAAGAGTGAAGTGAAAAGTGAAGACTGAAGACCCGACGATTTAGGGCTTCTGGCTTCACTCTTCAATTTTGATTTTTTTTTTTTTTTAGTTAAGGTCCGGTTCGGTTTGGTTTTGATCAGTTTTGGCCGATCCAAACTGAAAATCGAACCTAATTCACCGGTTCCTATAAAATGAAACCGATTCGAACCGAACCTATGCTCAAAACCGGTGAAAACTGAACCTAATTCACCGGTTCCGGTTCGGTTCACCGGTTCCGGTTCGGTTTGCACACCCCTAAGTGTGGGGGCTATTTTGGTGGCAAGAGAAGAGCAGCAAAAGTATTACAATGTGGTTTCTTTTAGCCTACCCTTTTCAAGGATGCTCTGTAACACCCGACAATTTTGGCAGGTGATTTTCTTAACTGATTTAACTGCCACCTTTTATCAACCTTTTGCTTTTAAAATTAATGCCTGATTTATTGAACTCTAAGTAGTGTGAAACTAGGTTGGGTGGCACAATTGTAATCAAGATGGATTTTAATTAGTATAAATAGGAAATAGAAATCCTTAAACCTCATTAAAAACCCCACTGTAGCCGACATTTCCTCTCTCGGTGATCTCCCTCTTCTCCAGAGCTCTTCCTCTCTCTCTCTCGGCCAGCTACTCCTCCATCGACGATCGATTCTTAAGTCTCCACCCCGACAATCCACGCTCTAGGTAAGACTTAGACAATGTAGTTGCTGGTTAGTTACTTAGAGCTCTGTTTTTAGCTAAGACTCGTAGTTTCGGATTCATCATTGGCCAAGTAATAATAGCGGCATTTGTAATCTGTGATTAGTTACTAGGTTGAATCCGGTTATTTTAGGTTCTGTAAGTTGATCTGCGCACACTAGGTGCTCGACTATGAAGATTTAGAAATACATGTGTTAGATTCTAGGATGACTTTTGGTTAGAACTTTTAGGATTTTGTTTTAACTCTGTAATGTGAAATGTTTTAGGTGAAGAAAATACGAGGTAAAAAGCTCAAGTTGCTAAGGAAAAACCAGGTAAGTGAGTGAGTAAGATTTCCGGCCATTAAGGCCCTACATCACAAGGGTACTAGGTAGAAGTTGTCTATAATGTTTCAGAGTTATCTGTGCTATTGTCTGTTTGGCTATGATACTCGAGTTGATAGTATGATCTTTTGAGGAATGAATAATCTGTCCTCTTGTCTGTTGAAATAAGAATGCTCATGCTCATGCTTAATGATCATTTTTTTTTAAAGTGTATGAAAGTATTTTAAATGCATGTTTTGCATCATGATTAAGATTACGAATATGAAACTTATGCAACCTGGATTAAGAGAGGGTTGGGGACGGTTTGGCGTATGTCACTGTCCAAAAGAAGGACCATGAATACGGCCCGGAAGGGACTATGTACACTTTCACCGTCAACCCCCTTTTCGGCACAAATCCTCCCTTAATCCACATGATATAAATGATGAAAAAGAACGTGATGTAAACGATGAACAAGAACAAGAAAAGATCATGAACATGTGTTTTCCTTAAACTGTGCATTCATGCATACATGTTAGCGTTGCACTCCTTACTAAGCATTAAGCTTATAGTTTAAACCTTATGATGTAGGCGAAGAACTACCAGGTGAGGATTCCAAATTCAGTGAGGATGTCTAAGACTGGTTGCTGGATGGTGCTCAGGGTGACAGACTTGTGGCTGGAAAGGCAATTATGACCCCTGGTTACTACTCCTATGATGTTAGTAAGGATTATGAATACAGAAGTCTAATAGGGTGAATTTTCTTAACACGATGGGTATTGGAATTTGTCTGACTGAAATCTTGAGTTTGAGAATGATCATGAAATGATAGAAAGGTCTGTTTTATTTAAGTTTTACCGTTACACGTATTTGGATGAGTCTATGGATTATATTGTGCAAGTTTACGTCAGTCATATTAAAGTTGTAAAAGTCAGGATGTCTTCTATCAGTAGATGTTGCTTATTACTCTCGGTAGCTCACCGGTAGAAGTCTTCTATCGGAAGGGGTTTAATGAGTCACGTGGGATGCACATGTCAATCGAAAGATGTAGATTTTTCACTACTGATAGAAGTGAGTATAATGTCTTGTCGTTTTGCGATCGGCAGATGCTGTCTATTTCTATCGGTAGATGTTGTTTATTACTATTGGAAGAGGTTTAATGAGTCACGTGGGATGCACATATCCATCGGAAGATGTAGATTTTTCACTATCGGTAGAAGTGAGTATAATGTCTTGTCGTTTTGTGATCGGCAGATGCTGATTATTACTATCGGCAGATGCTAGAAATTTCTTATTCACTGGTAGAAGTAGAGGTTTTGCTATCGGATGATGTGGGTAGTTATGCTTTGTCGTTTAGTAATCGGTAGAGGTCTTTCGCCGGGCGATGTCCGTGAGTCACGTGAAACACTCGTGTCCATCAGATGATGTCCGCCACTGGGCGACGTCTATTGAGTCATGCGGAGTGCGCGTGACGTTCGGGAAATGTGTTCCTATCGGTAGATGTCTGCAAATCCATGCAGCCCGTGAACGATGAAGTCGAGTGGTCTGAGGGCACTTTTCTTCTGCCCGAACATGTTATGGAACCGATGTCTGAGTCATCTTGATCGACTCTGTGACTGACTGTGTCGATAGTCTTATGAGGGAGCCGAGTTTTTGAAGGGTTCAGTTTTGTCAGATATGGCGTTGTCCTTGAGTACTGTTTAAAAAAAAAATAGAGAGTAAACCTAGTGTAAATGATTTACGAAAATTTAAGAATCAGTCTCGGCCCTAATGGGGTCGTTACAATTATGGTATCAAAGCCAAACCGATTCTAAAATCGATTCTATAGACTGCCTTCCAACACAGATTGTCACATGAGCACACTCCAACAACTGTAAGTGCCTATGATTTTAGTAATGTCATTATGTTAAGATGTGTTTTATGATTACTTGTTTAGGAATCTCAAAATGGTAAGAGGTCAACAAAGAGAGAGCAATGAGGATAGTAACACCATCGCTCAGTTAACCGAGTTGGTTATTCGCCAGTCTCGCCAAATTGAGCAGTGGGTGACTGCTAGGGATGAGCAAGAGAATTCTAGCTCAAATACGACTCACGACAATGGAAGCGAGCGTTTTCACCACCTTCGACCTCTAGTATTCAATGGTCAAGTTTCGGATCCTATTTATGCTGAGGAGTGGATTCGGACAATTGAGGACATGTTCAAGTATGCCAAGGTCGATGAAGGGGACAAGGTCTCATGTGTTGTTTTTCATCTTGCATTGAGTGCAAGGCATTGGTGGGACTCAATTCAGAGCACTACGAATGCGGAAACTATGACTTGGGCGTGGTTCAAGACGGCCTTTTATGACAAGTATTTTGGCCGAGCGGTTCGGGCCAGCAAAAAGATGGAGTTTATGCAGCTGCGCCAAACCGGTTCTGTGGCTGACTACATCTGTAAGTTTGAGGCCTTGTCCAGGTTTGCACCCCGTCTGGTGGACGATGAAGAAGACAAGATTCACCAGTTTGTCCATGGATTGAAGCCGAGCCTCTTCTAAGGAGTGAAAACTGCGGGGATCCATAACATACCCTATTCCGAAGTGGCAGCTAAGGCTTTGGAACTGGAAGAAGTTGAGTTAACAGTACAAGGACAGCGTGAACCGCCAAGGAAGTTTATCAAGGAGACTTAGCCACCACCGCGCCAGGGCAGAGGTTGGCAACCACAACCGAATAGAGGACCGCAGCAATAGCAGAAAGGTGTGAAGAGACCCTTCAATCCAAATGATGACCAAGGAAAGGGAAAGCGACCTCTAGCTCCTCTATGTTCCACCTGCTAGAAGAATCACCATGGCGAATGTAAATTATATTCTGGCCGTTGCTATCGATGTGACAAGGTTAGACACATGGTCAGGGATTGCCCTATGCCGCCAGACCCAAATCGTGCGAGAGTAGCGCCAAGAGTCTATGCTTTAATGGAGGATGAGGATGTGGTGCAGCATACGGTCATAACAGGTACAATTATGATCTGTGGTATTTCTGCTTATACAATTATAGATACGGGAGCCACACACTCGTTTGTATCAACCCTGTTTGTATGTAACCTTCAGGGAAGTCTTGCCAGCCGAGAGGTCATATAGTGTTATGTTACCTTCAGGGAAGTCTTTACATTCAGAACAGATAGTGAAAGGTGATATTGTATCTTTAGGAGAAAAGAAGTTATATGTAGAGCTAATCGTAATTGATATGAAAGGATATGAAGTCATATTAGGAATGGATTGGCTATTCAGACATTATGCCACGATAAGTTGTAGGTCTGGATTGGTTGAGTTCCGACCCCCGAACGGAGATCGGTATTCCTTCCAAGCTATTCCAAAAATAAGTAAAATGCAAATTATATCCTCACTAGAGACTCAATGGTTACTAAGGGGTGGTTGTGAGAGTTTTCTAGCAAGCATAATTGATGTCCGGGTAAAGGATAAGGTGGAACTCCAAGATATTCCTATAGTACGAGAGTTTCCAAAAGCATTTTTGGATGACTTGCCCTGGTTACCACCTGATAAAGAAATTGAGTTTGTAATCGATACATATCCTGAGGCATCACCTGTGTCTAAGAACCCTTACCGCATGGCACATGTTGAGCTGAAGGAGTTAAAAGTCCAACTCCAGGAACTTGTTGACAAGGGATTTATACGCCTTAGTTGTTCTCCCTAGGGTGCACCTGTCCTATTTGTTAAGAAGAAAGACGGTTCTCTTAGAATGTGCATAGATTATAGAGAACTAAACAAGTTAACAATCAAGAATAAATATCCCTTACCCCGAATTGACGACTTGTTTGACCAACTACAAGGAGCTAAGGTATTTTCAAAAATTGACTTACGTTCGGGTTATTACCAACTGAAGGTTAAGGAGAGTGATATACCAAAGACAGCATTCAGAACCCGATATGGACACTATGAATTTCTTGTGATGTTGTTTGGATTGACGAATGCACCTGCAGCTTTTATGGACTTGATGAACCGTGTGTTTCAGGAGTATTTGAACAAGTTTGTGATTATGTTTATAGATAATATCCTAATTTATTCACGGACCAAAGCTGACCATGAAAAACACTTAAGAATAGTTTTGACGACATTAGAACAGCAACAACTCTATGCCAAGTTGTCCAAATGTGAGTTCTGGTTGGATAAGGTCAACTTTCTAGGTCATGTCATTTCTGCTGAGGGCATATCTGTAGATCCAACCAAAATTCAGGCAGTAAAAGATTGGCCCCATCCGAGGAACGCCAGTGAAGTCCGTAGTTTCCTTAGTCTGGTAGGTTATTATAGAAAGTTTATTAAGAGATTTTCTATGATAGCTAAACCTTTAACTAGTCTAACAAAGAAGGACACCAAGTACTCTTGGACCGAAGCTTGTGAAGATAGTTTTTAGACACTAAAATTGAAGTTGACAACAACCCCTCTTTTGACACTCCCAACTGAAGAAGGGAAGTTCAGTGTTTATTGCGATGCATCCAAAGTCGGTCTGGGGTGTGTCTTGATGCAAGAAGGCAAGGTTGTGGCATATGCCTCCAGGCAACTGAAGAGTTATGAACAGAATTACCCCACTCATGATTTGGAATTAGCCGCAGTTGTTTTTGCATTAAAGATTTGGAGACACTATTTGTTTGGTCAGCAGTGTGAAGTTTTTTCTGACCATAAAAGCCTGAAGTACCTTTTTACTCAAAATGAGTTGAACATGAGAGAAAGACGTTGGTTAGAGTTTGTTAAGGATTATGACTTTGAAATTAAGTATCACCCGGGTAAGGCTAATGTTGTAGCCGATGCATTAAGCAGGATGTCAACGATGATGCAACCTGCGGTGTCAACCATGTCTATACCATTGAGGACAGAAGTTCAGAAATTTGAATTGGAAACGGTTTCTGAGCTGTCGGAACTACTTGCAGAAGTAACCATTCAACCAACTATCTTGGATAGGATTAAGGAGGCACAACAAAAGGAATCAAAGTAAAATAAGAGCATGATGAGTAAGTTGAAGGACGCCTCCTCCGAGTTCAGTCTTTCCAAGGATGGTATTTTGAAATTTAGAAACCGGTGGTATATTCCAAGTGATGAGGATTTACGTAAGTTTATCTTGGCCGAGGCGCACTCGTCTCCCTTTTCTGTACATCTTGGTAGCACCAAGATGTATCGGGACTTAAAGTTACCCTATTGGTGGCCGAATTTGAAGAGGGATGTTGCCAAGTATGTAGAGTCATGTTTGATATGCCAGCAAGTTAAGGCAGAACACCAACGTCCGGGTGGTACCCTTCAACCCTTACTGATTCCCGAATGGAAGTGGGAAAACATGCCATGGACTTTGTTGTGGGATTACCTAAGACAACTAAAGGTCATGACACCATTTGGGTTGTAATTGACAGAATGACGAAATCAGCTCACTTCCTACCTGTAAAGACAACGTACACGATGAACCAGCTTGCTAATCTGTATGTTCAGGAAATTATCAGATTGCATGGGATTCTGATATCCATTGTCTCAGATCGTGATCCCAGGTTCATCTCAAGGTTTTGGCAAAGTCTTCAAGGCACGCTTAGCATAAAGTTATCCTTTAGCACTACATTTCATCCTCAAACAGATGTCCAATCTGAACGGACAATTCAAACACTCGAGGACATGTTAAGGGCGTGTGTGCTGGATTTTCAGGCATCTTGGAGTCGATACCTGCCCCTGGTTGAATTCTCCTACAACAATAGTTTCTAGTCCACCATTGGTATGGCACCATACGAAGCACTGTATGGCAGGAAATGCAGATCACCCTTATATTGGAACGAAGTTGGCTAAGCAAAACTTCTAAGCCCTGAAATTTTGCAACAGATGTCGGACAAGATCGCCATTATTAGGAAAAGAATGATGACAGCACAGAGCCGACAGAAGAGTTATGTTGACCAAAGAAGAAGAGATCTTGAGTTTGCAGTCGGTGATGAGGTTTTCCTTAAGATTTCTCCATTTAAGGGAGTTTTAAGATTCGGCAAGAAGGGAAAGCTTAGTCCACGATTCATTGGACCATTCCCTGTCTTGGTAAGGATTGGCAGTACAGTTTATAAGTTGCAATTACCTCTATCACTGGAAAAGGTTCACAATGTTTTTCACGTGTCTATGCTAAGGAAATACATACGTGATCCGACGCAAGTTGTTAAGCCAACAGAGATTGATATTGAGCCAACACTGATGTATGAAGAGAAACCTGTTCGAATATTAGAATCTGCAGTTAAGACTCTGCGGAATAAAGAAATTCCACTGGTGAAAGTCTTATGGATGAATCATGTCATTGAAGAAGCCACGTGGGAGCGACAGCAGGACATGTTGGCCAACTACCCTGAGCTCTTTGCTTGATCAATTTTCGAGGATGAAAATTTTGTTTAAGGAGGGGTGGATGTAACACCCGACAATTTCGGCCAGGTGATTTTCTTAACTGATTTAACTGCCACCTTTTATCGACCTTTTGCTTTTAAAATTAATGCCTGATTTATTGAATTCTAAGTAGTGTGAAACTAAGTTGGGTGGCACAATTGTAATCAAGATGGATTTTAATTAGTATAAATAGGAAATGGAAATCCTTAAACCTCATTAAAAACCCCACTGTAGCCGACATTTCCTCTCTCGGTGATCTCCCTCTTCTCCAGAGCTCTTCCTCTCTCTCTCGGCCAGCTACTCCTCCATCGACGATCGATTCTTTAGTCTCCACCCCGACAATTCACGCTCTAGGTAAGACTTAGACAATGTAGTTGCTGGTTAGTTATTTAGAGCTCTGTTTTCAGCTAAGACTCGTAGTTTCGGATTCATCATTGGCCGAGTAATAATAGTGGCATTTGTAATCTGTGGTTAGTTACTAGGTTGAATCCGGTTATTTTAGGTTCTGTAAGTTGATCTGCGCACACTAGGTGCTCGACTATGAAGATTTAGAAATACATGCGTTAGATTCTAGGATGACTTTTGGTTAGAACTTTTAGAATTTTGTTTTAACTCTGTAATGTGAAATGTTTTAGGTGAAGACAATCCGAGGTAAAAAGCTCAAGTTGCTAAGGGAAAACCAGGTAAGTGAGTGAGTAAGATTTCCGGCCATTAAGGCCCTACATCACAAGGGTACTAGGTAGAAGTTGTCTATAATGTTTCAGAGTTATCTGTGCTATTGTCTGTTTGGCTATGATACTCGAGTTGATAGTATGATCTTTTGAGGACTGAATAATCTGTCTTCTTGTCTGTTGAAATAAGAATGCTCATGCTCATGCTTTATGATCATTTTTTTTAAAAATGTATGAAAGTGTTTTAAATGCATGTTTTGCATCATGATTAAGATTACGAATATGAAACTTATGCAACTTGGATTAAGAGAGAGTTGGGGGCGGTTTGGCGTATTTCACTGTCCAAAAGGAGGACCATGAATACGGCCTGCAATGGACTATGTACACTTTCACTGTCAACCCCCTTTTCGACACAATTCCTCCCTTAATCCACATGATATAAATGATGAAAAAGAACGTGATGTAAACGATGAACAAGAACAAGAAAAGATCATGAACATGTGTTTCCTTAAACTGTGCATTCATGCATACATGTTAGCGTTGCACTCCTTACTAAGCATTAAGCTTATAGTTTAAACCTTATGATGTAGGCGAAGAACTACCAGGTGAGGATTCCAAATTCAGTGAGGAAGTCTAAGACTGGTTGCTGGATGGTGCTCAGGGTGACAGACTTGTGGCTGGAAAGGCAATTATGATCCCTGGTTACTACTCCTATGATGTTAGTAAGGATTATGAATACTGAAGTCTAATAGGGTGAATTTTCTTAACACGATGGGTATTGGAATTTGTCTGACTGAAATCTTGAGTTTGAGAATGATCATGAAATGATAGAAAGGTCTGTTTTATTTAAGTTTTACCGTTACACGTATTTGGATGAGTCTATGGATTATATTGTGCAAGTTTACGTCAGTCATATTAAAGTTGTAAAAGTCAGGATGTCTTCTATCAGTAGATGTTGCTTATTACTCTCGGTAGCTCACCGGTAGAAGTCTTCTATCGGAAGGGGTTTAATGAGTCACGTGCGATGCACATGTCAATCAGAAGATGTAGATTTTTCACTACCGGTAGAAGTGAGTATAATGTCTTGTCGTTTTGCGATCGGCAGATGCTGTCTATTTTTATCGGTAGATGTTGATTATTGCTATCGGAAGAGGTTTAATGAGTCACGTGGGATGCACATGTCAATCGGAAGATGTAGATTTTTCACTACCAGTAGAAGTGAGTATAATGTCTTGTCGTTTTGCGATCGGCAGATGCTGATTATTACTATCGGCAGATGCTAGGAATTTCTTATTCACCAGTAGATGTAAAGGTTTTGCTATCGGATGATGTGGGTAATTATGCTTTGTCGTTTAGTAATCGGTAGAGGTCTTCCACCGGGCGATGTCCATGAGTCACGTGAAACACTCGTGTCCATCGGATGATGTCCTCCACTGGGCAACGTCTATTGAGTCACGCGGAGTGCGCGTGATGTTCGGGAAATGTGTTCCTATCGGTAGATGTCTGCAAATCCATGCAGCCCGTGAACAACGAAGTCGAGTGGTCTGAGGGCACTTTCGTTCTACCCGAACATGCTATTGGAACCGTGTTTAAGTCATGTCGATCAGACTTGTTCTGACTGTGTCGATGTCTTATGAGGGAAGCCGAGTTTTTGAAGGGTTCAGTTTTGTCAGATATGGCGTTGTCCTTGAGTACTGTTTTAAAAAAAAATAAAGTGTAAACCTAGTGTAAATGATTTACAAAAATTTAAGAATCAGTCTCGGCCCTAATGGGGTCGTTACATGCTCATTTATTTGCTATGTCCTGTAACCGCTGCCAACGTACTGGCAATATTTACCGCTGAGATGAGATGCCATTGACCAATATTCTGGAGGTTGAAATTATTTGATGTTTGGGGAATCGATTCATGGGTCCGTTTCCTACTTCTTTCAATCATAATATATGTCTTCTGGCCGTCGATTATGTATCAAATGGGTGGAGGCATATGCTACCCCAACTAAGGACGGTAAAGTGGTACTCAATTTTCTTCGCAAAAAATATTTTTACACGCTTTGGTACTCCTCGGGCTATTATCAGTGATGATGGTACACATTTTTGTAATAAGCAATCCGAAGCTTTATTGTTGAAATATGGTTTCAAGCATCGAAAGGCTCTCGGTTATCATCCGCAGTCAAATGGCCAAACTGAGGTTTCGAATAGAGAGATTAATAAAATCCTGGAAAAACGGTAAGTTCATATCGTAAGGATTGGTCCCGAACGCTAGATAATCTCTTGTGGCATTAGAACAGCTTTCACAACCCTATTAGGTATGTCCCCATATCGTTTGGTGTTTGGCAAAGCATGTCATCTTCCAGTGGAGTTAGAGCATCGAGCTTTATGGGCTATTAAAAAAATCAACTTGGAGTCACAAGCAGCTGGTGAAGCACGAATATACAGTTAAACGAGCTTGATGAATTCGACGAGAAGCTTATGAGAATTCGAGAATTTATAAAGAAAAGACAAAGGTGTGGCATAATAAACATATGTCCTGAAAGAATTTCACCAGGCCAGCAAGTACTATTATTTAATTCTCGACTTCGGTTATTTCCCGGAAACTCAAATCAGGATGGTCAGGTCCATTTACGGTTATTAAAGTGTTTCCTCATGGTGCTGTTGAAATTCAAGGTGAAGATCAATCTACTTTCAAGGTTAACGGTCAAAGATTAAAACCGTATTGGGGCAGTGTATTCGATAGTGCAAAATCCGTTCTCCTTCTCAATTAATTCTGACACAGCACATCGTCAAGCTGATGACGTTAAAACACGCACTCGGTGGGAGGTAACCCATTAGTCATTTATTTTTCTTTTTCTATTTTATTTTTATTTTTATCTTCATTTTTTTTTTCATTATTTCATTTTTCGTATTTTCATTATCCGTTCTACATTCGTTATTTCACTTTCATTTCAGTCGTTTTTATTTTTTTAGTTCAGTATTTGGTTAAAAAAAACGACTTTTACTTCTCTGAAACCCGAGAAGGTGCCGATCGTTCGCTCATTCTAGGCGATCGATCGGCGCTTCTAATTTTTAATCCCTAGCGAACATTCGCGGCCCTCACACCCCTCTCTCGCTGAATCAAATCCCTAAACCCTTTTTTCTCCCTTCTCACCCACTAGTGTTCGGCGCAAATTGTTGTTCTTTTCTCACGACATCTTCGAAGACCCACAATCAATTGTTTCACAACGACAGGTACATCTCTCTCTCTGAACCCTTTTCTTTTTCTCGCACTTGGGAGTTTCCGACTTCTCGCCTTATATGTATCTTGCTAGATTTGGTCATTTTGTGTAAATCCTTGGCATACGTTAAACTCTCTTCATGCTACGATTATTCCTATTACCAGTACCATTGCTGCATATATGTCATTTTGTGGGCGGGGTATCAATCTTGCCAGGTTGTTGATTCCATGATTTTGATGCATGCCCACCATGTGTTGCTAAATGCCTGAGTCAAGTCGAATTTTCAATTTTGCATACTCTTTCCTCTCGCTTTCTTACTTGATTCTCTAACGTGCTTAACTATTATGTGTGCGTATGCTGGGTTGGATGTGTTTGTTTCGTGTGTGCAGTCACAGGCCATATATTTCGTGAGCTATTCCAAAATGCCACCGAAACGATCAAGAGCCACCACCTGTTCCGTCTCTTTCCAACGGATCCAACATTCATTCACAAGCCTCGCGGCAGCCAATCTTTTTAAGGATTTTATGACCAAAGATAAGGCCATTATTTGTGAGGTGCGATTTCAGCCTACAGATGTTGACATCCACATTTTGACTACGCTCCGACGACGATGGTGGGAGACACTTGCCGTTTTAGGAGGTGATGCGAACGTGAATGCCGTTCGTGAGTTTTATGTCAATCTCAAGGTTGCCAACACTGAGGGACCAGTAAAAGTACGGCACAAGTTCATCGATTTTTCAGCTGAGGCTATTAACACTTACCTGGGCCTTGATAATGACGCCCCAGATGACTTTCAGACTATGATGGATGTCGGGCCGGATTATGAGTTGATTCTTCGTGAGATAGGCCATCGGGGCTCCACTTGGATTTATTCTACGCATGACCGTGCTCGACCACTACACATTATCTCAAGCTGCCTCAATCGCTACGCGCAAGCATGGTGCAAATTTATTCGGGGCAACTTGATGCCCACTTCTCAGAAGTCGGAATTGACCAAAGAACGGGTAGTGGTACTTTATTGCATTCTCACAGGGCGCTCTATCAATGTCGGGCGGCTGATCCACAACAATATTATCTCATGCAGTAAAAGATCTGGCACTGGCGGGCATATACACCCAGTTTTGATCACCACTTATGCACTGTCGCCAATGTCCCTTATGAGCTCTACAGCCGTCCATGGTCCAAGCAAAGGTAGCTACAAGCTTTTCGAATATTGAAAAGATTGTCAAATTGGCCCAGTATGGACCGGCCCAAGCAAGTGGGTTTAGGGTTCGTGAACATGATGTCATGCGGTTATCCTCCTCAAGCCGTTGCGCTTTGCCTCGCGTACCCGCGTTATCCTCAGCCTTCGATTTTCACATATTTCAATCCTGACTTGGCCACGAATGACAACGCTCCGAGAGGCTCGACCTTAACCAATCGCTATTGAAAAGTCAATCTGTATCAGGACTGTACCTCTTTTCTTTCCCCCATTCCTCCACGTCTTACACATTGGATGATATTCGGCACATTATGGAAACGTTAATGTACCCCAATCTCAAGTGAGCAGCGGTGGTGGACCTCCAGTCAAGCCAACTAGAGCAGGCTCACTGTACGGCTCAATACATAGACGTGTTCACTGCTCATCAGGGATGCTCGACAATCGAGTCCACCATTTCCCGCATTCTTCA
This sequence comes from Begonia masoniana, assembly GCA_022432975.1. Classification (NCBI taxonomy): domain Eukaryota; kingdom Viridiplantae; phylum Streptophyta; class Magnoliopsida; order Cucurbitales; family Begoniaceae; genus Begonia; species Begonia masoniana. The sequence goes on from CM039515.1 coordinate 34,598,324, forward strand.
GAGCATTTACTCCGCCGTATACCCCTCCCAAGTGGATGAGGAGGACGACATGCGGGCTCGGCTTGGAGGTACACTATCCTTTTCATAGTTTCTGGTATGTTTTGCATACAAGTGAGGACAATGTGATTTTAATTTTATGGGTGCTTTTAGTTGACTTCCTCAGTGCTCTGTTACTCTTATTAATATTACATAGTTATGCATTCTGAAAAGTTTGGTTGAGGGGTCAATGATTATTTAAATGAAATAAATGCATGCTTTAAACTCCTTGCAATATGCTGAGTAAAGGTATTTGTTTAGTTTGCATTGATTAGAATTTACATAGTTTTATCTCATAAATCTGGAGCACATTTATTCTTTGTGTATCCTATTGCTGGTGATATATTTGTTTAGTCTATTGAGAGTGAGACCAACACTGTAAGGGAGTGAACGAGAGTACACATACTATAAGGGGGAGTGTAACTACTTCCAGTCCAAATTCTTCAATACGAGGACTTGTGAGAAAATCCTTCTTATTTGCCTGATCATTCACAATGCAATTTGAAGTTTTCATCAAAATAATAGAATGACTTAGGCCATCATTGAACCTGTTTGAGCCGTTTTTAGCTTACCATTCTGTGTCATCCCAATGACACTCCCAAGTCCACCCTTTTGTTGAGGCCAATTATCTACCGTTCAATTGTACCTCTTTCAGCCCCCAGTCCACCTAGGGATTTCCTACCTTTCTAGAGAACACCGAGTTTTATTATATCTTTGAAGAGAGTAAGGAGACTGCAGTGGTGAGGATGAATACAATTCCATTTGTCATCTATTGATTTATTTTTTTCTGCTTTGCGTTGTTTTGCGATTGTTATTCTGAGTGTGGAAAAAAAAAAACGAAAAACCAAAGAGTTCTAAAGTGAGTTTTATTTTCCAGTTTTGTTTGATTGTACGTTGTAGCTATGACAAAGGAATGTAGCTTAAGAATATTTGAATGAAGTAGATTTTGGGTGAGAGATCAAGAAAGTTTGAACAAGTTCAATGTTGAATACTGAGAAGAAAATAATGAGTTGGTGAATAAGATGGGGTGTTCTCTGATTATACGTTTGTATCCCTAAAATTCCTCCCTTTTTTAAACCTAGCCCTACATTATAAGCTTTTAAAGACCTATCGACTTTTATTTTGTTAATGGATATTGCTATTAGGTGGATAGTGGGTAAAGCTGGTGATGATTCGTGAATGGGTGATTCCCCGATCGCAATGGAATACATCCCCTACCTTTCCCTACATTAATAAACCACCAATTAGTATAAATAAGATGAACGCATCACACACATGTCTACTTGTCAATGTGCTAGTATGAGTTAATTTCTTTTTTGCAAGTTGTAAACTCGGTGTTTTTATATGATTTGTTTAAGAAGCTGAGACGATTTACCAAAAACCTTGATTCAGAATTGTTTGCACCATTACATTATGTTGAGCCATCCCTTATTTGATTGAGATTCTCCTTTGTTTTAACTAAGCTGCATTTTTGTTCGCGGTTGAAGACAAGCTTTCTCATTCAAGTTGGGGTGTGATAAGTGTGGATTCTACGCACTTATTTTACTTTTTAAACACTTGATTTGATAATTTTCACTCTCATGTTTGACAACACAGAATTTGACGCTTTTGTGGCAAATTGTAGAAAGTGTGAATTATAACAGGAAGAGAAAACAGAAAAATGTTGACAGAAAGAAAAAAGAAGAAACACAGTGTAAATGAATGAAATGCGAAGAGCAGAGAGGAGGCGAAAAGAATCCAGAGGTAAGAGAAAAGAAACAGAAGAAGCGCCGATCTGATCGTCTCAGGCAAGCGATCGATCGGCTGGAGAGAATATTTTGAAGAAAAATTATCACGAAACAGGAAGGTGCCGATCGTCGCTCATTCCTGCGATCGCTCGTCAAAAGAGAAGATTTAACCGCAAAAAAGAACGTCGCATCGGAACGATTTATAATAACAGGCGATTGATCTGCTTCTTCCAGCGACGATGCTACAATTTTGGCAGATTACTATTCTAATCTGCACCGTTAATCTGATTACGATTTAATCCAACCATGTTGGATGAAGCAGAGAATCAAACAAAGCAGCGAAGCATGAGAGTGCGATTTTCACAGATCTTAGATTCCATTCGAATTTTTGGCAAGCAGAGGGCGATTCTGGAGATACTTTTTCAGGAGCGGCGAGGCCGACCTGATTCAGAGACATCACATAGTTTTTTTTTTGCTATTTATCCCTTTTATTTTTATTTTGAACTTCTTTAATATTATTTTGTATTTTCTTCTATTTTAGTATGACTACGTTTTCATCTAGAGCTACATGTACCATACGAGTTTATTTGTCCGTTCTTTCGTTAATTATAATTTTTTGAGTATTTCTTGGGGGCGCATCTTGTTGGCGCATTTAATTTCTGTTCTTAAAGCCTATAATTTCTGGCTATCTTTCTTGATTTTTTGGGATGTTTTGAAACTTAAGTGATAAACACCCGAGCACTGAAATTAATGTCATAAATATGCGTAGGCTAGAGATGTTTACGATATTGATGTGATCGTGGGTGATTCTTGATTTCATTTGTATTTGATTA